>JANHMN010000003.1:70323367-70363861 GCA_030674055.1 Rhabdomys pumilio | reverse complement strand
CTTCCTTCAGCTTCAGTGACAGAATATGTCTTAAAACCCATTAGGAGTTTGATGAGCTTTTCTGGATTTCACTGACCTCACCTTAGATGAAAGAGGTGAACTGGAAGGAAAGTTCCTTGGAAGCTTCCAACTTTCAATCCTGTGACTTGAATATCTATGACTAGACCTAACAGAGAGAGGTCAGTGGCTTCTTAAGAAGATGAAAGGGATTTCAACCATAGACCTCATTGCCAGGGTTTAATTCATGTAGGAAACTATTCATTCCGCTATCAACTGCAGGCTTGGAGTCAGGTTGCAGAGGCCATAATCACTTTGTCAGTAAGTTGAGCCCATGGTGCACATCCCCAATATCATCACTTGTGAAGCTGGGTTGGAATTTTTTTGTTCCTGTTCCAAAATATTTGAGTCCAAGTGCTCTGAAGCACAGGGCTTCTGAATCACCATTATGAGCCCATGCCCGAAAAACTCAGATTTTATTTACATTAAGTGGAAAGTTATAATGTTTTTTGATGAGAATAGAAGCAAAGAACACCCAGGAGAAATATGGTATCTATTTCAAGAAACAGAAAATTCTGTTCCCTGTAACTTGAGTCTCTACTCTCTCAGTGACAAAGCTGTGTCCCCTATGTTGCTCATGATAACAAGGAAACCATTAGCTTTGGCTGAGTCTCCATTCATTTATCAGCTACTAAGCTCAAATAAAATGGGACGGTCAGCTGGCTAGAGAACACTCGGAAGACTTGACTTTGGAAAGACACTGGTTTGGGAGAAGAAGAAGTATGAGACATTTTTCTAGCTCATAAACTGAAAATGAAATCACCATAAATAGCTGCCAATGAAGCAATGCCCAGTAATCCTGCACTCAGGCAAAGCTCAAATGCCAAAGAGCCCTGGCAGACAAGAGCTTAAAAGGGAGAAGATCACTAACACTATTCTAAGTACAGGGAGCAACTAGGACAGCCAACAGGACACTAAACTGAAGAATTTGCCTATGTGGCTTGTTTGAGACCCAAACACAACGCCGCCTTCTGTTGCCAAGGTATTTAATCCCAGGACCTCTAGAGCACAGAATATAACCCACAACTGTGCCAAGATAGTCCATGGCCCCAAGACCCCTGATCTTGAAAGATAAATCCTAGCATAATAGATCTGCTGAAAGCCTAAGATAGAAGGTGTGAGAAAATTGAAGACCTCTCGTGTAAAGATGAAGCCAGCATGGTCCTGAATACAATTATCAACTTCCCATATTCTTAGGGGAAGCTTCAGAGACAATCTTAGCCTATGGCTAATCCTGAATCTTCTGTCTCAACATGTAGTCCAGTGATCAGAGAATACAATGGGGTTGAAGAAGCAGCTCCTGCTCAGAAAATTGTAATTGGCTTTGATAATTGGAACTCTGTGAGGCATGGCAAGCTAGCAGAGTTTAAAATCCTGGAAGCTACTGTATACTGTCTTAGCTGATAATCCAGCTTCAACCATGGGTTAAATACTATGGTCTGAGGACCCAGCAGGATCAGAGACATGTAGCTATGCTTTGGGAAATGTCATGGGAACATCCAGTGGACATGGATATCATCACTACTAAAAACCTGGAGCCCTGTAAGTAAAGGAAAAAGGAGGAAGCTTGGAGCAGAGAATGTTGAGAAACAGAACAACGGAAGCTCTTCTAAGTCACCAGACAAGTCAAGAACCTGCAAGTGATCGTCTTTCTCTCGGGAAATTGTCCTACTTAGTAAGTTTGAACTGATCCAGGAAAACTGCGTGGATAAACGAACTGGTAGCAAAGGGCCAAACTCTCTGACCTAGGGACATTTCCATCTCCAGATTTTTATAGACCACTCCCACAGATTCTAAACCTCTTCCTGAATCTATTAACAGACCAGCACCAGCTATTTAATTCAAAGGGAAGTAAAGCTTTCAAAGGAGTGCTACTCCTATCTTCTGAAAAGCCCTTCAACTTTAGAGCCTTCTCTTCAGCCAACCTGTCAGATCCCTGAAACAACTCTAATAACACATCCCTTCCCTCCAGTGATCAAAAACTTTCTCCTGTTAAGGCTGATGTTCCAGCTTCTTTTCCCTTGCCTGACTTCTCTCCAGAGGCACCTCAGTCCCCCATTCCATACAGTTCTTGGTAAAAGGGGCCAGATGAATTTTCAGGTATGTTTAGACACGCAGGATAAGATAAGGAACAAAAATGGCAACCAACATGAAGGGACTCACTTGGTCGATGCTGCATTGCACTTACAGATACATTCAGAAATCACCAATATTTTTTTAGTTAAATCATATCTTTTGGTGCATGCTATGACACTATACAGGCGAATACTGAGGTGTTACACAGACGATTAGTATAGTCTCTGCTCAAAATAACACACGAAGCAAAATTTGTGAAGGGTTTCCTACATTATTTGGTAGAAATACTAACCGCCCTAATTTACTCATTACATAATGTATCCTTGCGTCAAATTATCACACAGTACCTTACAAGTAAAAATGATTACGTATAAATCTTTTAAAAATACATTTCTTTTGAATTTAACTGGGAATTGCCATAGTCTATACATGGAGCTAGACCCTGTTGGGGAAAGGGAAACAAGGCAAACATGGTTTAATTTCTACCTTGATAAGCAAAGTTTAGAGGGGAGAGAAGACCCCGGGGCAACAGGAAACAAAGTTAAGTACAAAGTGTGTTGAAAGGAAGAATGAAAAGAACTCCAGAGCAGCACTGGGGACAGGTGACTCCCTGTTCCCCACGCTTTGATAAGGAGACGAGGTAGCTGTTTTCCCCTCTGATAGAATGGCAACACCGTTCCTGGAGCAAGCCACACTGAGAGACAGCTGAAGAGAGAAAGCGATGAAGAGTGGGAGATAAACCTAAGCACATTCTTGGCAGCTTGAATGCAGGGAAGAAGACCACTGAGAGGACAGAAATGGCTTTCCAAGTCTGTCATGACTCTTCAGACCAAAATGGCAGATGTGGGGAACAAAAGGAATTGAGAAGGCACAAGAGAAGACACTCACACATTGGTGAAGAGTAATAATATGGTGGCCGTCTAGCAAATGAAGGAAGTCTAGAGCTGCTGCCTTCCTAGGCATGGAGGCTGGCATGAGGCCACAGGAGGCTTGGGATATCGCTGCACAGGCCCTTTCTCCCTACTAAAGCTGGAGCTACTGCCATAAATCTTCCCCTGAGTACCACTGGAGATCAGGAGGACAGCTGCGTGTCTATTTTAGGTACACATGGGAAAAGTAGAGCAGGTTTAATCTTCACAGGAGGAAGGAGTCACAGTGGCACCACACTGGGCACCAGCTTTCAAAAAGGCATCCTGCAATAATTCCCCCACAGTTTGCAAGGCCTTGGAGGACATTATTCAGTCCTACAGGCATGTTACCATATCCTCCCATGGAAGAAACCTCAAAGCCATAGATCTGGCATGTAAGTACAGGCAATTAAGCACAGTTTATTTAGGTGGTCTTAGTTGAGATTTGGAGTGGAGCTTACAGGAGCTGTCTAGCTGTAGGCAGGCAGCCTATTACCCAGCTGTATCTCTATTACTGGTGAGTGACATATCCTAGCATGTCAAATCCCATAGACTTTTCTAGCCATTGTTTCTAGTGCCTACAACAAGCTTGTAAGTTAAGGCTTAATATTCACATTTGAGAAATGCCGGGAGTTAGTTAAGAAAGGTAAGTGGCTCACCAAGGAATTGGAGCTGCTGGTGAGCATCTTCCCATTCCAATACCTTCATTTCTTTTCTAGTTGGGAAGGGTGGAGAGTTAGAAAACAAAGGAGCCTTGGGAAAGAATTCAAAAGCAGGGAGAATAGCTATTTAGCCTTTGAGAGGAAATGGCCATTCAGTTGAGAAGAAAGATCCCCTATAATTAAGCAAATTGTCCCATGGATATGAACCGTTTAGGCGATAAAAGAAATTTAAGCAAACTTTAACTACTTGTGATTGTCTTACATATGGGGTTTTCAGAAATATAACACTGGAAATAGACTGCAAAATACTCCAATGGTGCCTTCCATGCTGGAGCTCATGGATCAGGCAGCGCTTAAATCCTGGCTCTTTCAATTAAATCCCCAGCAGGTTACTTAACTTCTTTCAGCTTCCATTTTTTTCCCCTGTAAAGTGAGACACAGTAATAGCCCCTGCCTCAAAGAAGAAAAGAGGCTCTAAAGAGATAAGGCATGCTAAGAGCCAATTGTGGTGCTAGGCACCTAGTCAACACCATGGCAATGCCAACTACACTGTAAAGGCTCATGAAAAGGCCTCTCCTCTGTGATCGTTTGGTTTTTAGTTTGGCATTTTGCTTAAGAAGGGGCACGATCTGGCAGAAGATTTCTAAGGCAGATCAGACATGAAGAAATGGTGGGTACAGTGCTTAATACTCCTGAGATCCCTGGCAAATTTTCTGTTCTTGGGAGCATTCCACCCCCTTGTTAATCTCTGATGTTGTTTGATCATTGTTCTGTGGCACCTTGATCAGATCTGTATCTGAACGTGACTTTTTACAGGAGCAAAGGAAAACAATACAGATAGCAACAGGCGGTATCCCTAAGAAGGGAACTTGTATGCTTTAATTACTTATTACTGTCTTTTTTTTCTTTTTATTATTGGATATTTTATTTATTTACATTTCAAATGTTATCCCTTTTCCCAGTTTCCCCTCAGGAAACTCCCATCCCATCCCCCTCCCCCTGCTTCTATAAGGGTGCTCCCCCACCCACTCCTGCCTTCCCGCCCTCAAATTCCCCTACACTGGGACATCGAGCCTTCACAGAACCAAGGGCCTCTTCTCTCTTTGAGGCTGGACAAGGCCATCCTGTGTTACATATACGGCTGGAGCCATGGGTCACTCCATGTGTACTCTTTGATTGGTAGTTTAGTCCCTGGGAGCTCTGGGGATCTGGTTGTTGATATTGTTGTTCTTCCTGTGGGGTTGCAAACCCCTTCAGCTCCTTCAATCTTTTCTCTAACTCCTCCATTGGGGACCCCGTGCTCAGTCCAATGGTTGGCCACCAAGAAGTGCTTGCGGACAGTACCCCGATATAGCTGTCTCCTGAGAGGCTCTGCAAGAGCCTGACAAATACTTATTACTGTCTAACATGTGGTATTTGTATTGCTTTGTTCTCCCAGTCTTGGCCTTCATAACAGAGACAACAGAAGCCATCAGGATGGGAAAACATTAGGACCCAATGCTTTGATACTCAAGGTTAACTGATAAGGATTTCCTAGAAAAACACTTCAAAAAGCATGATACCCACGGTGAAGAAGAGATCACTTAGGGAGACTCCTATATGCAAGGGCCCAGTGAAAATTACATAGTGTATGAGAAAAACCAGACAATTGCATGTTATAGGAACAGTATATTCAAGATACTATTATGAATCAGATGGATAAAGCTCAGGTGTTAGTGGCCAAGACATGTTGAGACTGCAGGTCTCAGCAGCAAAGGCAATGCACAGTGACACAACTGGTGACATGCCCAAGTCTTGAATATCCCAATGGGAACCCATGATTAAGGACAAACTGTTTTCTATCAGCGTTTCTCACTGTCACCCATGGCATCTTTAAATCTAGAATACATCCCCAGAAGAGGAACGCAGTAGACAGAAAGATACCATGAGCCAAAGGATCACTAATCTGATTTTGATTCCTGGTGAGAATTTTTGTCATCTGACGCAGTGGACATTTAAGAACAGAGTAAAGTGAAACTACAGAAAAATAAAGTTATTTTTTTTTAATTCTTGTTTTTGACTCTGAGGTGTTTCACCTATTACATGAGGATTTTGCTGGTAGAGTTGGGTTGACCGCTACTTTGCATTAAGTTTCCACTTTAGAGAGGAAATTTACAAAATAAAATGCATACTGTTCTAGCCCCCTTTAAAAGCTGATCTTTAAAAAGTGGAGTTCCCTGGCCAGATTGGTCTTATGATGGAGCACACTACAAAGCCATCTTAGGCCCACTGTGTATAAGTTTTACTAAAGGTTCTATGAAATCTTAGCATAAAGAAACCTATCTCACTTAGTTGAGTCCAGAACTTCTCTATTTGATGAGGCCATTTTTTTTTTTTTGCTGCTATGTAATGTATTTCACTTCAGGAAACACTGGTATAGAGAGTTGTAGGTGAGAATGGATGGTGGTGGAACAACCGTGGTGACCCAGGAGAAAAATAATCAGGTGAAACACGAGCTCGAGATTGATGCTAGGATGCAGAAAATATCATGGCTGGGCATGGAAATGCTACTTGCCAAATGACCCCATATATCTTAGAAATTGGCTGAATTTCTTCTAATATTCTCTCAAGGTCTTCGCTGAGTCACTCCCATAAATGATGGATCTTAATGGTTCCGAATATCTCTAAAGCCTTTATGTGAAACCATCTCCCTTTTTAACTTACTGATTCACTCCACTCTGGGATGCAGAGGCCGAGAGAAGGGGCCAGGTTTCATTCTCCGGTCATAAAACCATGTAACAAGACCAACACACAGCCATGATGAACTATTAGAAGGCCCGGGACTCATCTAAGAAGTTTAACTGGCTGATTTTTTGAGACCCTGTCACTCCTGGGCTGTCTTTTGAGGGTTATGCTCATTTATCACTGCAGATAAAAAACAGATTTATCTGAAAGCACTAGACCAAAATCAACAACAACAAAAAAGAACATGAGGTTTGAATGATAGGGATTTAAACTTCGCCTCTGCCGTTTCCCAGCATTGTAACCTTAGATAAAGCTCTCTGCATTTTAGCTTGAGAGTTATATGCTCATTTGGGATTATCATGAGAATGAGCGGAAATGAGAAATCTGGGATCGGGTATGCATCTGTATGCAGATTTATATGGGACAGAGCCACTGCACATCTATAAGGAAGAAAGCATCGATGGATTGGGATGGAAGCATTAAGAAGATCTAAGGGCAAGCACCTCCATCTTCTATCCATCACCCAGAGCCCAGGGTGTTATGAGCATGCTCTGTACCTGATTGTCCGGGTGTGCTTTCGGGTGTAAGGAGAAATGACCTTGAAGAGCAGTTCCATCGCTCCGTTAATTCCCAGCATGGCTCCCGTGGTTACTGAAGACAAAATGCACAGTAGTGAGTAGCTATTGTCACAGGAAGATGTGCTAACACAACTTGGATTTAACCATTGACAATTTTAAGGGGGTCAGCACACAACAATAAAAAAAATGGAAACAACAAAGACAGTATCTGTTTCTCTCTCAGTTTCAACCTCTATTCTATTTAATACTTAACTCCCCTAAGACTGAGACAATGAGTCGGCCGCACCACTATCAGAACACCAGTAAAAGCATAACCTGTAGTTATCTTGTGCTCCAAGATAACTAGCCTGGGAACACTTCCCTTTTCACCCAATTTGGGGAGAGGATATTAAAAGATGATCATAGATCTGAATGATGGAAAGTCAAGGGAACACCCAATAAATAAAACACTCCAGATGTCATTACCATCTCCAAGAATTTCCCAGCCACTTTTCAATATGACCCATACCATTCTCAACTCACTTGAATTTGGAAAGAGCACAGAAGGCCCTATAAAGAACAAAAATCCATGGGATATAGAACCATAGGAGAGGACAAGGAAGTGAATAAAGAAAAACGATTCTCTGATAGGATGACTCTTTTCTCCATGGTGCTTGTACTTCTGGGAAGGGAGACATAAGACTGCCTGGTGTTTTGGTCCAGGCTTATTCTGGGAAAATAAGTGGGAACAGGGCATCTTAAAGATGCAAAAAGAAGAGCAATGTGTTTTAGACTGATCTAGTTCAGGCCTTGGGAGAGGAATGCAAACCGGGATGTGGTAATTCCACAGTTCTGTCTACCAGGTGGAGACTGAGAATAAAGTCTTGCCTGTTACAAGGAGTACGTGTTCTGGGAGTATCCTCTGTGCACATACCCCCGCCAAGGAGAGTACAGACCATCACCACCCATATTAGCAGGATGGATTTGACATCCCAGTTGTGTCCATCAGTCTTCCCACTGTAATACTTATTAATATAGTCTTTACTTTTAATGTGGAAAAATAACACTAGAATAAAACATTTTAGCAGGTAATTCAATGAGAATTACCACATTAAGTGGAAAGTAGTGAAAATGCAGTCTTAATACCTCTGATTCTAACATGAAAGACTTGAAATCAGGAGTGGATATAAAAAGAAACCTCACTGGGCTCACCTTTACCAGAAGGTTGCCCAACATGGCCATGTGGGAACTGCTAACAACTTCACTGGCTTTCATAAACACAGTATGGGTACATCCAGCTAATCAGGTGGAAATGGCTGTTCAGAAAGCTTGCTGAGACAGTAAATAGTGAGTCACAATTCACCAAAAAACCAGAACCCACAGGCTTCTTGAACTCCGTCAGCCTTTCATAAGTAAATGCAATGCAGAAAGGCACCATGACTTTATGTAACAGCTAGTTGGTATAATAAATGTAGGCTAACATATGACCCAACTGGTTACATTCTCACACTCACAGACAAATCACTGGCTTTCTCAGAGCTAAGCTGATGCTATATTGCTATATTATTATTTATTATTTATTCTATTATTCTATTATATTAATTATATTATCATTACATATAATTATTAAAGAAAGCAAATCCTTTAGGAAACCAAAAGATACATTAAGTCCTGTACTGCTGACAAGCTGCAGATTGGCTGTTAATGCTCTTAGGTTACTCATTAATGACAGTTGTCTTTCATAAAGTGGTACAGTTCCTCTTTTATTGTTTGGAGATGGCTTTGTACAGATTCATTCAGATATCCCCAAATACTCTTTGACATTCTTCGTTCTCTTTGTTCTCTCTCTCTCTCCCCCCCTCTCTCTGTGTGTGTGTGTGTGTGTGTGTGTGTGAGTGTGTAAGAGAGGGAGGACATTGTGAACAAAGAACCAATAATCCATCTTATTATTTTTATCTTTTTATTATTATTATGGAGAAAAATTACCTCTTTATGTAGACTCCATGTTTATTAAGAGTCTGCAATAGTGAAAAATGAGATACTGAACCAGGTATAGTGCCCCATGACTGTAATCCCAGCAATTGGGAGGTAGAGAGAGGAGGACATGTAATTCAAGGTGATCTTTGGCTACATGGTGAGTATGAGGCCAGTCTGTGCTTCATGAGACCCTGTATTTAAAGTAAGAATAAAAATAGTAAAAATGAAATATTTCATCAGTTCTTAGTATACACGGAGGGGTTATCTAGTTACTACACTTACACGTGTACTCTTCATGTGATTTCAAAATATTATACGAAAGATTGGGGTAAGATAAGGCAACTGCAGTGTCATGGCCTTACCTATGAACATGATCTTGTTTGTCCCATGTCAAATCTATGAGATTTGCTAAGGGTTGAATGCATTTCCCCAAATCCATTTTAAAGCCATAATCCCTATGACCTACAGGCGTAATTAAGTTAAAGGGATACCATTGGAGAAGGAATATAATCTAATCTGTTTTGTGTCTGTCACACAGAAAATTTAAACAGAGAAAGAGACTAAGGATGCAGAAGCCCATGGGAAAGACCACACGAGGACATGGGGGAATGACAGGATCTTCTTTTGGCCGGCCAAGGAAACAGGCTATAGAAGAAAACAAACCTTGCCAAAATCTTGGTCTCAGACCTCCAACCTTTAGCACTGTGAGAAAATTAATTTCTGTTGTTTTAGAGAGACAAAAACCTAGCAGATTAATAGTAATAATTATTGCTGCTATAATTTTACAAAGGGAAAAAAACCACGAGGTTAAACAGGCCAAGTGCCCACGTTCCACGACTCATGAGAAATAGCATCAGAGTCAAACTGAGGGCTCCCTGGCTCTAAGCCCACAGTCTTTCCCCTACAGAGTATATTACATCTAAATAATTGTCACTTTTATTCCCCAGTAAGGGAGCTTAGAAAGGAGAAATGAAAGTCTGTGTTCATTACATGTGAGATAGGAGGTATAGAATCTAATCTATTAATGAAAAGTGCCTCCACATGGAGTAGAATTAACATAATTTTTGGAATTCTAAAGCCAGCCTTCAGGACTTTTTATCTGTATAAACTTAAGAAATTACTTCACTCTTCGAAGCAGCTGGCTTTTTCTTTTCTGAGATATAAAAATATAGATCTAGACACACAGTTGTAATAATTAAAAACAGCTGAAGTAAGTAGATCCTTAATAACTATCCTCTGACAGGTTCAGATGTGATCACCCAGAGAGAGGGTCTGTTAGGAAAAAGCATGAGGTAAGAAAAAAAATCAGTAAGGATTTTGTTGCATCTGTGAGTAGCTTCATGGAATTAATAAGGACTATTCTTTGTTTTAATCTCTCTCTCTCTGTCTCTCTCTCTCTGTGTCTCTCTCTCTCTCTCTCCCTCTCTCTCTCTCTCTCTCTCTCTCTCTCTCTCTCTCTCTGTGTGTGTGTGTGTGTGTGTGTGTGTGTGTACACAAATGTGTGGGTGAGTTCACAGGCTTATCTGAGGAGGCCAGGTTTCATCCAGAAGAATAGAATCTACTGCCTTTGACACAGGTTTGCTCATTGGCTTAGACCTCACCAATTAGGCTATACCAGCTGGCCAGCAAACTCCAGGCATTCTCCTGCCTCTGCCTTCCCAACACTGGGATTACACATCGACATCACCATGCTAGTATTTTGATACTAGTGGGTTCTCAAAGTCTTTGTGTTTATAAGTCAAACATTTTACTGGCTGAGTTCTCTCTCCAGCCATCACAATGTTGTTTTGAACAGATATTGTTATGATTATGTCAAGGCCTGAGTAAAGCCTGCTTTTCTCCTGCCACAGAACTTCTATACCTGGTATTATTAATAGAGAAATTTGGGATGCTGTATATGCAACTCAGAGGAAAATCTAAAGACAATACTTACGTGTTGCTTAAGAGCTGTACCTGACTTTGGGTTGTCAGGTCTCGTTATGTGTCTGAATGTGACCATATGCATCCTTGCCCAAACTCTCACTCTCCCAGACCACCACATGGTTTCCAGGTGTCCCAGCCCAACTTACCACTGGAAGCAAACACACGCAGTGCCCAGAGACAGTGCAGGAGGTTCTGGCTATGAGACAGGTTTTTTCTGGCCAGAATCAAGGTCACATCAAGCGCTTCTAATTCTAGTGCCTTCTGTCCAAACTTCTTATCTAGGAACACAAATTTATTTCTCTTAATTATGCTTCACATTCATGCTGAAGGTTTCAGGAGAGAATGAAAAATGACAGAGGAGGAAGGATAATTATGGCCAAAGATACTTTTTAGCCTAATTAAAAATATTCTAAATACTCCCCCATTGGAACCAAATGCATCAGAAGAGTGGAGTCTGGATTACTTATTTGCATAAAAGCTATGGGTTCTAAGACTGCAAGCCTTTGAATCTGCAGATACTCCTAGTCAATCTTACATGTATCAATGTCGTTAAGATAAATATGGATTGAATAAAACAATTAGCAGTATATTCAAATGCAGTACATGAACTTTGGATTCTTTGCTATTTTGGTTTTTGTTTTGGGTTTTTTGTTTTGGGGTTTTTTTTTTTTTGGTTGGTTGGTTGATTGGTGTTGGTTGGTTGGTTGGTTGGTTGGTTGGTTGGTTGGTTGGTTTGCTTTGATTTGCTTTGCTTTTGTTTTTGAAATGTTTTTTTTTTTTTCTACAGATCTATGGGCTGTCTGGGAACTCACAATGGAAACTAGACTGTCCTAGAACTCACTAAGATCCACCTACCTCCACCACTGCCTCCTGAGTAACGCTGAGATTAAAAGCATACTCACCATGGATCATGTTCTTTTGACTGGATATTGTTTTGAATATGCAAAAGATAGTGTGGAACTTTTGGAGAACGTTAGATCAAAGTTATAGGTAGATGATGGCAATATTTCCATTTAACAAAAAATTTTTATAATAAAAAGTGAAACGCTTTGAAGAAAACTAAAGTTAAAAATTATGATGCTCTACTAACCTGACGTCTAGTATTGTGGGAGGGCCATTCATTATCTTCATCTCAATAGTTACAAAGTAAGCATTGAAAACGAAGAGGAAAACACCTCTTGTTTATGCTTGTTGCTCCCACTATCAGGTGACTATGTCTAGTCACATTTGTTTGTTTCCTTCTCTAAGTGTGATGCCCAAATCATCATGATTATTATAAGATTCATAGAAATATATTTCTATACTTCTTTTGTTATTTCATTTAGCATAATATTGTCTGGATACAACCCACTAGGCTAGATAATACTCCATTGCATATGTATATCACATTTTATTGATGCATAAACACTTACACTATTTCCATGCCATGGCTTTCACGACTAGTACATCAACAAACAAGGGAAGGCAGAGATCTTTCTGAGATTGTCATTTCCTTTTCTTGGGTATATGTTCAAACCAAAGATTATAGAAATTTCTGAGTAATATGGTAATTTCGTGGTTTGTTTGTTTGTTTATTTGTTTGTTTGTTTGTTTGTTTTGACCAGGGTCTCCTGTGTCCCGATATGGCTTGGAACACATTATGAACTTTTCACCCTCCCACCTTTACCTTCCAAGTGTCAAGACGCCAGGTATGTATCACCATGCCCATGTGGTAGCTCTTTTATTTATTTATTTTTACAATTCTCTATGCCATCTCAACAACAGTCATCCTGATCACTACGAAGTGTGCAAAGGTTTCTTTTCTCCGTACACTAGCTGGCATTTGTTCTCCCTTGTCTTGTTGATAAGCCATCCTCACTAGCATGAGGGAATGGGAGCACAGAGGTAATGAAAGTGCTTTCTGCTGACTCTGAGGGCTAAGCAGGGAAGGAGGATGGGGTCGAAAGACAAAGAATGGCAAATAAGCAGGATAGATGAATCTACAGCTCTTGTATTCAACATGAAGATAAAGTTTTCACAATTGTACTACGCTAAATACATAAACTTTGGGCTGTTCCTGTCACCAAAATAAAGTGACACTATATGAGTTGGTAGATGTGTTCATCTGCTTATCTGTGGTAATGACATCGATAGTTCTGTCTCATAATGTCACACTGAAAATCCCAAGTATACACAATAAAATTTGCTGTAAGGATAAAAATATTGAAGCTGGAAGATGCCTCAGCGGGTAAGAGTTTTTGCTATGTAAACATAAGGAACTTAGTTCAGATCCTCTACAGCAATGAGAACAGCAATGTGTGGCTGTACATATACCTGCAATGCCAGCACTGATCCAGGCAATAGGAAGAGGATCCCAGGGGCTCATTGACAAAGAAATCTAATACAGTGAGCTTTGTGTTCAATCAGAACCTAGGTCTCAAAAGATAAGGTGCCAAAATTGAGAAAGATACCCAATATCACCCCCTGACTTCTACATGTGCATGCATACATGTAAACACATGGACACATACATATAACACATACACAGAGCAGTAACTTGGAAACCTGCCCTTGAATGTCTCTTACCATCTGACTGTCAGGACCCTGGCCCTACATGCTAAGGACGTATGCTGGGGTAACATTTTTGTACACTGGGTGAAGGTTGCCTTTGTATTATTCAGATGTTGATTTCCATACTAGCAGAGGGCACAGTACCATCTGGATTTTGGTATTGTTATCTTTTATGGATCATCACCTGCCTTAGTATTTTGTAAACCTACATCTTCATCACTTTCTGCTTGGTTTAATAAAGATCTGACAGCCAATAGCTAGACAGGAGAGGAAAGGCAAGACTTCCAGGCAGAGATAGGAAGTGTGGGAAGAATTCAAAGGCCTGAGATTCACCACGGAGACAGATGCTGGAACTGTCCAACTAAGTGAGAGGTAACAGGCCATATGGCAGATGTGGAATAGAATAGTCAGGCTAAGTCATGTTAGACGAACTAGCTGGTGTGCATCCAGCTAAGTCCTAAGCTATAATAAATAAGTGTCTGTGTCATTATTCAGGAGTCGGTGGGTCAGAGACAGTGCAGTGATAGATGTGACCTAATACCTCATTTATTCATCCTAGAAACTCTAGAATTAAATTCTATGCTTCCATTTTAGACATAAGGGCACCATAGTTCATAAACCTTAAGTAACTTGACCAGGGTCACACAGCTTGTCAGTGTCAGGAACAGCCTTGAAACCAGCCTGAACTGTGTGACTGGGGGATATATCAGGTCTCTACTATCTTTTCTTAGAGTGCACTCGATCCAATCAGCTTTGCTGACTTTCCCTGTTCTTCAAGTTTCAGCTCAAATGTCACCTCTCTCAGACTGTGCCATCCTAGGGTAGCATCATTCTTTCTCCTCCTTGAGGCACTCATCATAGTCTGGTATCATCCAGTTAATTACGTGCTGACCAGCTAACCTGCCCCACTTGGAACAGGAGCTCTGTGTGAGCAGACTCCTCGACTGTCTTGGTCACAGAGATGTTTGCACTGCGTAGAACACTGCATACGGTTACCCCAGCTGAATGATCACTAAATGAAAAGTTGTTAGTTATGTTGGGACATACTCACGCTGGGGCTAGCTGGTACCTTTCTCAGTCCATCTGTAGAAAGTCAATAACCTTTAAGTAGAGATCTAAACATTGAGTGTTGGAGCATAGAGCTTCAGATTCTAGCAGAGAGCATCAAAGAGGTCTGAACTTTTCAATGGTGACATAATATGTGACATGATACTCAATACACAGTTTAAGTGTAACTGTCAAAGGATTTTTGCAAAGTGTGCATGAGCTCGGAGTGCTTAGATTATTCAACCTTCCTCTAGGAAGTTCCAGAGACCTAAAGAAGTATTTCAGGATCCTCCAGGGGTGAAGAGAAAGAGGCAGAAGCTCTGTACCTAGTGACTTATCACAGTGAGTTTGATTAACAGTGTTGCCCTGAAAATCCATTTCCACCCAGACGTCTATCCAAGATGCCATCTTATTTGAAAAGAGGATTTTGAACATTGAATTGGCTAAGAGGGGATCAGATGGGACAGAATGAATCCTAAACCTACTGACTGATGATACCCCATCCAAAGAGAAGAAGACTCACAAGGTGAACACATGGAGAACACTGTGTAAACACAGACAGAGAAAATAAATCAGTCCATAAACAAGAAAGAGCTGGGGGCGGGGGAAGTGTTCTGGCAATACTAAGGAGAAGCAAAAACCGGATTCTCCCTTGGGACTTTAGAAAGGAACATACCCTGCCAGGACTTGGTTTGTGACTTACAGAATCCAGATGTATCAGAGACTATGTTTATGGTGCATAATGGCAAACAGTCTGTGGAAATTTGCTATGATAGCTCTAAAAATTGAATGCACAAGTATGGTCAGGCATGCTGATGTATTACCTATAATCTCAGCACTCTGGGGTTCAAGATCATCCTTCCTACACAGTGAGTTCCAGGCTAACTCGGTCTACATGAGACTCTGCCTCCAAAACAACAGAGAAAAGCTAATATAGAAAATGTACTTTCATATGAGATACATTTCATAAAATGGTCTCACCATTTCATAAAATGGTCTCAGGATTTAAAATGCGCTGGAGTCACTCCCCTCTTTTCTGACTTATGATCCTTGCTTTTGCCGCCCATGCCAACTGTAACTACAAAGTCTGTGTCGTTCGTTCATTCCTAAGCACGGCATCTTGTATTATCTGACATATCTAATCCCAGTATGCAGAAAGCTGAGGCAGAAGGATTGCAGTAAATCTGAGGTCACCCTGTTCAGCAAAGCTTGAAGCCAGTCTCAAAAATATGTAATACTCTGGGCCTCAAAATAACAATAAAGTAAAATTCCCTCCCCTATAAGGCTAGGCCTGTTATCACCAGGGCACCTGAGACCTCCCCTTCTGCCTCCCACAAGGGCTACCCCAGTTGCTCTCAGGGGACAACTCCAGAAGTATGCTGTTAGTCATCATTAGGTTTTGACGTGTACGTACCTCTTAGGCCAACTTTAGCCAGCAGCCTGAAGAGAGGCAGGAGGATGTCCCAGTCAGGAGAAGCTGACCTTGATGTGTCCACCAGAGTCTGCAGAAGGGCTTCACTGCCACCTTTGTTGATCATATAATAAATCCTCCGGTCTGTACCTGGGAGGAAACCAGAGGAAAGGTGAGATGTAAATGATAACCCTCTCCCCAGAGGAAACCTCGGACTTAACAGCTAGAAACTATGTAAAGGTTCATTCATTTCACCACAAAAACACAAGCTGGCAGATTCTTGACATGACCTGTCTTCAAGTTGCGCTACCATCTGAGGGAAGAAAGGTGTACAATATGATAATTGAAGGATATTTAGAAATTTTAATATACTCACATCTTGAGGCTATGGTAAATTGAATGATACTGCAAGTTCTGGGGACCTGTTAAGTCATCTCTTGTGTGTACACAAGTATGTAGATGTATATAAATTGACACATCATTATATACTAAATATTCTTCTGCAATAAATGTGAGTCATTAGTAGCAGAAATGGGGTGCTATCTTATCTAGAGTCATTTTACTGAAGGTGTAATGATTTTCTAATTCTGTTCTTTAGCAACTAATAGAAGGGAAATAGAGAAACCACTATAGGGACCTCCTAAGAAAGAAAATGCCAGACATAGTATCCGAGAACTCTTGGTCAGAGCCCTGAGCTCTGTACTCGTCTTTTTACAGAAGAATAGATTTGAATAAGACCTCTCTTACTTTTCCCAAGGAAAGTTAAAAAAGCAGTGATTACATATTAATGTGGAGAAGGTCCACTGTGACCTAACCAAGGGAGTCAACAGGTATAATAGTATCAAAGGAGAAATTCTCAGTTTCCATCCTAATGAGAAAAAGGATTGTCTGTTAAAAAAAAAAAGAATGAAATAAAGGCAGGAAGGAAAATAAAGAGAATAAGATAAAGGAGGGAGAATAAAATAAAGATGGGATATTGGACTAGGGGAGCCACATGTATCCAGGAATAGTGATGCATACTTGTAGTCCCAGAACATAGAACGTTTAAGCAGAGGATTGCTGGTTCCAAGGCATCCTGGACTATAGAATGAGACCTAGGCTTTAAAATATATATATATATAGCCTGGTCTGAAGAGTGAGTTCTAGGACAGCCAGGGCTACATAAAGAAACTCAGTCTCAACAAACAAACAAAAATATCATCCATATGGGAAAAGAAAGTCCAAGGCTTTATTCTAAACATTTCTACCTACCTCCTGAAGATAGTTTCATCTCAGAAGACAAGTGATAATTTACAAAACAGAAACTCACTTTAAAAACTTTTATATTCGTGGAAGTGGCCCTGCCACTGGAGGACATAAAAGTTGATTCTTTTTTTTAAAAGACCACACATAGTATGATGAGAGCCTTGAGGTTTTTATCTCTGGCATGCCATACATCCTTAATGTTTCCTGTTTATGCTAATATTTCTTAATCCAGTTAACTCAGGTGACTCATAGCTACTCAATCCTGTCATCTCATTTCTAAAAAAGTAAATGACTTGCCGACCTTTGAAGTTCCATCTCCACAAGATATATGTAAGAAAACCCAAGTAGCTGGCTCCTCCTGTGAGACACAGAGGAAGGGAGCCTAGGAAGGGATGAATGTGGTTACTGAGAAGCAGCTCTCCCAGATGAAGTCATTTGAACTTACAGAAGAAAACTCGTAACATAACCACCCAACATCTCACTGCCTCCTAAGTTTTTGGGCACTGTAAGATGACAAGGTGACAAGGCTGAGGAGCCCAAGTACAATTATCCCAGTCTACACAAACCTTATCAAATCATATCAAGGGGAAAACATTGGCTCATGGTTCTCTCCCACACAGGAAAGTTAAGCAACAAAAATACCCAGCTATACCACTTCATGGGACAGACGATAGAGACACTGTCTCCAATGTACAATATGATTTGATATGAGCATAGCCTACTCACCAACAGAAAGCAGATCGCTGAGGACTTGGAGGATAGGCAGGATGGATGCTTTATCAGAGGAACTCTGCAATGATAACACAGACAGGTAGGTATCTTTACAATGAATGCAAGAGGATAGAAGTAGCCTAGTTAGAGATGCAAAGAGGCAGAGTTAAGCTTTGTTGCGCTGAAATCAACTCAGAAGTCCAATGGACAGAAGAGCTCTCATTAAGTAGCAATGAGTGAACTCACTGACAGAGGAGTTTCAGAGGCTGTGTCTCTAAAGTATTCAAGACCCCTCTTTGGGGATCAGTCTAATAATAGCATTATTAAGGTACACACAAACACAAGTATTGATTGACCCAGAGACAACAAACTAAAGGAGCTTTGTGGGCCTCATTCACAAGAACATCACACATTTATGTAGCCTTGGATTATTTTTAAAGGTTATCACACACACACACACACACACACACACACACACACACACACACACCGCAAAAACAGAAGCCATCAAAATGTTCTGATGCGAATACTGCTCTGTCAAACAAAAATAAGCTTTGATTTTTCTCAAGAAAGTGTAGAGTAGTAACAGATCATATTGTGAGAACGATTTTAGAAATCCTTCTAAGTCTTGACATTGTTGCTTGTTCTTCAGAAGTCTTCATTCAGAACTTGGGAGCACATGAAGAATTCCCTGAGGTAACCTATATCATAATTCTGGAAATGCAACCTAGTCCAGGTTTCCAGAAGTCAGGTCTATGTCTTTCTACTGTGACATTAGGGAGTGGTCATTTTTGTCTTTATTTGGGTAAGTGCTTCATTTATGAGTCTTAACATTCCCATGAGTAAGACTTGTGCTCCTTCTCCACTTCGATGACCTCAAGAATTCTCCATTATACATTGGACAAATGCAGGAAACCAAAAATCTTCATGAGTTTCTTCTCTTGATATTTCCAACTTCATTATTAATTTCAACACTCGTATCCAAAATAAGTATTTCCATGGTATGGGAACACTCAGTTGTAAATTCCTTCCCAAGAAATGTTATAGCTTGGTCTGCAAATTTGACTATACTGTTCCCTCTTTGACAGCTTTTTCCCTGCATTTTAGGCTGGACAGTGCTGACTCATCCTTCTAGTACATGCTGGGCCCTGTGATATCTCCAAAGCTCTCACAAACCAAGTCTGGGGTGCTTTCTATCACTCCATCACTCAGCTCTCATTTCTTGACAAAGCACTCACTCTAACATGGATATGTAATCTTTCTTCTTATCTCACCTTCACTAGGTATTAAATCAAAAAAATAAGCACCCATCAGAGGGTTGCTCCAGAGAAAAAAAGGAGAAATATACACTTTTAGTGGAATCCAAAAGAACTTCAGGTGATACACAAAGTCTACTACCACCCAATCCTTCCAGAAAGTCATATTTCGAAACACCTAACAGAAATATTTTTCTCCAGTAGAAAATTCCAGAGGCAGTTAAGAAACATTTAGATAGATGTCTTAATGCTATATTTTTACAAATCAGAACTAATACCACCAAAATTATAAAGTGGTCAAAATTTCAAAATGGAATTTACTAACTTCTTTTCCAGGTAGATAAAGCCTCTAGGACCTCCTAGTACTTAACACATAGACCCATCAAAAAAGAAAACACTGATGATAGATATAGATAGATATAGATATAGATTAGATATAGATATAGACATAGACATAGACATAGACATAGACATAGACATAGACATAGACATAGACATAGACATAGACATAGACATAGACATAGACATAGATATGGATGATATAGATATAGATATAGATATAGATATAGATATAGATATAGATATAGATATAGATATAGATATAGATATAGATATAGATATAGATATAGATACTCTGATATTTTTCTATGAGCTTTAACCTAAAAAATCCATCTGTACATGGCTGTCATCATATTAATTGAATGTATTACACTCAAAATTTAAAGTCCATATCACCCTCAAGCAACTGCCAGTTATGTATATACACAATGTCAGTACCTTCCTCTACTCAAAGCTGGAAACAAGAAGCAACAGTCTTTTCTGGCATAGGTCTATCATTTGGGGGTTTAAAGAACTTCATACCTTTGCAAACTAGACCAAAAGAATATTTGCAGTAGAATAAAAGATGTGCATGGGATTCTTTCTCTGGTTAATATTGACAATTGTGAGTCAGCCTCAATTTTTCCATGAAGAGAGAAGGGAGAAGCTTTGTGTGAGACTGTGCAAATGCTGTATAACTTAAAATGCTAGACTCATTACTTGATTGCGAGGAAAGGGAAAATAAAAGAGGAAATGAAGAGGTGAGGACAAAGAAAGAGAAAAACTAATAAGGTGGAAGCTGACAGAGGAGAAATAAAGGGTTTCACTTTCATTTCCTTCCATTGAATTATTCATACATTCATCCCACAGACATTCATTGGCTGTCATCTATGTTCTAGTCACCAACAAGGCAGTGAAGATACTTATTGATCAAAAGGCAATCTGCCATCACAGGCATTTGCCTGGCCGAGACAACAGCTGGTAGTGCTAAACCCTGTGGCAAAGGTAAACACTGGTGCTGGGAGACTCAAGGAAAGAGACATTTAACCTAGCCATGTCCATGACTAAAAAGTTAAAGACAACAAATGAAGTGGTGACAGTGGGATATTCTAGCCATGCTGTAACCCCTCATTCCCAGAGGGAAGCATGGCAGCATGGTGACATTGGCATGTGAATCTGCATTCTGTGTGACCAATTGAATAAA
This sequence comes from Rhabdomys pumilio, assembly GCA_030674055.1. Lineage (NCBI taxonomy): Eukaryota > Metazoa > Chordata > Mammalia > Rodentia > Muridae > Rhabdomys > Rhabdomys pumilio. Next base: position 70,343,235 of record JANHMN010000003.1, on the reverse strand, counting down.
GCAGATGGTACAGGGAATTTTAAATTCTTTGTGGGCAAAAACTAGGTCTTATTTGTCTCTCTATTCAGACCTCCTGAGGTATAATAAGCAACTTGTTTTATTGTTTTTAGTGTTTTATTGAGTTAATTTCTCCCTATAAAGAATTGCCTGCTCTGTTACAGAGCCCGTGAATACTCCCTGAGAACATGCTTGTCTTGCATGTTCCTATTGAATTTTCCAGCAGGGATGTAGCTGACCATATGTTATATATTAAATCACTAGACCCAAGTTACTTTGACCTATGGCTAACAATACAGGCTGCACACAAATGAACCATCTCTCTGTATATCCCTTAATGAAAATTCTATCTGTGGGACGGCAGAGATGCCATGGGGGTTAAAAGTACTGGACCTCCTCTTGGCAGAGGAGCCAAGTTTGTGTCCCAGCATCGACACAATGGTTCACAACCATCTATAATTCTGGTCCCAGGGGATCTAATACTCTTTTCTGGTCTCCAAGGGCACTGCAAGAATGCCGTGTACTACATCTATGCAGACAAAACACAGTACACACAAAAATAAATAAGTAACTAGCTAAAAAGAACTTGCTTCAAAGGAGCAATCTAGTACTAACAGAGAATACTGGTCCCTCTCCTCCAGCACACAGGTGGAACTTAAGCCAACCTTCCAAACCTATCTGAAGTTATCATGATTAGTTTAGAAGTTGATATCAATCCTGGGTCTGGAAAAAGAAAATCTTAGTCGAAGTCAGCTGGAAGATTCTAAAAATGATTTTCTGCAGAAAAAAAATAATAAACTTCCTATTTTTGGATGTTGTTGTATGAAGACATTATCTTGAATCCTAGGTGACATTGTTAAGCCAGTAAATCAACTCTACAGAACCACTTACCTGTGGACTTTGAGATAAGAAATACAACAAATACCCTCACTTATAAAAGTCTCTTAAAGTTGGAGAGTTTGCTTCTGAATTCAGCTGTGACCCCTAAAGAAAAAATTTTACACCTCTATATGCCTCCTTCCCAAGCAGTGTTCTTAATAGAAAAGAAATTGATTTTACAGACATGCTATAGGTCCACCCAGAGACTCCCGCTTTGACAAAGAAACAAAGAAGACAATTCCTTCCTACAGACATTGAGCTCACAACTCTCTCACTCAATGCTCAACCAGAATACATCAGTGTTGTTTTTCTTTAAGTAAAAATTATGGCAATCAGTGGAGGGGGAAATGCGCCCACAAACTCTCAACTGGCATTAATTTATGCACTGCTATATTTACCAATAAATATTTTACACTATTTAGAAGAATAGCACAAAGCCGCTATCTCACCCACAGTAATAATAAATGAGCAATTAAAGAAGGCAGGATGCGATGTGCCATGATTTTCCTTTAATGATTCCTTTTAAATGAATCACTGAGTAATCCCTTGTCGGTTAAGACTTTCCAATAAAAAATGGATCTGCCAAGCTTTAAGGGAGAAACAAACAGTTGGAAGAACAAACAGTGTCTTTCAGAGACTGCAGTTTTTGAATTACGATTTTCTCATAGGCTGTTTTGAATGTGCTGACTCTTTGCCTTCAAATTCTATATTCTGTATCTCCCTCTTACCTTCTTCCTGCCTCAGAATCACATCACTACCATGAAAGAACATTTCCAGTCCTTTCTAGTACCCTGGATCAGAATATGTCAACTACACAGAGCCAGCGAGTGTACCCAAGAGCATCATGGGTCCTGTCCTTTGGGGATTTGTTCATCCTGATGCCACTGGCTGGCATCATTTATCCTCCCTCTTCCAGTCATATTTCAGTTTCCAGCTCCAGGTCTCCCTTCTGTATAATTTCCTCAGCTATCTCGCCTTCTCAGGTCTCACTATCTACAACTGTCAAAAGTCTGAACACACTGGGTACTGTACAAGTCAAGGGATTCGACACACACTGTTCACAAGGATCATGGTACAATTGGTACCCACTTAAGTGGGGCCATGCTTGGCCTCACAGGACACAAACTTGGTTTCTGTGCATTTGTTTTCACAACAATATTTTATGCCTACCCTTCCTTAGAATGCTTAGTTAGAAATGCTTAGTTATCTGTTTATGTACGCTGGCGTAACTACTCTAAAACTCAATGACTTCAGACAATGCTCTTTTATCAGATCTTTTGATTTGGGGACTCGAAAACTGAGGCATAACTCTGTCGGTAGTTTCTTCTGCTTTCTTTGTTGGTAATCGGGGTCAAGAAGAGGTCGGCAGATATACTAGTCAAATGTGGCAAAGTAATCTGGAGATATGGGCTCACCTGGGACTATTGACTATATATGTTCTTTTTAGCAGCAGAGTCTTAAGTATCTTGAAGGTCTGACATGGCATCTTATTTCCCCCAGGGATAGCCTTAAAGGAGAATCAGCCTGAAATCTCAAGGCTTTTTTTGGCATTGTCTCAGCAACCAAATGTGTCAAATTTACTACATTATATCAGTTAATAAGGCTATGATGCGATTCCATAATCAAATGAATGGTCCTAGATGACTTCTCAAGCAGGAGAAGTTTTTTAGCCACTTTTAGTCATCCATACTTCATCTGGGCTATGAACTCTAGACTAAGCATTCTGAATCATTCCTTTTGGCATCCATAGGACCTACAATGGAATCTAGCACAGAGATGCTTTTGAGTAGCTATGAAATGGGATCAGATAGGAGACATGGGACTGAATGAAATGAGAAGATATGAAAATGGATGGGTTGGTCTGAAGTGGTACTGGATGGGTTAGAGCGAGGTGGAACAAAATAGATGTGATGGGACAGCTCAGGACAACTTAGACACAGAACGTGAAATCTGCCATGGCCTTGCTGCCCTGTTTTCCTCAATCCTGAAATTTTCCTGAATGTATGTTGCAGCATAAGCACTGTTACACAACTATACCAAGTATGCAGCTTGAACACGCTAGAAGAGTCTTCTACCAACCTCAAGATGTACTTAAAATGCAGGCTCACTTTAGCCCAGTTCCTGTTACCTCTATAAAACTCAGTTCCATATTCACAGTATTTTCCTAATATTTTTTTCTAATTCACTGGTGATGTTGGGTTAGATACAGCACATCAGATAAAAAAAAATCTGGTTACAATAAATACACAATAAATCATGAGTAAGTGCCCGTGTGTGGGCAGACATGATGGAGAAAAGGTGAATAATCTAAAAATAGGTTGGAAGGTCATTAGGGATACAGGCTCCTGAGTCAGTTTCCCATCTGGGTCTGATGTTCCCAACTTAGCAAAATGCTCATAAGAAATGCAGAGGGGAAAAAAATGTACATCTGGAGAGACTGAGGTCGCCTCCTCTGGCAAAAACAATCAGGAACCCCGAGCTTTGTCAACAACGCCCAGCACTTGTTGCCACTTGGTGGATGGTGAAGTCTCCCAGCCCTACTGCTAATCACGGCAGTAATCAACAGCATCATATCCCTGAAAGGTTCTCTGATTTCTTTTAAATGGCATTCATAGGAATGTCAGCTCTGTCTCTATTCTAGGCAGGCTGTGGTATCTCTCTAAGACACAGTTGACAAATTACAGCATGAAGTGTGCAGGTTGGAATTCAAGATGACTGAAAAGTAGTGTCAAACCATTTCCAGCACTTTAGGATGGATTCTAAACACGGCAAGTAAATAATGCCTCCTGGTGCCTGCAGCCCAGGCCTCAACACCAATCAACACTGAGGAAGGAAGGAAGTCAGCATCACCCTGCTTCAGCCAGAAGCTGCCATTTATTGCTTTGATGCTTTTGATCCACTACCTATAAAACACATGCTAAAAGCATCTAAGACAGGAGATTCAACCATACTCCTGAAAAGCCATTGAATCAGTCACATCTCAGGAATCTTCATCCCAAAAGCACTGAGACGTCCTCTTTCTAAGTCCTATAATGAGGTACTCTTTTCCTCCAGAATTATTTCTCAGAATTCCTTCTTCTTGCTTTTCTTTCTCTTCTTTCTCTTCCTCTTCCTCCTCCTCCCCCTCCTCCTGCTCTTCTCCTCCTCCTCCTTCTTCTTCTTCTTCTTTTCTTCTTCTTCTTCTTCTTCTTCTTCTTCTTCTTCTTCTTCTTCTTCTTCTTCTTCTTCTTCTTCTTCTCCTTCTCCTTCTCCTTCTCCTTCTCCTTCTCCTTCTCCTTCTCCTTCTCCTTCTCCTTCTCCTTCTTCTTCTTCTTCTTCTTCTTCTTCTTCTTCTTCTATACACTGCACACAATTACACTAGCATCCTATTCTTCCAAGGTTCCTGTCTAGACTGGTTTTTTTTGTTGTTGTTTTGTTTTTGTTTTGTACTGGCTTTGGAGGTATCACAGAAGCCTTTAATATTTCTTCTCAATTATGAGTCTGCAGTCATCAATATCACTGCAAAAAAACCTTTTTTTTTACAAGTAACATCTGGCAAGTCTATGGATTATGAACTTCGATATGGTTTCTGGTAGTAGCATAAACCATGGATAGCCACAAGGCTTCCAGCAGCATCATGGAACACAGAACTCATCATGGGCCCTGGTGACAGTATGGACCATGAACCTCAGTATGGCTTCTAGATGCAGCATGGATCACTAACATCAATCAATATAGCTTCTGGTGACAACACTGACCATAGACATCAACGTGGTATCCTTCAGTACACACATCCTGATCACAGACAGCAATATGGTCCCAAGCAGCATCATGAACCATGGGCATTAACACAGCCTGCAATTAACACAGCTGCAGGGATCACAGATATCAACATGGCCTCTGGCTGCAGCATGAGCCACAGATACCAACATGGCTTCCAGCAGCAGCACAGACCATAGAAGTTTTTCAAGGAGGTTTTATCCAGAAAATCAAGCATCTTTCATCTCAAATATCTTCTTGATGCTTAGAATCAGGGTGACTGAGGTACTGAGCAGCACATTCAGGGACCAAACCTGTGCAAGCTCCAGGTTGCTACATACCACCCTACCAGCCCAGATGACCTAAAGCAGAGTTATGACTCAGTAAAGTATGGTCTTTGTAGCTTGATCAAGATCCAAAGATGATCCTTTGAGGTCAACTTGACTGGACTTAGATTCTCTAAGAGACCCAACTCGAAGTGTATCTATGAGGCTGTTTCCAGAGAGATTTAACTGAGGAGGGAAGATCCAGTTTGAATGGGCAGCATCATCCCATGGGATAGAGTCCTGAAAATAGGTTCCTCTCCCTCTCCTCCTTCCTCTGCCACTCTCCCTCTGCTTGCTGACTACAGATGTAATGTGATCAGCTGTCTTGCACTCCAGTCTTCCTGATGTCCTTACAATGATGGACTGTGTGCCCTTAAACTATAACTCAAAATATATTTTCCTTTCTTCCTTTTTCAACATAATATTTTTATCGATTGTTTGGGAGTTTCACATAATACACCCTTATCACAGTCATTTCCCAGTATTCTCAGGCATACTTTCTCCTCCCTTGTGACCTCCTCACAAAAAAAGGAGAAAAGAAAAAAGAAATATATATCAAGTCCAATTTATGTTGCCCAAATACTCACTGGATCATGGTCAAACTCCCAGGAGTCAGCCCCTTAAAGAAAATTGAGTCCTTCCTCACCCCCAGCCCTGCCAGAAGCCATCACCTGTGAAGAGCTACACTTCAGGATCCTTGTCACAATATTTAAGCATTCTCTTCAATGGTTTCTTGTCTAGACTGTGTGGGGAATGATAGCTGGCACATGGTCATGGGCTTGGGTTCTTGAATCTTATTGGGCTGTTGTGATTCCCACAGCTCTAAGGAGATTGGAACTTGAGAATCTCGACTAAGTTCACTCCACGTGCAGCACTGGGCGGGCACTACTGGGGGCCCCACCCAGTGGGGGGAGTTCTCACTCAGTCTGAAATTTTTTGGGGACATGGAGCAGGGCTCTCGAGTTGGGGATCCCCAGGCCAGGAGGCAGCCGGGGACCAACTGGTCTCAAGCTTTGGGGTTCCCAGATGCTGCTAGGGGGCCATGGCACAATGGAGATGAGGGGCATGCAGGTGCAACTGGCTTGCACACAGAGAGAAGTGAGGGAGAGGGAGGGAAGCCCATACTGTGCCTCACAGAAAAGGAATTCTTTTGTTACTTACTTGGCTCCAAATGGCTAGGCTAGCTTTCTTGAAGAGGTGGGCCTCTGTGGGGAATGCAGAGAAGCTCTCAGGGAAGAGCAGCTACATTGGTTCATCAAAAACCTTTCTCCATGGTTCCTCACAACTCGGCCCCAATGACAGGAGAAAGTTTATGGATTTTTACAGGCTTTATTGGCATGGCTGATGGTGGTTAAATCTGGATGCACCCCCCACCCCCGTGAAACACAAGACCTGAGTTAAATAGAGAGGGAGAAGGGGGAGGGTCTGCGGAAGAATGCTTAATTGGCTACGCCCTCTGGCCTTCAGGTATTTCATTAGTATGTAAATCTCTTGAGGCTGAGGCCTGTAGTCACGCCCTTTACCTATGCTCTTTGGGAGGGGCTGCATTGCCCTATGTGACTGAACGGTGCAGGTTGATGGGGATCTTCGCCATGTATCAGGAGCCTGGATTCTGGGAGTGGAGCCAAATAGATGCCCATCCTTCACAGGCAATGAACACCTGTTGGGTCTCCAGGCTACTTCCAGCCAGCTCTTTTACCAAAACTCAAGCTATCCTATCATGGTCCCACAACAGTATATTTGGAGTAGGGGAGGTCACAACTGAGAATTAGAGACACAGAAGGTTCCTGTGACACTCTTCTTTCTTTAAGAAGCCTTTCTCAGGCATTTTGTCACAGCAACAAGAAAATAACTAATACAAGCATACATCCAACTTCTTAGTGATATGCACTGCAGAGATGCCTGTTCTTCCATGGATACTGGACTAAGATGAGTGCTCTATAATCATATAGGGGATAGCCATCCTTAGGCCAGAGTATCACGAGCTATTTTCAGAGACATTATGTACAATTTAAAGTTATAAAATAGGCATTTTGTGTAGATGAATTCTATAGATGGTTCAGAGGGTTAATGCTTTTGTGAAAGCAAGAGGACATGAGTTCAGATCCAAGCACCTATGTAAAAGTCCATGTGTGACCTCTTACAGGCCTGTAATCTCAGGACTGTGGGAGACACAGATAATAGATTGCTAACACTTGGTAGCCACCAGTTTAGCCACAGGTTCAGTGAGAGACCCTGTCTTAAAGAAATGTGGACACTGATGCAATGGGAGTTCAAGTGTTCTCTTCTGACCTCTGCAAATGTACACAGAGGCATTAACACACATTTGGGCCTATACCATACTTTCATGTGCAGAGAGAGAGACAGACAGACAGAGACGCAGAGAGATCCAGGCATGAACTGGCATGCCATACATTCAACTCTATGACAGTATCATTTGTGTGTCTATTATTTTGGAAATCACTTATTTTTTAGCCCCCAAAACAAATGTTTCATATTTCATTTTCCTGTGTTTATTCCACTTGTAATGATGATAATTGAGGACAACAAAAGCGGAAAAACAACTTTCTCCATATTTTATGAATTGATTTTTTTGAAATCTAGAAAGTCTAAAAAAGAAAATCAGACATTCAACAATAGCCAAATTAATGTCTCTTTTGTGAAAGCATTCAAAATGTAGGGTACAAACTGTGAGAATCTTAATATGTCTTCAAATATTTTGGCAGACTGAGCATCAACAAGCAAGAGCTGTATCTTCTACCCTTCAATATTCCAACCTTTCTTATTACCAGATAAAGTGAAACAGAAGTAGAACCCAATGCCTTTTGAAACTAACTCATAAAAAGCAATGTAATTTGAAGGTTAAGGAATAAGTATCATGCCAGTGGGACACTGACATTTATAATCCAGAACTTCCATGTAAGAGTATAGAATACTCTGAAATAACCATACTGTAAGGGATCCGGGCTGAAGTCAGTGGACAGCCAGTGAAGAAAACCACTGATCTGGGAACAGCAGCCATCAACTGTTAGCTGAGTTGAGTAAGTAGCCTCATAGGCCCAGACCAATGGGGGCTTGAGATGGCAACCACAGACAGCAACCTCAAAAACACACCAAGTAAGACTGACCTGGGAAGTATTTTCTAAATACGAGATTCATCAAATTGTGAGGGGGGATTAATTAAAATTAAAATAGAAGTTATGATTTTATGCAGAAAAATAGTGAACCTATTTCAGCAGCTGATCAATAAAAGAACATTGCAAGTCAGACCTCTAAAAGGTATCCCTGAATTTGGCATGCAACAAGAGAGAGAGAGAGAGAAGCAAACATAACAGAGGAGCTAGGGAGAGAGCAGGGTTGAGCTAGCTAGACTAGTACTTAAACTGAAAATGTAGCAAAAATTTTACTGAGCTTTTCTCTGAATTATTGATTTGTTTTTTAAAGTGCTACCATTATAGAATACAGAAACATATCAGACTTGGAGATGGAAAAACCTAGTCCCAACCCTGATTTTGCTATTACGACTTCAGATTAATTAATCCTGCACCTTCTCTGAACTCCCTGTGCTGTCCACACACATGTGTGTTCCATCACTTATGCTATAATTAAAGAGAACACCATTGGGCCCTTCCAGTTTCAGGACCCACTGAAAAGCCAGGACCATTCTGTGATGCCAGACTGTGACAATAGGTCTTTATGCTAAAAGGCATGTTTTATGTTTCTTTGGTGTTGGGAACCAGCTGTCCCTTTTTAGAGCCATACTCTGATAATGAGAAGTCAGAGAGAAAGAGGTAGTGTGTCCATCTGCTGGAAGTATGCCAAGGACTTCAGAGGACAGGTACCTGCTCAGGCAGAGTGTGAAGCACTGCTAAAGCATACACCCCCAGCTTTTAGAGACAGAGGCCTTATAAGAAAAAGACCATTCCTAACCTCAGTAAAATGGCCCCTGATCTCTTCCCACTACAATCTCCGGTGGTCTTAATTAATTTAAGACAGTACTAAGACATTTCAAAAGCATAGCTGAACAATTGCCATATTCCTGGGAAGGAGTAATTTTTTTCTTCAGTCTATTTGTTGGCCTGCAGCCTCTGGTCCATTAAAACATCCTAGCATTCGCCTTCAACCTTCATAATTTTTTTATTTATCTCTTTCTCCTCAATCTACACACATCCTCTTAAAATGCCTACTCTGCTGATTATCCTTTAAAATGTAATTTCAACAAATTAACTTACACTAATGCAGAGTTTCTTAACCTAATGTTTATATTTGAAGCAAAGGAGAGTATGTTGAAGTGGAGAAGTGGAAGATAAAATATTTAGCAATGTCTCTGGCTTCTACTCAAATAGGTAAAACCATCTCCCACTTCCAGCCCCATCTGTGACAGCAAAGCATATATAAGTACTGCAAATTGCAACTCAACGCCAGTTGGAAAATAGCATGATAATGCTTTGAAAAAAAAAAAAACTTGTGTAATACGATGTCCCTCTCAAAATAGCTAATGAAGATAATGATACAAATGAAAAGAAGAAATGTTTTCTGATTTACACAAAAGCCCCAAGATAGCCAAAACAAACCCCAGGCAATTAACACTGCTGGAAGTATCATCATTCCAGATTTGAAGTTATACTACAAAGCTATAGTAATAAAAACAACATGGTACTGGCATAAAAACAGACACATAGATCAATGAAATAGAACTAGTAAGACAACACTGTTAAAACCAACTGATTTTTTTCTGAAGAAGCCAACAATAGATATTGGAGAAATGGTGTTATCTTCAACAAAGGCTTCAACAAAGGTCAAACTTGATAGTCACATAAAGAAGAATAAAACTTGAACCTCATTTCTTACTCTTCAAAAAGTTCAACTCTAAATGAACCACTGACACAACATATGACTTTATACCCTGAATATGGCAGAAGAAGAAGTAAATTAAAACTACCATAAGATTTCATATAGCATATATGCTTCATATAGCATATAATTAAAGATCCTCTGAGCATAGTATTAAGAGTAAGAGCTGACAAATGGTGCCACATTAAACTAAAAAGCTTCTGTATGACAGAGGACAACATCATTCTGGTGAAAAGGCAGCCTACAAAATAAGAAAATGTTTAATTTCTCTGGCAAAAGTTAAGTATCTGACAGAGGGCTGGCTCGTGTCTAGACTATACAAAGCCACTCAAAGCAAACCATCAATAAAATAATCAACCTAATTAAGAATTGGAGTATAGAATTAAGCATAGACTTCTCAAAAAAAAAAAAAAAAACAGATACAGGAGCTAAAAAATGTGTTAGTAGTTAATAGCACAGAGAACTTGGGTTTAATTCCCAGCATCCATGTGATGACTCACAATAGTTTCAGAGGACATAATCTCTTTCTCTGGCCATATTCTGGTGTTGAAGGCATACATGTAAGCAAAACACCCACACACATAAAATAAAAAGAAATCTTGTTTTTTTTTATTTTTTAAAGAAGAAAAATGGGGTGGGGTTAAGGAAATTCAAATAACTAAGAAATATTCTGAGCCATCAAGAAAATGCAATTTAAAACTACCTTAAGATTTCATCTGACTCCAGTAGGCATGATGAGATTAAGAAAAAAAAGGACAGAGCAATAAATGCTAGTATGTGTGTGAAGAGAAGGGAACCACACTTGTTAGAAGTTGCCCGATGATCCATCAAATGCCCCCCTACACATGCACACATTGTCAGCACTAGGTGGGCTCAGTGGATTGAAAAACACAGATCATGAAATAGGGAGGGGAAATTGGGAGTAATATGGGAAACATTGGATTGGAAGGTATGGGGGTGAACTTGGTCAAAACATGTGATATGAATGTACAAAATTCTCAGTAACAAAATCTGCTACTGCTGTCACATGATATAAATTTTTTAAATTTCCTTGTATTAAGAATGGATTGTTGTTTTGGGTCTAGCAAACAAAATATTTCAGCAAGGGAAAGAGAATATAAAAAAATTTTGGATGAATCACCATAACTTAGATTTGTCCTTTCTGTCCCCATTGATAATGGCAGAACACTGAGACTGAGTTGGGGGAAGTGATGGGATACACCACAGGAGGGGGCGCAGCTCGTGTTCAGAAATTGACTCTCTGTTCAAAGAGCATCATCTTCCAAATTTCTTAGTTACTAGCCTTCAGAACCAAAGCACCAGTGCTACAAACAGCTCTAGATCTCATACTTTTGACATTACAAGAAACTACTTAGCAAGCAGAGGAGCAAGTCTATTTGTTGTATGGGCTAGTTAAAATAATGCTACCATATAGTAAATAACTCCCAATTGTACAAGTAGCCTAATCACAGAAAGTCCAAAAGTATTCAGATGCATCAATAAAAGAAAAAAAAAATGTGAAGTTCTTTCTCAGGAAACTTTGTGCATTGGTCCTAGGAGTGGTCAATATTTTTAACCTCATTTCTTTGACTAATATTGACACATGTTCATACATAACCACAATGGTAGGCAGAATAGGCAGCCCAATGCTCTGTTGAAAGAGATACAAATAGGTTTTATAGACTGTGAGCTTGGTTCTGCCATAATCAAGTTTCCACTTATGATTTCCCACTCATCCTTGACAAGACTCACCCTCTAGAGGATTACATTGATCCCTTTTCATCCTGGATTGTCTTGTATATCTATACTATAAAACTATAGATCGACATAAGCAGGATCATCAGACACTGGGCTTCCTGTCCTATCATGAAAGTTAATTTCCCAAGTTATTTTCTATTTGAAGAAGCACCTCATTCATCAAAGATTAACTCTAGTATTGATTACAGTTTTCAGGAAAGAAAAATACTCAACAACAGTGACATATAGATAGATAGATGATAGATAGATAGATAGATAGATAGATAGATAGATAGATAGATAGATACATAGATACATAGATACATAGATACATATAGAGATATATAGAAGAGATAGAGATAGAGATAGAGATAGAGATAGAGATAGAGATAGAGATAGAGATAGAAATATATAGATGATATAGATAGGTATAGGTATAAAGATAGAGATAGAGATAGAAATAGAGATAGAGATAGAGACAGAGACAGAGATAAATACAGAGATAGAGTTAGAGATAGAGATATGAATGACAGAGCTTCCAACAATAAATAATAAGGAGTTATCAATGACACCAACAATAGCCAAGGTTGAAAAAAATCACATATTCTTTTAAATAAATGAGCCCTTCTATAAACCCAGTCACAATAGCCAAGGTCAGTTACAGAAAGGACAGACATTAAAAATTCCCTTCTTTGAGAGTCAGATTGCTGGAGAGTATCTCAAGAAGAAAAATAATTCTCAATACTTACCTTCTTGAAATTTCCTTAAGAAAGGGATTACACAGCCCGCATGGATAGCTTAACCTTCTCATTTGACGAGGTTCATCTTGGGAATATTTTAAACCACATCATGAGCTTCGGGGAAATAACTGACTCATCCCAAGTGCCTCTGAAGAACCTCAACTGTGATCTCCATCCAAACAATGTTCCTCTTCAAAGCAAATCCTTCCTTAACTAGTATATCCAGGATGGCTATGTGGCCATATACAATGAGAGTTTAACTATAGAATTGTTATGATAAACATAACTACAATGAAACAGCTAAATAGAAATCAGTTTGGGAAATAAATTAAGCAACATATTTCTTTGCAAATGCCCAAAAACTTCATTTCAAGGTCACCCCAAGACTAAAGAAGTAGCTAAGATATATTTCATCTGTTTATATATTATGTATCCTGTGCAATTCCTTTACCAAATAAGATGTCCAGTGTTAATCATGACTGTGTAAAGGTAAGTACGGTTTTAAAAAATTCTTCTAGAGAAGTTTCATCCTTTGCTGAAAAGGTCACATAGACCTTGCCATCTATCTATAAATATGCTAGCTATCTCTTTGAACATGTAAAAATCCCACCCTAGAGCTACAAGAAAGCACAGACTGCACATTAGAACTGTGCCAGGAACACTGCTTGGACACTCATGATGGTGGAGAATCTCACACAAGGCCTCATATATCCAGGAAGTATTTCACGAGGGCTCAGACAAGAACAAATGCTTTGTATATTATAATGCTCAATACAAATCCCACATATGGTTTCCCCAGTAGTACGGTATTTTGCCTTCTTTATAGAGCACACCCAAGAAAACCAGAGAACTCCCCCAAATCAATGTCAACCCTGTGGAGTATAAAACTAATAAAAATGCATGGTTAAAATCAATAACAATTATGATAAAGAGAAGAGCATCAAAAGGTAGAGGCAGAGTTATACTTCCACTATGGACCAAGGCTTCAAGGTCAAAGGCCGTCACAAGACACAAGGCCAAATGGTCTGTCTATATGGCAGTCAGTGAATAAAGTCACATTTTTATTACCTTCTTGAAATTTCCTTAAGAGATTACACAGCCTGCATGGATAGCATAATCTAGAAACATGTTTGCAAGTTTATAAAATCACAAAAGGCGTAGAAGACACAAGGAAACTCTTCCATCTAGTTGTCATAGCTAAATTCTAAGATCCAAGAAGATATTCCATAGGCCCCAAGCTCAATAGTCTCACTTATGGAGACAACTTTGTTTCACTTCTCCTACCTGTTTTGTGTTCATTTCTCTTTTGTGTTGAATGACTGAGCAAGTGTCATGAACAGAAATTGTTTTTGTTTATCCTTTGAAAGAATCTAAAAACACAGCTGGGTTGGGAGTACTTAGGAATCCAGCAGCATTTTTTTGCCTATCCAGAAGAAGGAAGAGAGGAGAACGTCATTACGTCCATTATGGAGTCAGGACTTTATGACAAAATGCCCATTTAGCTGTCTTTTATTTGACCGTTTTAGTCAATTATTTACTTGAAACTATTGGATATTATTTAATACATTGATCCAAAGTGGAAGGTGACATCAAGTACATGATCAGTGTGAGGATTCTCAACATAGATTAAAAGCAAAACCCCACAAACTCAAAATTCTGACACTCATGTCTAAACTGAACTCAGTGTATGAGAAGGGCTAATGCATGTCCATTTAGGGCCAAAAACCACCAGAAAAAAAGCAGATACGTATATTACAATTCACAACATTATAAAAACTACAGTTATGAAGTAGCAATGAAAAATAATTTTTGGTTGGGGGTCACCACAACATGAGGAACTGTATTAAAGGGTCTCAGCCTTAGGGAGGTTGAGAACCACTGTACTACAACAAGGTAACCCAGGCCTAGACAACCAAAGCTGCATATTCCTTGTCTTAAATTTTGTGGGGAGTCAACTGTGTAAAACAAGCACAGATCAGCCAGGATCGAAAACCACAGTTCCCCTCTTCCAGCAAGGCAAAGAGAGTAAGCTGCAAAAGCAAGAGCAGACAGCTTTCAGTCCCTCAGAGGTACTACACAGACACTGCCTCACTATGAGGAATGTTTAGTAAAACTACTTCTAAAGCCCCTTTTCATTCATTCCTCCTCAAACTCAAGTCTACTGTTTAAACACCCATCTGTTTTCTGACCATCTGTAATTATAATAATGCCGACTTGCCATTACGGATGCCTGTAAGTTACTTTGTCCATAATTAGGTTAAACATTTTGACCCTCTTCTAATTTTCAGTCTCCAGGACCAATTGTCAAGAATTTAATGATGAATTACCACCAAAACCATTTCCTCTTAGAAAATATTAGAGGCATGGCTAAGTCCATGAAGAAAATGGGAGTTAGCTAAGAGATGTGTTTCGTTTGGTGGAGTGCTTGCCTGGCATGCACGAGGCCCCAGGTTTAAGTCTGAGTACCACTTACACCATTGTGGTAGTGCATGCCTATAATCATAGCACTCTGGGGGTAAAAGCAAGAAAGTCAGAAGTTCAAGGTTATCCTTGGCTATGTATGAAGCTCAAAGCCAAGGTGGGCTAAAGATGAAAGAGGAAAAGGTAGAACTAGAAAGAGATAAATCAAGAGCTACTTGTACAGTAAACAAAAATCCTGAATTTTAAAATTTTGAATGATTTAGGTTGACAGAAAAGTTTTAAAGACATACAGAAGGCCCCCATTTCCTTTTTGCTAAGCATATCCAACAGTGGTTGGTTGGTTACATTTGCCAAAATGAAAAAAAGGCAGAGCTGATAACCCAATGATGAAGCATTAGTTTAGTGTGCACATGAGATCCTATATTTGATCCCAGCACCAGAGAAAGAAAGGTGGAAGAGGGAGAAAAAGAAACAAATACTCATACATTCTTGTTAAGTGAACTCCAGACTTTCCTGAATTCATGAGCTTTTCCACCCTTGTTCTTGCTCTGTTCCATTGTCCCATCCAGGTAACTGCATCTCATTTAAAGTCCAAGTCTCCTCAGACTCTTCTGGTGTAGAATTGCTTGTCAGTCATTTCTTTCTTTTCATGGCCTTTCCAATACTGAGAGATGCTAAAGATACCCTACAGAACAGCTCTCAATCTGGATTTTTCTGACTCTTTTCCCATTACCTCTTCTTTGGTGATGAGAGTTTCCACCCATTCCATATGAAGGGCCATGTGACAGCCACATGACATCAAGGATGATGCCATCACTCAGTTAATCACTTGAGTAACGTGATTGTTAGTCATGGTTCCATGCTATGAAATTATTATTTTTTCTCTTTCTAGCCATTCTTCAACCATAGACTCACTAAAGCTAGCCTATTATTGGGGAGATAAGGTAGAATTCAGCTCCATTACACAGAGATTACACAAACATCTAGGTAAAGTCTTTAATAAATCCTTGAAGTATCAGGGAGAAATTCGTTTAGTGCGTTGAGTTTTCCTGGGAATTTCCATATAATCCTTCATAATCGGGTGGCTGTTAACTCTGCATGAACAGGACTTTCTGTAATGCTCTATCTGTCAGTGTATCTTACAGTGCTGTCAGGAAATGGCCAATATCATGTTTCTCTGATGCCTGTTTCACCATCAGCATCAACAGTGAATTCTGACTGCTGAGAGGTGAAGGGGAAAGGAACTTGGAGACGGCTCCTTAGAGGAAGAGCATACATTTAAACGCAAATGTGTGCGCTAATTAGGTATGATGGGCTGTAATTTTCCTGACTTCCTTTTGCAAAGCAAATTGCCTTTTGAGTTGAAATGTTCTCTGGCTTTCTTTCACTCACGTTTGGCCTTTTATGAAAGTCTTCACTTTCAAAAGCCAAATTTGTCTCATTTTATCCTATAACTAATTTAATGCTAATTGCACAATGACTACATTAGGCATTGTTGGACTGTAGCACATTGTGGTAGGAAAAATCATTTGTCAACCTGAAAAATGTAAGTAAGCCTAAGAGACTGTTCGACAACTAATCTCAGAAAGCTGCCTTTATGCTTTATGCTGATTGAGAGAAGGCTGCAGAGTGTACATGTTTCTGGCTCTTGACATAGCTAACACTTCTAAAAACATGCGTTTTCCTCAGAATCCTTCAGACTTCTCCAAGTAGAGAAGAATCTCAAACATTAGTTTTGTAGTCTATTGCACAGATAACCCTAACAGTATAAAAATAAGTGGATATTTTTTTTAAATTTGGGGGCATTGTTTGTTTGAGTTCATTTATTATTTTTGTCTATTCAGAATATAATCTAAGCTGGCCTGGAACTCATTATCTTCCTACTTAGATCTTCCAAGTGTTGGAATTGCAAACACGTACTACCTACATTATTATTATTATTATTATTATTATTATTATTATTGTTATTGTTATTGTTATTATTATTATTATTATTACTCTACTTCTACATTCAGGGGTAGAAATTTGGGCATCTTCTAAATCAGCTTGCAACCTGTTTTAGACTACCTTTAAAGAAGTTTCCCTGAGTCTTGGCTATTTCTTTATGGTTTATAGATTGATACATTAGCCTATTCTATTTGAGACGAAATGATACATTTGTTTTTTTTTTAAAATAGTCTACATCAATGTGCTCTCGCATAGAAAAATACCTAAGAAAATACACATAAATAGTTCTGAGCAGTAGAATCACAAAAATGTTTGCTTATTCAGATTTAGAATTATCTAAAATGACCATAAACCTTGCTTGTAATAGAAACCAAGAGAAGTGATTTGGAGAAATGGCTCCAGAGCTTATAGGAACACTTAATGTTCTTACAAAATAATCACACTGAGTGGCTCATAAGCATCTATAACTCCAATTCCAGAGGGACCCAATGGTCACTGACCTCCAGTGACTCCTGAACATAAGTGGTACATACAAACTCCCAAAAGCACACATATATACAAATGAAAATAAATAAATAAATATTTAAAAGATAAAACTGAGAGAAGCAAATGAAAATCAAAGCTGAAATAGGTAGCATAAGATACATGAAACCAAAAGTTTTTAATATCCTTGATCTAGAGATATACTTATTAAAGAGAAACCTATAGCAATAATATTCTTCTACTATTTTTAAACATTTTTGTATCAAGTCAACATACATCTACTAACAACCAAAAAACGTACCAAGAATTTTACTAGGTGCTATTTATATACACCTACATACATTATATACATTGGTGGGACTAATTTGAACTTAAAATACAGTAACAATCATGTAATTAGACTAAGCAAGAGGGGAGATAGTTGCTGGACACTGAAGCCAGTGAGTTACTTTTTCTCTACTCAATAGTACTGGATATAAGAGGACATGTCTGTCATCAAAACCAGCAAGGGTTTACATGTTTCTACCAGACTTTCAAGATTTGACAGCATGTTTCCATAAAAGGACACCTTTTTCTCATTATCACACAGATATCAGCTTAATAGCCATCCTGAAGATGGGCTCGCTGAGTACTCTGTGAACATTGGAGAGGATTCTCTTAGTTTAGGTCTGGGGTCAATGAGGGAATTACAGAGATTAAGTCTAGGCCATTTGCCTTACGACTAAGTGATAGTTGGTCATCAAGTAAAGAAAGTGAAAGTGCTTTAAGAGTTGTCCAGTAACCTCAAGTACATGCAAGAAAAAGCAAAAGCTGACCTAAGCAGAGAGAAGCAGATGGGAAACGTATACTTTATCCTGTGAGCAATGACCTGATGTCCTATGCTCAGAGTGTTGACTGAAAGATAATTGGTTTGAATGAATAGAAAGATTAATGACTGAATAAATAGAAACATAGAAATTGAAGAATAATCAAGTGGGCTTATCAATAGTCCATGTATGTTTGAAATCGATATTAAAAAGAGATTATAGACAACTCTTCACTTCTCGGGATTTCTCTATCCATCACCAAAACCTCGATGAGAACCTTCTGCCTCGATGAGAAGCTATTTAAAGACAGCAAAATGATATGTTGCCAGCTATATATCCACTAGGACACTACAGCAAGGAGACAACTGCAGTGTGCATGAAATCACAGTAGCAGTGCACTGATTAGCATATACACACATGTACACACACATACACACACACACACACACACACAACTTTTCTTTTTTTAATTTTTTTATTGGATATTTTATTTACATTTCAGATGTAATCCCCTTTCCCCCACCCCCTCCTCCTGCTTCTATGAGGATATGCCCACACACACCCTCCCACTCTCACCTCCCCATCCACGATTTTCCTCACACTAGGGCATCCAGCCTTCACTGGACCAAGGACTTCCTCACCCCCTATGCCCGACACTGTCATCCTCCCCTACATATAGAGCTGGAGCAGTGGGCCCCTCCCTATGTGCTCCCAGGCTGGCACATAGCTTTTCTTAAATAAGCTCTTCCCTTCCCATATCTTGACCACCTGTATACAGCCAAATTTATATTTGTAACTGTCTCCCTCATTAGCCTCAGCTGATGGATGCGGGACTAAGCAGGTCATTTAAGATGAGACTCTGCTTCTCTCATGTCTCACTCTGAGTGAATGTTATATAGCTGGTAAATTTGTGAACTTATTTGATTGTTGAATTACATAGTGAGGGTTGATAGAAAGAGACAGAAAGAAGCAAACTATAACAAGAAGGAAGCAAACTGATGTAAAGAAAAGGGAAGACAGAGCTACTTGGGGGTAGAGGCCTATGAAGAGGGGGAGGTTTTACTGGAGGGGTTAATAGAGATGCATAAGTGACAGTAAAGTGGAAATGGTAGTACGAGGTGGTAGAAGGAAATAAGCATGGATACGAGGTAAGGAGTTGGGGAGAGAGGAGTAAGAAGAAGCAAACAAAATTAAGTAATATGAATAAGTGCATATGAGTCCTACCTAGATTTCAGAACTGGCTTAAAGTAGGAGACACAGGGCCACTTTAGATTCTGATGGTCTGAAACATTCATATCTCTACAATTAATTCTCTTTCACATACAAATGAGAGCTATGTTGAATTACTTTTTTTTTCTAATACAAAAGCGTGGTTTAAATTAGAATTTCTGGAATTCAGAAGTGGCATTCTTTTGTTTGCAATCAAGCTAAAGATAACAGGACAACTTTGGGGGTCGGGGTGCAAGGACTCCAGGGCATGTAGATCTGATTTTCATTTGTACCACCTAGCTGCCATTTTATGGACACCCTTGGACATAGTGTATTATACTACCTCATCCCATAATTTCAAATCTCATTGTAGAAACTATCATGACTACAAAGTTCCTGGTATCATCCCTGAATAAATGGAAACCATTATCATGCCTATATCCTAAAAGACCCACTTTTTAATATATGTGAGGAATACTGACTACATGAGAAATTGAGATGTTCACAATAACTAGTATAAGGTTACATTCTTGTGTCCCCACCTTACCTCATTGACACCCCTTCCCAAAGGCTTTTGGTAAACCTTCCTAAATATGCTTAGCTGTATTGTGCACAGAAACCACGCAAAGAATTAATGCTTTCTGCCCCTCACCCCCTAAAACGCTTGATTATTTTTTCTCTAGGAACATGGTATTATCTGAGATGGACATGACAGAAAACTAAACCCCAAG
>JANHMN010000003.1:70313367-70318367 GCA_030674055.1 Rhabdomys pumilio | reverse complement strand
CCACAAAAAAACATCTCCTGCAAGCAGGAACACTGAAAGAAACTTGAATAGATTAAGGCCACATCCCACAAATTTCATGGACATGAGTCTTTCTTTTGGAACTTTGACCAAGCAGAGTTCACAGGCACTTCCCGAGAGAGTCAAAGGCTAAAGACACAGAATTACAACCCAATAACCCGTTGTAGGTTCAAAACATAACATCGTCTTAGTACTTCAGAGGGAAACATGGCATACACGTTATGTATGAAAAGTTCCTTAATTGGATTGTTGAACAAGGCTAGAAATAGTTATTGGATTCCCATTGCAGCCAAGTTTGTAAATAATTACAATTTGTTAAGGCTGGGGTATTAGGAGACATGGCCCTTGAAATGTCAATGGTAGCCCACGTCTTATTTCAGATGAGGTTAATGAGTTGTGTGTAGGCTAGTCTTAACTGGTTTTCTTTTGTTGCTGTTGCTGCTGTTTGTTTGTTTGGCTCTGGAATAATTCTCAATATCTTCAAAGAGCTGCTTAACATTGCAAACCTTATAAACAAATATCTGGGGTCCCCCCCCCCACTTTGAGGCTTGGAGAACGAGAAGGAAGGGAAAGTCTGGTAATTTATCTAAAACTACCCAGAAAGTTTGATGAAGAAAAAGAAACAATGAGGAAATGATACAACCTTTCACTCAAGTTACTGAGCAAACATCATAGGCAGAGTTCAAAGATAAAGAAGGAACTGCCTTTTCCTCTCAGGAGATTAAAACCTAGCTTAAGGCACAGAAATGCAGGCCCTCAAATGTTCTAAACAAAGAGGTAGCTGTTGGCAAGCCCTCTAACAGAGTGGCAGTAATGCCCTGAGAGCCATTAACAGAATTTGAGGATCCCAAAAGGCAGTCTAGGGTCTGATTTAGGAATAGAGGCAAAAGTCCCAAAATCTGCCCCTGACCCCATTGGTGAGATTCAGCTTTGCCAACAGGAGCCATATTTCTTCCTTTTAGACCGTATCTTTCATTTCCCATGTTTCTAAAAAATCAAAGAAGAGATAATTTTTGTTTTTCAATCTGATCCTGGTGTCTTTGGAGAAAATTCCCCAAGGTAAAAGATTCCCTTGTCCAAAAGAAATAAAACAGGCAATTTACAAAAAACAGAATGCAAGCGATAACGTGCTCATGAAAAATGTTCAATCACATTAGTAATCAAAGAAATGCAAATTACAATGAATTGCTATCTTTCCCCCTTTCACATGGGCAAAGATTTAAAAGCATGATAAAATTCAGCCCTGGTGAGGGTGAGGAACCAGACACTCTCCTACACTGCTGAAGACAGCATAAATTGCTGCAACTTTTTTAGATGGGCAATTAAGAAATACTTAATCAAAAGCCTTTAAAATGTACAGAGCCTCTGACCCAACTGTTCCACTGCAATTATTTCCAAGAGATGGAGACAAATATCTATTTGCAAGGGTCTTCATCACTTCGTATATGTTGCTAATCCCGAGAAATTGAAAGCACTCTAAATGTCTAACATTAGATAAATTACTAGAGTACAATAGAATGATGCTCAATCATTGAGGATAACGTTGTGAGACATTTTTATTAATGTGAATATTCATTTTATGTTATTAGGTATATTAAAGATATTTATAACATGTCTTGGTATATTTTTGTGCGTGTTTGTTTAAGTGTGTGTGTGTGTGTGTGTGTGTGTGTGTATGTGTGTATGTGTGTGTGTGTGTGTGTGTGTGTGTGTGTGTGTGTGTATAAAGAACAGAACCTGAGCATTTGGATACCCATCATCACTGTCAAGCTCTTTAATAGGGAACAGTCTCTGTTTGCATGCAGTTTCATAGAGACAATGCACTATGTGAATTTGCTTTTACACATATCCCTCACCACATCTGATCCCACAGCAAGCCTCCACTAGGTCTTAAAAACATAACTTACATGTCGCTTCTGCCCTGAATATCTCTAACTCTCTCACATAAAAGGCTCAGTTATTAGCAAGCCAAAGACAGCCATGAATCTTCATGCTCAACCCCCTGAGCTTGGAAAGGCAAATAAATAAATAAATAAATAAATAAATAAATAAATAAATAAATAATCTCACCACTACCTTGACATCCAAGTTCTAAAATAGAGTCAGATGTTCGAAAGAAGATGTTCTTCTCTAAAGTCTGTCCCCAGAAGACGAATTTGTTCTTGGTAACATACTATGGTACAATTGTATTCATTTATTCACAGCACGCAGCACTCACGTACGTATTAGGACTTGCCACAATGCACCTTTCTCCCTCAGTCTACCCATCAAAAGAAGAGAATTAGACACCAGGAGATGAATGAAGAAGGCAATAGACTCCCTAAACACACATGCTCATTTAATTTCTAAATCCTCAAAAAACCAGAGCAACAGGAGACCAATCCAGAATTTGCCTGAGCCCTGGTGCCTTCAAGGGGCTGATGACTTTCAAAAAAGAAATGCCTGGGTATGTTTATCCCAACAGCTCAGCTCGCTCTCCTCATCTCCCTACCTGGTGGGAGGGGCTGTGACAATGTGTAATTGTAGGTATAGGCTTTGATGTAGTTACATAGCTTGGTTCTGTTGGGAGGCCCTGGGGTTAGTTTACTAAGGAAGTCTCTGCTGGAGGAAAAAAGCAGGAAAGTAGTCCTAAAGACAGCAATCATGTCTTCTCTCTCTTCCCCATCCACAGTGACCCTGCTGGGCTGGCTCAGAAGAAGATGAGAAATCCATCTCCATAAGATGAAATTACTAACTTCAGGTTACCAAGACGAATGTGGGCAACATTTCCAAATTCACATCTTGGGGTCCTTTGTCAGCATCAGAGGCAAGCAGATTTCCCATGACCCTTAAACAGCTTCAGCTCAGGCTCCTTAACTTGCATGGGGTTTCTTCTAAATCCTGAGAAAGGTCCTGACCATGTGTTTACATAAGCATCTGGACTTGTTGTTGCTGTTGTTAATCTGTTTTCATGTAACTTACAAGAAGGTATTTTAAGCACAGGTAAAATCTATCAACAAAAGTGATAAAAAACCTTGTGTTGAGGATCTATTTAGCCCTGAGTATAACTGGATTTATTTCTATGATTTGCACCAACTTTTGATACAACTAAGTCCCTGATAACAGTGGCTTCCAGGAGCACATCCGCTTTGCAGAACCACTGGATTGAGTATGTATGCCCTGCCTGATGAACACTTTGTCTACAGTGCCCAGCATGGAATGTTAGTAGAAGAGAAGAAATGAGACGTGCAATGAAAATAGACAGGAGCTGGGAGATATAATTGTGGCTTGAATATGAAATGTACCCCAGATAGACTCATGTGTCCCCAGATAGACTCATGTGTCCCCAGATGCTGGGAAGTTTTGCAAGTTATGAAATCTTTGGAAAGTGGAGCCATGCTAGAGGAAGCATGTCACTGGAGACAGACTTGAGGTCGTATAGCTTGACAGCTCTTCCTGACTGCTCTCTGCTCTCTGAATATACAATGTGAGCAGCAGCCTTGTGGTCCTATTTCCATGCTTACCCCTCCATGGTGGGCCAGATCCTCCTCAAACCGTGAAGCAAATACACGGGTCTTCCTAAAGTTGCTTCTTGTCAAAGTATTTGGTTACAGCAATAAAAAAGTAATTTTCTTCAAAGTTCGTTGAAAGAAACTTCAGAGAGGTCTTTTTTTTTTTTTTCTCCTCAAATTTGAGAATGGGCCTAGATGTTTACCTGATACTTCCTGAGAACAAGCTGTGAACCCAAAAGAAATTTGCTTTTAATTATCAATAGTAAAAAATAAATTTTGATCAACCATACTGGGGAAGAGGTTTGAATTCTCTTTATATTCTCTATAGAAAATGGTATTATAAAATGTCAAATGAATAAGGCAATCAAAGTATATTCAGCCAAAAAAATGAAGATATGAAAAGGCATTATAAAGAAATGCCAAGAAGTCAATTTAAAAATGTTATTTTTCTGATTTTGTGAAGCTTGTGGCATTTGTCGGCTTTTAAGAAACCATTGCTTTCTAAAGGCTTCTTAGTCTAGATAAACATCCTTATTCATGCCTAATTGTATATTTGTTTTGTATCCCTTTCCTTAAAGAAGAATCCAAAGTTACATAAGCTTCAATCTCAACAAAATCTGATTATCATTTTTTATAATATTTTCTGTGTTCATACTAAGTACACGTAGGAGCTGCAATGTATAAGCCCTCCCTTCTCGTTTTTTCTTCTCTCAGGGAACAAATGCCCATTTTACAACTAAAAAGTCTTTACTCAAAAGAAATAAGAGGCTTTGGGAAGTGTCTCAGTGGGTAGTATGTTTGCCATGCATTGTGAAGACCTACATTTAGATCCCCAGCACCCACATAAATATTAGATTGGCATAGTAGCCCACCTGTAATCTTAGCATTTGGTAGGCAGCCCCTTGGAATCCTCAAAGCCCATGCTATCCTGCTATGGGATTCTAGAGGACACCCAGAGCAAACTGGCTAGCTAACAGAGGATTCAATCAGAGCTCCGCCTCAATATAAAAGATAAGGAGTGACCAAGGAAGACATCCATTGTCAGTCTCTGGCCTCTACACACACAGGTATACACATATATGAACAGGCATGCACAAATGCACACATAACACACATATATGCATACAAAAGAAGAATCTCATCTATGGACTTCTCACTTCAATGTTCCCTGCTCCTTGCTATGAAGGGATCTCAAGTCAGTTTGTAACTTTTTAAACTCTCATGAATTTCCATACCAGAAGATAAACTGAAGCACGTGAATGGTTCCTCATAAAGCAAATCAGTCATGAGCTTCAGAGCCCCTAATTTCATATATTAAAGATATATCCACATCTTAAGATGGCAGGGAGTATTTTTAGGATCTGTTCTAATCTCCTATACCCTGGAGCAATAAATCATCCCTCAAAGATGAGGATATATAATGACTTAGCTAGCACATAATCTCTCTCTCTCTCTCTCTCTCTCTCTCTCTCTCTCTCTCTCTCTCTCTCT
>JANHMN010000003.1:70278328-70310987 GCA_030674055.1 Rhabdomys pumilio | reverse complement strand
AGAGACACTAGTCTGATCCTTCCCTGAGCAGCAACAAGAATTAGCAATTTTAGTCTCTCTCCCTCACTCCCTCTCTCTCTTTCCCTCTCTCCCTTTCTGTGAAAACATTGTTTGGACAGACAATTACACTCTGCTATCACATATTCTTCCATTGAATTTTTAGCCTAGGTTAATAAAATAAGTACAAGGTTGATTAAACAAAGCAAATGTCTTAATCTGTCTTGTGTTACCATTATAAAATACCAGAGGCTCTATAAGAAGAAAAGCTTATTTGACTCACAATTCTAGAAATAAAAAGGCATGGCATCAGTGTGGATGGGTGTGGCCATGATCCGTCCACCTTCTACCTGGTCCCACCTCTTAAAGATCCTGCCACCATTCAACATTTCAGGGAGCAAACTACTAGCACATGAATTTTGGGGGGACAAATGATACCTAAACAATAGCACCAGGGTTCTCACTCTGGGAACTTTAGATACATTGTAATAGAGCACTCATTACTGGGGAGAAGGCTGTGTATCATGGCCACTTAGCATCACTATAGTGATAAGCAATGAAATGTTTACCCAGTAGCTCCCACAACTAAGATTACCTGAATTTTCTCTAGATATAGCCAGGTGTCCCCACAAGGAAAAATTGCCCCCGACTGACAATCACTAGAATCAAGGGAAAAGATCAATGGAGGCTTCCTGTCTCTTACTATGATTTAAGCTTGCTTCAAAGATCTTCTGCACTGTGTCTTTCACTTTCCATGGACCCTCTGCAAATCACACACGAACACTGAATTGACCATAGGAACCTGGGAACATGCAAGTGTGTTTCTGCTCCAGATAATGGGAAATTTAGCTTTTCTTAAACAATTTCGTGAATCAATTTTCAATTCATACAAAGACTCAGCACCTATACTATAAGCAACACATTCACTAGTGGTTGAACTACCCTATTCTCTGTACCTCTAAGCGGTTGACACATACAATGGAACACCAGGTTATAATGAACCAGAAGAGCTAAGCACACATCAGGCTAACACATTCATTTGCACATTATTGCTCACATAACATCTGTCCCTGGGCCACAGAGAACTGAATAATAATGTAGGGAGTAGGACATTTGAATACAGGGACAAAAGTGGTTCCCAAATGAACTTTGATGAGATAGCAGGTCACTCTATAAATACTAGTGTGATTTCAGATAGCCCATGTGCCTGTAAGGCACACCAAATAAAACTAAACATACACCACTCACTGACTCCCTTTTCCAGACCTTGTTGAATTGGTCTCAAAACTGACACATGTTGCAAAGATGCAAAGCACCATAAAAGAGCTGAAATTGGATTGTTCTGGAAGAAAACACAAGGAGCTGATTCAGTCTAAAAGGAGCTTTAAAACTAGAGACTGAAGATGTCACAGGAAGGATGGATATAAAGACTTTTGGCCCTGTTCCCATGAAAAACTGCACAGGACCTAGAACGCAGTTGGTGCTCATTAATGTCCCCTTTTCCTGTTGCCTTCCTTTTCATTCCCCTTTTCTTTTCCCTCATAGTCTCCCATCTCTGTTAGTAGGCTGAAAAACTGCCGTTATCACTCTATTTATACATTGATGTGAATTGGTTTTATGCCCCAGAGTCTCAATTCCCCTGGAAATACTGAAGTTATAGATATTATGTATAGTCACCTCACACACATGGATAAGTACCTTTACCATCCCAAAGAGAACTTCTCCCAGTTTACTTATGAGAACAAATCATCACTGACAGCTTCCAGCTATCTAGCTTAGATTAACTGAGTAGAAACCTGGTGAGTTCAACAAGAGATGCCAAGAATCTCAACAGTGAGAGACTACAAAGTGACAACTCTGAGAGGTAGCAACCATTGTTACTACAGAATAAAGAATCTACAACACATTATAAGTACAAATCTACAATCTTAGGACTAGGAAGAAAGTTCAAGGGCAGCCTAGGATGCATAGTGAGTGGAGGCCAGCCTAAACTGCCTGTCTCAAAAGACAACAAAACAAAAGCAAATATCAGATTTACTCTAGTAAATCTGAAAATGATGGTGGAATTCTAAACTCAGAACTCTGGACCATATGCTTTTCAAGAAACTAATATCCAGAATACACAAAGCACTCCAAAGTAAGCAGTGGGTGGAGTCAAGTTACTTTGAACACATAGATATAAGTTTCAAAGAATAAGAAAAAATATTATTACAAAGTCAATGGAAAGAAACCACGTAGCCCAATGTTTTTAAATGGACAAAAAACATAAATAGCCATTTCTCAAAGGAATGTATCAGTGCTGTTGAGATAGGTCAGCAAGAAAAGTACTTGCTGCCAAGCCTGATGACCTGAGTTCAATCCCTAGAACCCACATAGCAAAAGAGGAAAACTAAATTGTCCTCTTACTCATGCATGGGATACATAGAAAATAAATAAATAATAGATGTGTGTGGGTGTGTGTGTGGGGGAGAGAGAGAGAGAGAGAGAGAGAAGGTCTAAAGAGTAGATTTCATAGATATCTAGAGTACAGTGATGGCTGTCAAAGACTGGCAAAGATGGAGAAAGGGGAGAAACTGGCCAGAAAATACATAATTACAATTAAAAGCAATAGCATCTCCAAAGACCTACTGTGCAGCAAGGTGTCTATTTATAATAATAACATATTATATTCTTGAAAAAATGCAGAGAGAAGATCTTCTGTGTTCTTGTCAGAAAAAAAAATGGGGTGCCTCATCTGTTAATTAGATAGATTTAAACATCCCACAATATTCTCATATTTCAAAGCATCATTTTATATAATGTTAGCTTTAATTTTTAAATATTAAAAAGGTAATGACAAATAAAAAAGCTCTGCTTCTGGTGGTGACCCACCTACACAGAAGTGACAGAATTCTGGAAACCAGCCAGCAGTTTTGTGCAGCTCATTTCAGGATCTTATATCTCCCAGAAAGATAGTAGGAAAGGAGAATTTTTTTATGTCCTAGATGCCTTAGGAATGGCTAGCCTTTGGTCAGCATTGGAAATGAGTTTAACAGATATAAACTGATAATTTCGCCATGAGGGAAATCAGAACATGTTAGTTCAAACCGGTGGAGAGGAAGCCAGGCAAAGAATGGGGCCACAGCACAGATCTCAAGGACCAAGAGGGTCTGCTAGAAAAGTCTTCTTCTTCCAGGAATATTGGGAGAATTGAAGTGCTGACTGCTCTCGGCTGGTTGTCATGGCTACCTTTCAGATATGGAGCTTTATCCAATCACTTTAATTCTTCAAGCTGCTGGCCAATAAGTATTCAATCTAATAGATGTATGAACTCAAAAAATAATATGACTCCTACTCCCCAATACTCCTCTCTCACAAGGGGAGAATCGTGGAATAATATAATTTTACACTAAAGACTCTCTAATCCAGTATGTTCTTGAAAGGTCACAAACCTCCTACAGAGAGCATATGACTTGAATTTAGATGCCACTGGAGACATCACATTAAATATCATGGAATCACATAGAGAAAAATGTTTACTCTCAGTAAAGTGTTTATTCTTCTTTTGGGAAATATCATTCAAGTCCTGGTTATTAGTACATTTTTATACCTCTCTAATATGAGCTGATTTTTTTTTTAGAAAACAAATAGCAGGCCCAAGGCTCATAAACTCCAGAGAAATACCATCCAGTTGGACTTTAATAACATTATGTTATTTGTATTACATTTATTTTTGTGACTACTTTCTATTTGTGTGAGGCGCTACTGCAGTGCCTATGGCTGTATATACAGTTTCTCCTTAAATAAGTTATAATTATAAACTTACTAGAAAGATGATAAATAAACAATAGCACAGAGGAACTTAAATTTGAAAAACTATGATGGTAGCATGCAAATAACCAATCTTCAGGAAAAATCAATTTCATCCTTTATTTTGTAGATAAATCATGACCCATGCTTTATTCAATGCCAGTTAGTATTGCTAAATCCAGGACTTAAAGTGAGGTCACACAATGCCCACACTTACCAGTCAACAAGCAGTATATGTTCTAATGGACTTTCAAGGTCTTCCAGTCAGAGGGAAGACAGTGACTGACAGCTCTTGGTAATGTCTCACTCTTTATCTTGTCTCCAATGTCATATGATACTGTAATATAATTGGTCTATTTGCTTATCATTCAAGACCTTGGTACACAAAGCCTAAGACCTTCCTAAGAGATCAAAGCAATGTAGAACTTTTTACTATGTTTGATTTTCTTCCTTGGTTCCTGACATGAGAGTTTCTTAAACCTTTAGGATATTCAGAGTGGGTGTTTCAATGTATATCTATAGGATTCGAATTCCACAAATAGCTTCAAAACGGGGGCTTCAAAATTTTCATCCCCATCTTCTACTTTCTGAAAAGAGGAAAAGGATCAAGAATTGAGTTTACCACCAATAGCCATCCCTACACAACACAACCTCCAAAAAAAAAATATTCCTAAGCAATAATATTCAAAGAACTTTCAAGTGGGCAGAAAGTTTTATATTCTACAAGGATTTGGAGGAAAGATTGTAGGTCCCAAGGGAATACGAACTCTGTAGGAACCAACAGTCAACTATCCAGGACCCTTGGGTCTCTCAGAATTTGAACCATCAACCAAAGAACATACACAGGTTGGACCTAAGCCTTCCTGCACATATGTAGCAGATGTGCATCTTGGTCTTCATGTGGATCCCCCAATAACTGGAATGGGGACTTTCCCAAAAGCTGTTGCCTGTCTGTAGGATGTGTTCTTCTAGCTGGGCTGCCTTGTCAGGCCTCAGTGGAAAAGAAAGCGCCTAACCTCACAGATACTTGAAGTGCCAGAGTAGGAGGATACCCAGGGAGACTTCACCCGATCAAAGGAAAAGGGGAGAGGGGGGCTGGGAGGATTGTGGGAGAGGATGACTGGGAGTGGGACAGTGAGCAGGATGTAAAGTGAGTAACTAAAAAGAAATTTAAAAAATAATACAAACAAATAAATAAATAAATTTGCTATTAACAGGAACTTTGGAAATTGAGACCAATTGTCTAAAGATAGCAGTAAGGATATATAAACTGAAGAGACCACCTCCTATAGCCAGGTAGGAATCCCAGTGGAGGGATAAGAACACCAACCCACCCACAAAACTTTTGACCCAAAATTTGTCCTGTCTATAAGAAATAAAGGAACAAAGATGGAGTAGAAACTGAGGAAATGGCTAACTAATAACAGGCCCAACTTGAAACCCAATGGTTATGCACCCAATCTCTGACACTATTAATAATACTCTGTTATGCTTATGCTTATAGACAGGAGTCTAGCATAGCTATCCTCTGAGAGGCTCCACCCAGAAGCTGATTCAGGCAGAGACCCACAACCAAACATTGGATGGTTTGAGGACTCTCATGTAAGAGTTAGGGGAAGGATTAAGGGCCCTGAAGAGATAGAAACTCTACTGGAAGACCAACAGAGTCAACTAACCTGGACTCTTGGGAGCTCTCAGAGACTGAACCACCAACCAAAGAACATGCACAGACTGGACCTGGTCCCCCCTCCACACACGCATATGTAACAGATGTGCAGCTCAGTCTTCATGTGGGTTCCCCAACAAATGGAATGTGGGCTATCCCTGAATCTGTTGCCTACCTGTGGATCCCATTTCCATAACTAGGTTGTCTTGTCTGGCATCCATGGGAGATTGCTGAGCCCTACAGTGACTGATGTGCTGAAGGATGATACCCAGGGGATGCCTCCATCCTCTCAGAGGAGAAGGGGAGGGGGAGGGACTACATGAGGTGGGAAATGTGAGGGGGACATCAATCAAGATGTAAAGTGAACAAATAAATTAATGAGGGGAAAACAGTCTTTCAAATCTAAATATATACATATATATATATGTGTGTGTGTGTGTGTGTGTGTATGAATATGTATGTATGTATGTATATATGTATGTATGTATGTATATTTCTAGATCACACAGGTGAGTTGAAGAATGGCTCTCCATGAAGAATTGCTTCTGTGAAGTTCACTTAACATTTAGAAGAGAGTGTGTCAGCTTCACCCTGGTGTGGTGAATGGTGTCCCACTCTTAGCAAGCCTGTATTCCAACTCTTATTTTCATAGATTGTACAAAGCCATGAAATGTCACAGCACTGTTTTCAGCCCACCTCTCCCAACTTTAAACTTCTTCATAGTTGATATGGTCTGGATGTGTCACCCAAAAGGCTTATGTTGGAAGTATATTTCTCAATGCAACAGTGTTAAGAGTTGAGCTCCCCAAGTTAGGCAACAAGGTATGATTTTTCATCACAGGAATGAGATACACTGGAAAATCTCTCTCTCTCTCTCTCTCTCTCTCTCTCTCTCTCTCCATTATCCTTCCCCTGTTCCCTCTCTACTTTTCTTTCTCCCTTCCCCTCTTCTTCCCTTTCTCCCCTTTTCCTTCCATCCTTACCAGTCTACCAAATGATGCCTTCTGCCATGTTATGAAATAGCAAAGAAATTTATACCAGATACCTGCCCCTTGGTCTTGTACTGCCCACCTTCCAGTACTGTAACCCATCAATTTATGTTAACTATAAAACACCCAGACTTTGGTATTCTGTTATAGCTGCACAAAACAGCCAGAAACAAAGACATAAATACCAGGATTTTGCTCTTTCCTCTGGGTGCCTCCCATTTCCTGACCTCAGTCAATTGTATAATCATTATCTCATTAGAACACCAATGCTTTTCCAAAGGGTACTTACATTTACCCATATTTCAAAATAATCTCCTGTATAAAAGTTTGACTGAATTACCTAATGTAACATTACTCAGACGAAGAGATTCACACAAGGTTGAAGGTTGATTAAGGTCTTCTTCATCTAAAAGGAACCTGAGCTTGCTATTCCCTCTTCATTTATAATGCTTAGTAACTATGTAGTCTTGTGTCATCACAAGCAGTCTCAAAGCGATGATTCTTGGTCAAACTATAAACCTTGTGAGACCTCGATGCTGTGAGTGAATATACGTGCTAGGTAAGAGGAGAATCTGATGGTTCTTTTACATTTTCAAAGGTAAATCTGGTTCTACATATCTGAAAAGTCAAAGACAATTTTTATTTTGAGATTCTCATGGAGGTTTGAGTAAGTCAAGAATGACTGTACTTGTCACCAAGCAAAGCATAGGTGAGTCCAGAGGCACAAATGCTTGGGTACTGTTTAAATAACAGAAAATACTGTATAGATTAATTGTTAAAAAGGCTGTTTTTTAAAGTAATGACCGTAAGACTTAAATGAAGTACAAAAAACCTTGTATTTATTTAAATTATTGTATATCATGTATTTAAAAATATACAATATAGCATAAAAGAATGAACTGAGTCTATAGCTCTAGATTGAAGTGTTCAGCTATATTGATATATTGAAAATGATGTATAAAAAGAATAGAAATTTAAGTGCATAATTGTAGAAATATATGTGCAAACATCTTAAAATAATAAGTAGTCACTTATGCGATAGTTTTAGAGAATAGTATTTGTTATGGGAGATTTTTTTATTTCCTTCAATTTTAGTTATTTATTCATGAAATTTTTTGAAGAGTTCACTCGTGTTGCTTTTACATTTATACAAGAGAAGAAGTGGATGGCTGGGAAAGAGATGCTATAGTCCGATGAATAAAGCGAAGTAAAATGTGGAGGCAGAATCCAGCAGAGTTCAGATATACACTCTGCCACCTAATGGGCCTCATGACCTTAGTCAAGAGGTCTATTAAATGGGTCTATTAACAGGTCCCACCTGTTAAATGGGTCTCAGAGCAGTGGCAATGCAAGGCAGGAACGTGGAGGACATTTAGACTATTTCTTAACACAGCGTAAGTGCTCAGCAAATATAAGAGGCTCACAGTAAAAAAATAACATACTCCCTGAATTCTAATAGCCATCTTCCTCCAAATATTATCATCTTAGCCTCTTCTCTCCAAAGTTTTAGCTGGCATTTAGAACATTTTTTTATTTTCCTTCAGGACATATAGTATATAATTTTTACGATTCAATAATGAATATCAAGGATAAAATGAAATTTGCTTATAGGTTGTGTGTGTATAACCATAATGAAGGGTAAACGATGTCTACACTGTCTTAGGAGCTGCTTGGATTTGGTGGTGTCTTAAAAGGGCTGCGATAAAGATGCTCCAGGGTAGGGAGTATAAGACACTGAGCTTATGCAGTTTGAAGGGACCAGGAAATCAGAGATGTTGACACACATTGCTTGAGGTAGGGATAGGGAATGGTCAGAGAGACTTCATTACTGACCCTTTATTGACAATGCTGCTTTCCTCCAAGTCCCCTGGGAAGAGCTTCATCAGATAGCCTGACTCTGAAACATGACCTGCTTCTGATCTGAAACCTTGGCCAGGGCTGTGGGATCTTTACATCTTCCTGATTCTCCTGAGCCTCAAAAAGCATCGTTATCAACTCCAACACTGAAGCTTATGATTTTCCTGCTGTTGAAACTCTCCAAGCACAGAAATGGCACCAGGCTTCCAGTAGACTTGACTTACAATCCACTTTCATCAGAATCGTTTCAACATTCTGAGATCAATTCCCACACCAAAGAAAGACAGCCCCACCAACCAGTAGAAATGAAATACAAATTGGTCTAAAACCATTGGTTTCCAAATGTATTCATTCATATATTCATTTTAAAAAACTGTAAGATTTTTTGACCCTCAAAGTTAACCCAGTTTCAAGATGACCTAGAAATGCTAAAAATTATATCTAAAATTTATCAATATACCATGCATATTTTATGAGTCCATCAGCACACATTCCCTGAACATCTGCTGTGTTATCAGATAATGTTTTCAGCAATAGTGGGATTAAGATTAAACATGACAAAAGAGATTCTAATCCTGGTGAGAGAGAAGAGAGGACACCAAAGAAAATATCAGGAAATTGGTGGAGAGTGGGAAGGGAGTTACACAGTGACAGGGCAGCCAGAGATGCTCTCAGAAAAGCTTACTTAGGGAAAAATACATTTAAACTGAAAATATGTTTTAAAGTTCATTGGTAAGGCTATCTAAGAAATGTGCTTATACTAACAGTTCAAAGCCATACATCCTTTCATTCTTTTATTAAGTCAACATTGGCATTTATTAACACAAATGTTCCTCAGAACCCAATTTGGGAAGTTCTGGTTTGAATGCAGACCTCATGTAGGCCAGGATGGGGAACATAGACACCATCTACACTACAGCACCCACCACATGCTGCCGGAAGCACATCTCAGAGAGTCAGGAAGTCCATGTGCTGTTTCTACCAATACCCAGAACAGCAGGACAGCAGCAGTCTCTGAAGATACCGTCTAAGCTGTGTATTTTAGAGTCTGCAAGATTCTCCCAGGACCACCCACACTTGAAGAGATGTGGTGTTGTCTGTTCCTTTGTAAGAAGGGCTGGCTGAGACTGAAGAGGTTATACACTCCCAGTGGGTTCCACCTGGCAGTTACAGCAGCTAGTGGCCACTCACAGCTCTCTTTGTCACTATCTGCCAATCTCAGCTGCCACCTTTCTTCCTGGCCTACAACCGCAGGCCAGTATCAGCAAACTGCAAACCATGAGCCAAATCCAACCCCAATATCTGGTTTTACTGATAAACAGTCATAGTCTACAATGATCATCTACAGCATATAGCGACCAGACTTAGTAAGAATGACATTCTAAGTCTAAGGAATGAATTACAGCATTAGTCGAGGTGCTCTAGCACATTGATGCAAGAGCAAAGGAGGTCTAAGACTTTACTGTACCCCATATAGATAATGCTAGTCAAAGTTCTTATTGTTGTGACATTATGGCTGATGTAAATAACTCAAGGAAGGAAATATTTGCGTCTGCTTGCAGTTTCAGGAGGTTCTGACTAGGGTTGTTTGGTCCCATACAATTAGGTAGAACATTGCAGTGGCAGAAATGTGTGATGGAAGAATTTTATGGCCTCTTGATGGACACAAAGCAGAGAGCAAGGAACACACCAGGAACCAGACATAACTATCAAAAATCACTCTTGCTACCCAGCGACCTACTTCCTTCAATAAGGCTTTGCTTCCATAAATTTCTAGAACCTTCTAAAATAGGGCAATTAGCTGGAGATCGAGGACTGAGGGACATATTTTATACCCATCTTGTGACATAGTTTGAAGAGTCCAAATTTGGGCACCTCTTCTCTTCCTTTGATAACAGGGATTCTAGCTAAGTCACAACTAACACTCTTCTCAGATTTGCAAGGAGGAATATATATCGCCCCCCTCAGGCAATCTACCCAAAGAAGTCTCTATTTGAGGCATTTGTAAAGGCTTGCCTTTTCCTTAAAAGATTTAGTACACATGGCACTGGTGCCTCTGCTGAAATAACTTTCCCTTCATTCAAATTTCAGCAATGGCATGTTCTAGCCTTGAGATGGTGGGAAATTTGTTAACCAATCCAGTCTTCCATCTTAGGCTTTTGAATAGGATTGCTCCAAAGACTAAATGAGACAACACCCATGAAGAACTTTGCACAGCTTCTGACTCATAAAAACTGTTAAATAGAGGTGAGTTGTTCTTTAGCTATTATTATGAAAAGATGAGAGGGCTCAGGATGAGGTTTAGTCAGTAAAGCACTTGCCGTGTAAGTGTGAAACCTGAGTTCAGAGTCTCATCACCCAGTTAAAAAGACATATATGCTAATCTGTGTCAGAGAGAGAGAGAGAGAGAGAGAGAGAGAGAGAGAGAGAGAGAGGAGAAAACAAAGATTCCTACAGAGTCCAAGAAAAAGTATCTCAAAGCACTTTCAGTTAACAGATACAAATGAAACAATTTCCAGCAAATGTAGATATCAGCCAAAACTTTCTCAAGGTAATGTAATGGTATCTATGTATATAATAAGCAGTTTTTTCCTCTAGAAATTCTTTCTGGAAATTAACTGCTGTTATTTATGAAAGCTAAACATATGGAAACCCGAAGGCGCTGCTTCAGTAATAAGTACATATCCAACAGTCATGTATGCATATGTTCTAATAAGTATATATCCAACAGTCATGTATGCATGTGTTCACAAAGTCTTTACTAGAATGTGGATAAAAGTATTAGTTTTTAATCTGGGCCCAAACTGAGAAATTACCACAACTTTCATCAACCATAAAATGTAAGAAGAAATCATACCATAATCACACAATGGTATTCTATTGGACAAGAGAATCAGCATCTTCAACTATATGCAAAACTTGGAGGGATCACAGCGTGTTAAGTAAAAAGAACCAGACACAAGAGGAGATTTGCTATAGGGTCCTATTCATATGAAAGGTAAAATCTTCAGAAGTAATCTGTGCTGGTAGGTATCAGAGTAGAGGTGCAGACAGCATGACAGTGTCCCCCTGGGTACTGGGAATTCACTGTTGCTTCATCTAGGTGTTCACTACATAAGTGTTATTCTTTGTATGTTTATAATAGTTTAGTTGGCTTGTTGTGTTCAACCTGGCTTTTATTTCAATTTTAGAGTTTGCTTTCTTTAAGACTGATTTTCTTTAGTTTTTTTTCAAAGATTAAATTTTTATTAATTCTTTTTCATAGGCTCAGGTAAAGATTTTTTTTAATAGAATACCAGTGTTCCAAGACCAACCATCTGTACTACAAAGGAAATTACAACATTTCTGTATTGTTTAAAAAAAAATTGTTAACTGACTGAAGAGACAACCTACAGAATGGGGGAAAATGGTAGTTAAATGTGCAACTGAGGATTCATGGATACAAAGACAAGAACTTAGGATGCAGTTTATTACTATGCCTGTTTTGCAGAGTAATAGTATCAGGTTCTCCACAGAGACTGTGACACAGGCAATATTGAGTGGACTCAGAGATGGGGAAGATGGTAGTCAGGACAGGAGAAGAATAGAGGGGAAAGAATGGGTAGTGTATTTGAACAAAATGTGGCATGTGCATGTATGAAATTCTCAAGAAAAATAAAATACATTTATTTGCTTAAACAAAAAAATGAACCTTAAGAATATTACATTAATGGGGTTGGGGATTTAGTTCAGTGGTAGAGTGCTTGCCTAGCAAGCACAAGGCCCTGGGTTCGGTCCTCAGCTCTAAAAGTAAAAATAAAAAAATTTAAAAAAGAATATTACATTAAGTGAATAATATTAAATAAAGGAAAGTTTCATAGAGCAAAGGAGGATGCAGACCTGCCTAGAACTATTTCTTTGGATTAAATCTAATCTGTGTTGTCAGAATATCAGTAGTTTAGTTCACGTGAATTAGTAGCATCAGCTTCATCCACTCACAAACACCAGTTACGACTCAGCACTGGCAGGTCGGTCTAGAAGAAACTACAAGGCTCTGCCAATTATTGCCAATTATTAATAATTAACAAACTATCTATTAAACCAGCCTCAAAATAGCAAACGTGTGGTTCTGCTTACACAAGATTCCTAAAGCAGTCAGTTTTATAAGAGAGAAATAGAATCATGGTTGTCAGGTTCCAGTGTGGAAGCAGGGGAAGCTGACGTAAGTGAAATGACTTGGAGACTGCGTGATAAATAAATGTGACTGGACGCACACTAATGAACTGAATACTTAAAACTGGTTAAATGGTACATTATGTGTTATGTGTGTTTTATTTCAGTTTTTTTTTTTTAATGAGACAGAATTGAAGTAAAAATTTTTGGTGTTCTTGGAGACTCAGTTGTGTCATGTGATGTTCTGGGAACTGCCTTATGAGAGGATGTTTTTGCTGAAGCAGACATGTGGGAGGATGTTTTGCTAAAAACAGACATGTGGTGGTTTTCTGTGGGCAGCCTAGGAAAAGGGCATGTGATGTTCTGCTAGAGTAGATACTTGAAAGAGCACATGATGTTTGGAAAGGGTATAAATAAAGCCCAACAGATAGTGGACATTGGCGGATGATATTGGTACACCTTGCCATTGTTTATTGGTCATCACTGGGCTTTGCTGATGCTGGTCTTCACTGACGACTCTGAGTGGTAGTGGTACACCTTACCATACTTTGTTGTTCATCGTTTGTTATGACGTCATAAAAGACACACACCAGAAACACTTCTAATGTTCTGGTTCCTTCTTACAACTTCCTTGGTCTAGAGCCAATTGGCAAAGCCTTGCAGTTTCTTCTAGATTGGCCTGCCATTGCTGATTCGTAAACGGTGTTTGCAAGTGGATCAAACTGCCACTGCTAATTCATGTGACCTGAAGTATTGATATCCTGACAACACAGATTATATTTAATCCAAAGAAATATTTTAAAAACAGGTCCACATCCTCCTTTGCTCTATTAACCTTTCCTTTCCACTACCTCTGGTGGGTGGTGGGTGGTGGGGGAGGGGGGAAGGCTAAAATATTTAAAAACCCTAGCTAAAAGTAGGTTTTTTTAAAAAAAAAAAAATCTAAGCCTACACAAAATCTCTTTACATAATCCCCATCACTGGGCTTTCATTCGTAATCCTCCTGCCTTGGGCTCCAGAGTGCTAGGATTACAGGTGTATGCCATTGTGTCTTGTCTACAGTTAAATTTTTTAAATAAAAACACATGAAAAGAAAACAAAAAGACAAGAGACAGGAGAGAAGAGAATAAAGAATGTGCTCAGGATGAACTCTGAGTCACTCTTCCATTCTGTTCATTTCTTGGGTCCCTCCTTCATGCCCGGCATCACTGCTCCTATCTCCCTTGTCTTATACCTGCTTTACACTGGTGAGGAGCCCGTCTGCAGACCTCTTGAAGAAACCTTGCAGCAAAAAAAGGCACAGATCCAATAAACCCTCTACTTCCTTCAGTCCAGGTCTGGCAGAAGGATATGAAGGTCACACCCAGGAGGATGCATTTCCGTTCACCCATTTCTGAAATATGAAGAGGCTCCCAGCCTGTTTGATTCATTGCTGCCTGTCCAATGATTATATATACACTAAGAAGTAACCAACATTTCCTCTAGGGAGCCCTAACCCAGGGTTCAAACAGAAATTGTGTTTGTCTCTCTTAAGACCCACTCCAGCTTTAGAAACTGGGTAAATTGTAGAGCAAATGCTGCCAGTGTGTAGTCTCTGTTGTGGGCATGGGATCCTCTGTTGGCCACTTGCCTCGGTCTCTCACCAATTTCCAATTATACCTCAAAGCCATGCTAGCCTCCATGTTTTGCCCTTTTCTGTGAGGAGGTGGATAATCAGGGACACGACAGAACCAGAACCAGGACTCTGAAGGTGGAAACATCAACTATCCCTGGTTCTAAAGTGTGCATAGTACTTCTTGAGTTAGCTCTGTCTGGTTTAGTTTAGCCATGCAGTCAGAGCAGCACTGATGCCAGAAGAGTTGAATACTACCTATAAAATAAATGCACCATGTATTTAGAACAATCTCCTCCCTCGATGTAAGCAAGCCTAGACTTCGACTTAATCTATCCCTTCCCTGTGAAGAGGGCTTAGAGTTGGGAAGAAGCTAAAAAGTGGGTGAGATTCAGAGATGAGGGAAAGTGAAGAAGAGCTCCAGGCTGTGGCTAATCAGAGCAGGGACAGGAACGGAACTGGGGACACAAGTTGGTTTAAGAACAGAGGGTGATGATCATTTTTCTCTGTGCTGTCATCACTGGCAAGCTACCCAAATCCAATAACTAACCTCGTGTTCACGCTAATGCAAGCCATTCAATCCCGCTCCCCTCTGTCTGTCTGTCTGTCTGTCTCTTTCTCTCTCTCTCTCTCAAACACACACACATACACACACACACACACACACACACACACACACACACACACACACACGCACATTGTAACACATTGGACATCTCTGTCCTCCACACACAAACACATCCATCCATGAACACATCCATGTACATTCATAGCACATGGGCACACCCACATAAACACTTATATATACTACATAAAGACATATTAAAAATAATAATTAAATTTAAAAGGAAAAGAAAATAAGGTGAGGATATCCAATTTGATAGCAACATGAGACAGTGTTGCATCAAATCAAGTATCACCCAGGTCAAACAGTTCTATAGATGTCGCCTTGGTTGTAGCCACATTCAGGAATTAATAGCAATTTCCTTGAGTGTATCAGGCCTAAAGCTTATCTCTCAAGACTCTTCAGAATCGAAGCAAACTTCTGTCTCCATCTCTCTTTTCCCATATGCATTTTATTCAACTCAAATTGAATTATACCAAATCCCCTGTATAGTTTTGCTAGGAGTGGATGGTCTCACGTCTTCTGCTCCCTCTGGTCAGCCAAGCTGACATGGGGGCCACCTTCTAGGGCCTATCCATGAGTTGCTTCCATTCCAAATTCCATGGAATTGTCTCAGGCTGTTCACTTTTACCACAGCTGTCATCCCATGTTGAATTTAATTTTCAAATATTGGTCTTCCTACTTTTCACCTGAGGCAGGTTTTCATGAAGACAGAAACTCTTTTTAAGTATGATTGCCATGATCGAACAGAGGCTACTGTGTTTATGCCCTTTTTTCACACTTTTTTTTCTAATTTATGGGAGGCCTATTAGTAGTTAGTGTAAATTTCATTTTGAGGATGAAGAAATTTCAAACAAAGGAGCCCAGGTTTTTGCCCAGAGACAGAGTTTTAAACAAAGGGCCATGCGCTCTTTCTCTCTCACATACACACACACACATACCACCTACCCAATGGTCCTCTGAATATATCATATCACAGAAAAGGTGATAGACAAACTAGAGGGTTAGACAGATGATGGGTAGCGGGGTGGACAGTATTGAGACTATCTAACTGGCCCATCTCAAAAGCACTACCTTCCTTCATCAGAAGCTACCGCCACGCTGAATTAAGATGTAGTATAACCCTCCCTCTGTTATGAGAAATTCACATTTCTCCAACCTTCAATCCCATCAGGCCAAAGTAATTCCCTCAAAGTGACAAATAAACAGATCTCTCTAACGTCACTTAAGAAAGACTCAGACAAACTTTGTAGTGGCGAGATCTGCTTTGCATCCTCCTTCACAGTAGTTACAAAATGTATGTTACTGAGTCTTGAGTAGCTTCAGTTTCATGTGGGCAATGATGGTCTCACCTCAAAGGCAGACAGACATACCTCCTTCCCAAGTGGCAGACTGATATGAAGTGATGAAGGTTCCCATTTGGCCCAAAAGAACATGTGTCCATTTTCTCTGACCTCAAAAGACTTCAAGATAATCCGTGAAATCAGTGGTGTCTTAGAGGAAAAATACCAAGTGAAGGATTTGTTCTCCTTCCAAGACACTACACCTGAATGCAGACACCATTTCCTTCAAGATCCAGTTGGACAGGCATGGTTATCCCTTAGGGATTGACAGAGGTTACATCCTGATGTTTTTACCTTGTCTTTCCATTGTGCATGACATTAGGGTGATTTTTTTTCCCCTTTCTTTACTGGTGATCAAAATTCAGACACTTCATTCTACATCCATGTTTATGTCGTAATTGAGGTAGACATCTCCAACAGACTCAGCCACCTCAAACAACCAAAGAGAACAATCTTAGCAAGTTCTGGGGAGTTGACTCACAGTGTTCTCTATCCAAGTAGGAAATGCTTGGCTAAATCTGTTCAAGCCTTTCTGATTCTGCCAAAGGAGAAAGCTCTGGTTTTGTCCAAACTGGTCTCATAGATAAAAGACACGGATAGTTCCTCATCCTCCATGGAGAGGTCTACAAGGGAAATTATCAAGCATATATGGAAGCAAAAATGACTGAATTCTATGAACAAGACAAATCAGTCATTTTCCCACATATTTCATCATTACAGCCCAGGCACTGAGTCACCTGTTATCTTGAAAATAATCCTTGGAGGATCAAGTTCAAAGCAAAAGATAGACTGGATGCCCCAGTTCAAGTTTCTTACTAGCAAGTCAATGTTTACTCAAGACAGGAAACCCCACATCCTGAAAGCTACTTTATTCACAGTCCGGAATAAATGATATTCTTGGAACCTCATTTGAGAAAAGCAGTCAGCTATACACATTTTGGCAAAGCTGCAGACCTGGGATTCAGCCTGAACAGCAATACCATAAAATAATAAAGTATGAATGCAAACAGCAAGCACGTGCCCACATCGCAGCACAGAGTGTGCCAAAGCTGACCTAATCATTATACATTTTTCATGATTCAATAAGGTTCTTAACTGGCATTTCATGGGACACTGCTAGATGAGGGCTTGTGACATCAGGGCTGGCGCACAGTCCACATCCTGTGACCCTGG
Organism: Rhabdomys pumilio; assembly: GCA_030674055.1. Lineage (NCBI taxonomy): Eukaryota > Metazoa > Chordata > Mammalia > Rodentia > Muridae > Rhabdomys > Rhabdomys pumilio. The sequence continues at coordinate 70,293,784 of JANHMN010000003.1, read as the reverse complement.
CAGCTCCCCATCTTCCCCATTAACTCAAACCACACGAGGAGACAAAAGCAGCACAGAATGAGACACCTGCCTTTTTTTCTAAGTATATTGGAGTCCACCCAGGAAAGGACAGGTTTATGAAGGGTGTAGAGAAGTGTTCTCAGCATCTCAGAATTGCATATTCCTCTAGGGAAATCATCAAAACCACAGTCATTGGACAGCATGCATGCTTTACAAGTGCTTTCTAAAATATGATAAAAATATATGAGATGTTCTTTTAAGCCTCACACTAAGTGCTTAGAAACCATTTTTTTATTGCTTTACCTGCATATATCCATAGAGGGAGGGTCAGGGAGGTCAAGGGGCTTACATATGGATAAAGAGCCAGTAAACACTAGAGCTGGGGCTGGACCAGAGTTCTCTCTGCCTCTTTGAACTGAGCTGTAGCTAACTCCCTTTCACCCTGAGGATCCCCATCAGTCTATCTAATTTTCTATCTAAAACTCAAGCAGTCAAGGCCAGGAACTTGGAAAAATATCCCAGTAGAAAATTGATTCTTGTACTCTGGACAGTAATCAGGCTGTGTTAAAACTAAACAAAAGAAAAAAACAACTGTCCCATCTTCATTTGCACAGAGAAAGATAACAGGCCAAAAGATTATGTCTTGGTGGTCAGATTTATGTTACAATTCCAAAGAGGTGATGTTCTTAAGGAAGAAGGCTTCTAGAATTGTGGGGGCATAAAGGGACATCTGCCTTATTGACTGTGCTCTTTCTAGCCCTTCCCCCAATTAACTTAGTTTCCAATTAACTAGAAGGTGTACTTGATGTGAGCTAGTTTTGAATAGTGGCTCAGAACCTAAGTTCACCTTCTGTTCATCTTCTCTAGAGGTTTGAAAAACCACACAGAGCCTTTTGTCTGTCACATTTATGCACAATGAAAAAGTGTTGGTTTGGATTGGCAAGATCTTGGAAATTCCTAATTAGGAGTGTTTCTGCTTAACTCCTTTCAGAAACCTTTGAGAGTCTCTCATTCAGTGGTTCTCAACCTGTGGGCTGTAACTTCTTTGGGGGATCATAGATGAGAGACATCTTGTATATCAACTATTTATATTACTATTCCTAACAGTAGTAAAATTACAGTCACGAAGTAGCAACGAAATAATTTTATGGTTAGGGGTCACCACAACATAAGGACCCTGTATTAAAGTGTAACAGTATTAGGAAGGTTGAGGACCACTGTTCTAGATTAAGCTAACAGGAAACAGATATTAGAACAGGATACCAAATCCATCATTCACGATGACTCCTGGCTCTCTCTGGGTTCACCATTTAAAAGGATTTTATAGTTCTAACTTTACAACAGGTATAAACACAGGGGTCCTGGAAGCACTTAGGAGGGGTCAAACTAGCTCACATCAAGTACACCGCAACCAAACCAACCAGCACAAAACACACCGGTGTTATTTTAATGTTCTAGTTAATTGGAAACTAAGTAGGGCCTAGTGAAAATAATTAAATCTTTCTTGGATAATTGAGAATCTTGCAGTGCCCTAGAGTGCTCATTCTAAATATCAATTATAAGTCCCCTCTGGTAGGAAGACAGAAGATTAAGCTGAACCTGCAGTGACTTCCAGCCACTACAGGACATTCATTTCCACTGAGCTCTTGATAACAATCCACCAGCATCTTTCTACCCCAAACAGCCAGAGCAAGAAAATTCTAATCAGCCAAGTGTTCACTTCTGTAAACAACAGTTAATCAAGAATTCTTCATGACTTCAGAAATTGCAAGAAAATATTAACTTGTGGTATCTGACTACCAAAGCATCTAGCCATCTAAATGCTTTCAGATATATGTCACCAGCTTGTTTTGAGGTTCACTCCCACCATCCACACCCCTGACCCAGATATTTGTCTTGCACACTCCACGTACAATGAGTCAAACAATCCTAAATAACTGAATTTTGGGTCTTGAGAGATGACCCAGTCAGTAAAGGGCTTACCATACAAGTGTAAGCACCCGATTGTTATTGCCATAACCCACACACAAAAGCTAGGCATGGTAGCATGTGCTTATAATACCAACCCTGGAAGATGGAGACAGGCAGATTGTTGAGATTTGCAGCCAGCCAGCCTTCCTGAATTAGCAAACTCTGGGTTCAATGAGAGACCCGCCTCAAAGATCAAGAAGAAGAATGATAAACACCCAAGGTCGTCCTCTGGCATCCACATCTACATGCACACATGAACTTATGCATATGCAAACATACAGAGGAGGGACAGAAACATATTCATGCAAGTTAATCTGAAGTTCTTGAGTGTTGGCCCAGGTTCTCCTTTTCAATAGCCATGTGATATTGAAAAACTTACTCCATTCGCTGCTAGAACTTACTCTCCTCTGAATACCTGAAGGTGGGTTTCCTTCAAGTTGCAGGAACAATAAGCAAACATTTCACAGTAGGAAGAAAGAAGCAAATACAGAATGCTAACAGAATCTAGTCCCCCATTCCCCTGTCCTGGAAGGTTGTTGTCTTGTGACTTTTATTCATAACATCCAGGTTCAATCCTCCTGGGGGGAAAACCCCCTCAAACCTCTTTGAACACTAACATCCTCTGAATCCCATAAAACGTAAGTATCTTTCCAAGCAGTCGCAAGTTTAGCTGTGTATTAAGATCCAGACATTTCCAAACTTTCAATGAGGATTTCTCCCCCGCAAAAAAGAGAACCCATGTCTTTGTTTGGGACTGGCATCCCAGACATCAGTTATTTCCACTATTCTCTAGGTGATTCCACAGTGCAAACACTTTTGCAAAACACTGCCCCAGAAAAAGGCTTCTCAAAATTACTAGTGAATAGCATCGCCAGGGAGAAAACCAATTCCGAGGCTCCAGCCCCTGATTGGTTCCAATGACTTCTGGCCACATCTAACCTGAGAATATACACAGTTAGCATCCTGGGCCAGTCTGATGCAGAATGCAATTTGGAAGCTTATTGAAGGAACCATTTAGCAAGAGAAGTTCTCTCCCTAGCTACCCATTCCTCCCACACAGTTCTCTAAGCCCCTATCAAGGTTTTTAGCCTCATTCAATAGCTTTACTATACATCCTTCATTTGCCAGACAGCTCTCTCTCTCTCTCTCTCTCTCTCTCTCTCTCTCTCTCTCTTTCTCTCTCTCTTCTCTTTCTGATATCTAGCAAATCTGTATCTTTTAGCCAGAGCCTTTGATCACACCAGGTTCAATAATTTAAGCAGAACAATCATCAGCATTGTCGTGTTGAATATTTAAACACCATAGCATCACTTAGGGCAACTTCAAGGTGAGCGCTGGTGCCTGTGCTACTGCTTGGTTAGCAAACCAGGCTACTGGCTGCCAGAGAGGACTGAGTGTTCATGCAGCATCACAGGCCAGCTAGGCAGAGGCAAAGCCCACTGGCTTGTGCATTTCCTACCTGAAGCGTGTGCAGCAGCACCTGCAGGCCACTGCCTTCTTGTTCAGCCATCTCTGCTCAGGTCCTGGGATATCACTGCCTGAGGCTGGATCCTGGCTAGAGAGATGATGCCTGCCAAGATGACCTCGCTGCCTGCCTTGCAGGAGACTGCTCTGCAGAGGCCTCAGCTACACATGCTGCAGAGTGTGAAGTTACCACTGTGCAACCTTAGCCTTCAGCACAGGCGTGGATACCCCCTGACTCCCACTGTGGGGATTAGGTGAGCCCTGGCTCTGGGAAGGGCTGGACATTTGGATGTAGGCGTGGGGAGGGCACCCTCATGAGTCACTCACCCACCTCCAGACCCATACAGGAGCCTAGAGGAAAAGCCACCCTGGATGATTGACAAGCATTCCCAGCTGACCTGATCAGACTCCCTGCAGAGGTCCCCCCCCCTTGCCTACCCCCACCCCTCCCCTCACACACACTTATTTTGGTCTGTTGCCGGCTCCTGGTTGTAACAGGAGACCCAAGAGTGCTTGCACAACTGTGGCTGTTCAGGGCACAGAAGCCCAGGGCTTCCTGAGGTCCCAGGCTTAGGGATAGAAGCTCCAGCAGAGAAGGAAAATATCTGCCCTGACCATTTTTTATGGAACAAGTCCTTTAAATAACCCTGTCATTTTCACTGTGACTGTAGAAAGGTAAGTTTTATTATAAGTATCTGTTTTACAGAAGAGGAAATCGGGGCAAGAGATATGAAGGAAGGGTCAGAAGCATAGAGTTTAGGAGCTCAGGTCTGGCCACAAACAGCCAAACTTGCAGGAAAGTATGAACACTAATTGACTTGACAGCAAGTCTTTCTTCATAGCAACAAAGACCAAAAAGACTTTGCTGTTGAAGAGAGAGGAGGGGGCAAGTGGGGGATAAAAGGGGAAAGACCCACCTCCCAGGTGACACTTCCTGCAGAGCTGGGAGCTCTCAAGAGCATCCCAGACATCTAGTTTATGGCTGCCGGAGTAACTTGTAGCCCAACTGAGGAAGAAGAGTTTAAGTTTGCAGGTTGTATTTGGCCTGAGTGTCAGCTCTGAGTCAGAGGTCAGGTGTGGCCAAAGTCTAAATTCAAGGATGAATTCTTGTAGGTCTTGCCCCGAAGAAGTTTCCATGGCAATTGCCAGCTATCCTGGTACACTTTTATACTCTCAGCTAAGGAAGAAAGGCCAGCCTAAGCTACATGGTGAGATCATCATCAGTCTTATTTGCAGAGAAAGAGAAAAAAGGGGAGGGAAGAGAAGGGGAAGAGAGGAGAGGCGAAGGAAAAGGAGGGAAGGGAAGGGGACATTTTTAGTGTATTTTTTAAGACAGGAGGCGGGGCACCCATTTATGCTGCAGTGTAAATGCCTAATAGTGGGGTAATATGCTCTTCTGCATCTATTTTCCTAAGGGCAGGAGCTAAAGTAGAGCTTAGAATCTTTCTGGACATAGTATCTTACCCAGAAGTAGAGAGAAATGGGTGCCTTTAACACACATGGGACAGCTGTGAAGAGAAGGACCCTGTGCCTCCCTTGACTAGGAGCCTCTGAGGAGGCTGCCTGCTTGCCTGCATTCATAAGGAAGTTAAGGAAGAGAAAAGATTCTAGAATAAGCCCAGAAAGAATGACACTCTGGATCCAAAGAAAACAAGGTGCTCTCCAGAGATTCCCGAAGTAGTTTGCAGTCCCTAAGACCAACTACTGATTCAGAACCTTTCCAGTCACACTGATCTTTGATCGAGGAAGGTCAAGCATCAGAGTCCAAAAGGAGTGGGAAGAGCAGGTTTGAGCTAGCAGTGTCTGTCAGTGGAGGCAGGCAGTCAACATGTCTCCCCAAAGCAACACACACACACACACAAAGTCTGGCTAACCAAGGAAGCTTATCCATGACTCAGGGTCTAGGGTTTTCCTTGGCATAATGTGTAGTCTGATGGATTGAATGAAAATGAGCTGCATAGGATCACAGGGCGTGGCACTGTTAGGAGGTGTGGCCTTGTTGGAGGAAGTATGTCCCATTCACTTCCTAATGCCTGCAGATCCAGGTGTAGAACTCTCAGCTCCTTCTTCTCCAGCACCGTATCTGCCTGCACACCATCCTACTTCCCACCATGACAAGACTGGATTAACTCTCTGAAACTGTAAGCCAGACTCAATTAAATGCTTTCTTTTATCAGAGTTGCCATGGTCACGGTGTCTCTTTGCAGTAATAGAAACACTAACGAAGACACTTAGCCTCTAACAATTTCAAAACACTTGATACTTTCCAGGCTAAGACCCTAGCATAAATCCTACTGTTTGCATAAAATGTCTGTCCTGGCACAGGATCCCAGGTAAACAGACCTTCTTATAGACAGAACATTCCCGGAGCTCAGAGCTTATCTCCTAGAAGCTGAAAACAGGATCAAAACTTTATTTGGACAAAATCTCTTACTGTACACATGCTTTCCTGCCCCACAATATCAGGGTTTAGATTCTTGTATCTTGTTAGTAAGATGGAGAATTAAGTTTAGGTCTGCATTACTCAATAGCTAGCAGCATGCTAATGCTCAAAGAGTAGTAATTAATAAATTTCCCTGGGATAAAGTGTGTTTCCTAACATCATCAGAATCCCATGTCTTTTCCATTCAACATTTTTATCAATGGCTTTCATGAAAATAAATGTTATATGCTTATCATATGTTTTCTGATGACACCAGTTGAGAAAGGTAGAAATACATCAGATGACACAGTTAAGTGCCAAAAAGATGTCAGCAGCCTTGAGTGATGAACCAACTCTTACAAGATGAAACAGAACAGAGTCAGGTGGCAGCTCCTCTCCTGGGTCCTCAACACCAGTGGTGTAAAACTAAAGTTGAACAACTCAGTGAACTGGGTATTGAATGTGGAAAAGGCTTAGGGGTTAGCCAGAGGTGAGACCAGGTTGTCAGCACTGCCTTATATTTCCAATGTGTTACTCCAATCCAAAATCATCACATTTAGAATGGGGATAAATGTTGTATCTGTTACCAAGAAGAAGAGAAGCTGAATGGAGATGTCATCTGAAGAGGACCTCTGTGGTACCCAGAATTGAGGAGGTGTTTCAGAGTTCAGGACAGCAGCAAAAGGACTATCTTACCTCTGTCAGAGGGGAGTCCCAGGCTGCTCAAATGTGCCCAGCTTCTACTCCAGTGATTCTCATTGTTCTCAGTGCTGTAACACTTTAATACAGTTCCTCATGCTGTAGTAACCTACACCAATAAAATTATTTTCATTACTACTTGGTAACTGTAATTTTGCTACTGTTACAAATTGTAGTGTAAATATCTATTTCCCATGGTCTTAGACAACTCCTGTGAAAGCATCATTTGACTCTCAAAGGGGTCATGACCTATAGGCTGAGAATCACTGTTCTCAACTGAAACACATCAGTACCCATGAAAATACAGCAGACTCGTACAGGGGAGAAGTGGGTCCTAATGGCTAGAAGCAAGGCCAGTGGGTAAAGCCAGAGACACAAGAGAAGTGCATTGACCCTTTCCACGCATTCATCAAATGGCTCTTTCCAAACAACAATAATGCCTAGCATGGCCTGGAAGACATCTATAGAAAAAGGTATCAAAGGGTAACAAAGGTCATTCCAAATCAGAGTGATCAAAGCTCCAAGTTCAGTTTAGTGATGGGGCCACAGAGCCAAGATGTGACAAATGTAATGTGGTCTCCATTTTTGTCTGTTCTCTCAAGGCAACCTCCCAAGGAGAAAATTTCAGTGTAACTTCAATGAATTCTTGAAATGTGGACAGGTTTTATTTCAACCTACCTATAATTTCCACAACAAATGTATGTTTTCTGAAATATCAATTTCCATGTTGAATGTTAAAGATTAGAAATGAGGGTTGGCTGGCAAAATGGCCAAGTAAAGACACTTGCCACCAAGCCTTACAACCTGAATTTGATTCTTAAGACCTTAAAATGCCTAAGGCAAAGAGAGGACAGAGCCCTGGAAATTGTCCTCTGACCAAACATATACAGACATATGATGCATGTGTGCCTTCTAGAACATGTGCACACACACACATATTCACACACTAAATGTAATAAACAATGAAGGATTAGAAAGGAGTCAATGGGTAAGAGAAAATTAAGCAAACAATGATACATATGGCACCCTTTCACAGAAGAAAAAAAGAGGGAAGGTAGTTACCAGCTGAATTTTTGAAAATCTCACATTACTCTGGGTTCCCCAGTACTTAACACACACAATTTTATCCATAGTTTTACAACAAGACTAAACTCACTCAAATAATACCCGCCATCTCTCTTGCTCAGATGCATCTTGTGTGCATACTGACAAACACATGCTCCTTGACTTTCACTAGTCAGTATAAGGTTGCCTTGAAATGTGTATCAGAGTTGACAAACTGTCCCTCTTGCCCCTCAAAAGCCTTCCTCCACCTTTGCTTTATGTGTGAAGTTCTTGGTTGTGAGGTAGAAGTATTATTCAGCTTTGTGTCACTGTAACAAAATCCCTGAGATACTCAACTTATAAAGAAGAAAAGTATGTTTTGGCAGGATCTCTTGACCCTACCGTTAAAAGCCTGGGGCAAAGTAGAACATCACATTATAGTAGCGAAAGAGTAGTTGAACAAAGCCACATTCCTCATGGAAGCCAAAGAAGAGATAGGGAGAAGGAGGTTAGGGACAAAATATGCCTTCCAAAGGGTTGTCATCAGACCTAGAACGATAGTCTTAATATTTGAGAATACTAGTTGCTCTTCCACAGGACCAGGGTTTGATTAATAACATACACATGGAGGGACACAATTATCTGAAGTCCCAGTCACCATAGATATGGTGTTCTCCTTTGTCCTCCTCAGGCTCTGCATGCATATAGCACAGAGACATACACTCAGACAAAATATCTATACATATAAAATTAAAACAATGTGAAAATAAAACATAAAGACACAAATGACCCACTTGTAATCAGGCTCCACCTCCTGATATTTCTCTCTGCCATCTCTCAATGGCCCCAAAATGCCTACTCCATAGTGGGAATAATACATTCTCAATGGCAGAATCCTCAAGAAATAATCACCTTTCAAAGGCCTTTTACCTATGAGCATAGCTACTTTGGGGATCAAGCCTACAACACATGAGTTTGAGGGAGGGAAACCACTCAAGATTCCAATCCTGCTATGAGTGCAGGAGACAGTTAAAAGGAAATCTGTTTGCAAGAGTGTTATCTGTGCATGCTATCTAGTTTAGTCTTTGTTCAAACCCTCTGAGATAGACACTGGCCCAAAATCCTTTCCAGTTTTCTATTGAACAGAAAGGCTGATTGTGTAGAAGCCTCAGGCAGAAAATTCTCAGTGGATTTGAACTCTCAAATGGCAAATACGGTTTGCTTTCCTGAGACTATCGGACATCATAGGTCACAGGAGAAGATGCCCAAGTGAAACCGGGAGTAGAGATGATTCTGATGGTGACTTCAGTGCTCGTGGATGCAGGTCCCTTCTGTGGAAGGAGAGGATAAAGGCAGAGTTCCCTCTGGACTAATCTCTCTTCTCTAAATACAGAATGTCTGTGTTGAAACTGTGGTTCCCTTGTCCACTAGCTGAATAACCTTAAGAAAGATATCAAGTTCTCCATGATCCAATTTTCTCATCTTTTAAATGGGAGGGTAATAGTAGTGTCTAGCTCACAAGGGTCTGAGAATACTCTGGAAGAAACACCCACAGTGTTCTCAGCACAGTGCTTGATAAATGTGGGTGTTGCTAATGTTATTGCTACTGCTACGGAGTCAATAAAACCTATCTCAAATAACTGATGAGAGGATTATGAGTTGTAGACAGGGGAATTTTTCCAAGACACTCTGCAGATTCCAAGCCAGTGATGCTCAGGACCTTCATGACTAACATGGTGTGCAGTGTGCCCTGTGCACGTCTTCACACAGACTTTAAATCAGATCTGAATTACTCGCATCGTATCTGCTAACACAAGAGAAATAGTTACTGTGTGTTGTTTAGCGGGTGATGATATGGAGAGTCTGTACATGCTCGATATAATTTTTGAAAGTTTTTCAACCTGCGTTCCGTTGAATGCACGAATGAAGAATGCTGGGGCACAAACTTCATTCCACACATGAAAGGGATTCATTCAAAGTGATGAGTGGATAGAAATTTTCTGAACAGTGTTGTCCATGACTCCTCAGGACTCAGAGGGTACTATGTGGAGGAAATGCCCCAACATCCCTTTTCCTGCCCAGCAAGGAGAAGCACTTGGCACTCTGGCCACTTTGGAACATCTCTAGGATGACCTCCTGGGACTACAACAAGGCTTGTGTATAGTTGCTGATTGCAAACAAGGCAAACGTGCTTAGCCTTTTTAGGGTGGTTCTTATGGGGCTGGAGACCAGTATGAGGAGCTGAAGGGAAAGTCACCTGTAGGGGTTAAATGGGGACCAACACTGAGGACTTTGCCCTTTGGGAAAAAAACAAACTTAGAATTTAACATCAAGGGAGGAAAGGCAACGTTTCCATCTCCACCACAACCATATCACTGAACACCTAGTGCATGCCCATTGCTATTCTTAGACTACTTTATGATGCTACCATGCAGGAGGTAGACTGATTTTATCCCTCACTAAGCCATGCCTTTTTTTTCTTTTGGCACCTTACCCTATTTTCACTGTATTAAATGGAAGAAGTGAATATTCCTTTTCATGTATCTCCAGAGCACATACAAATAACAAAGTAGTAATTATGTGTTATAATTCTTAGTCAGTACGGGTACTCTATCATTAGACCCTAAGTCTTTTAAATGCCATTGGAACCCTCTATGTTCATAATGCCTAGCATAGTACTAGACACATATATTGGGTTCCAGTGGCCACCAATGAAAAGTCGAAAGTCCCTCATCTGGGCTGGGTAGTATACACGCCAATGTTCACAGCCTTGTCAGCAAGAGACAGCTCAAAGGTTACCATACCCTTGGCCCTATGAGGCAGAAGGCCAGCTCTCCTCAGCATCTCAGGACTTCATGGACACCTGACAGACTTCTTCAAGGAAAGCCAAGAAAAACCTCCCTCCACGCCAGTCGCATCAGGAGCCAGGCCTACAGTGCTGACAGCTGTGGAATGTCCATCAGACCTTGCAGCTTAGCCAGCCCAGGGGCTCACAGCTTCTGAACCCCCAAGATGAGGTATCAGATCACAAACAAGTTGGAAACAAGGGCTTCTCAGGCCAGGCTGCCCAGAGTGCAGTGGAGGAGGAATAGAGATATCAGCCATCAGGGCCATCCGTTCAGATGTTTTCTTCTTCCTCAGCAAAGGCTAAGAGACTGCTAGCCAGGATAACAGGAATCCAACACCAGCTTGGACAGGGGCATGGATTCAATGGGAAAGAGCTATGAGGCCAAGGCTACCCTTTGCCCATTCCATCATTCGCCCCACATACATGTATTAATCACTGTTCCATAGCAGGAAGTATGAGTGGGTCTGTAGCCTAGCAGCCAAGAATAAGATCTCTAGGATCACAGCCTCAGTTCACTTCCGGGCACTTCCAATTCTAGTTGCATAACTTAATGAGTTATATACATTCTCCACGTCTCGGTTTCTCAGTGCTGAAGCAAGCTGAGTAAAAGGGGTCGTACAGGTGTAAATAGGCAATGCATTAAAAATATGTATCCCCAGGTCAAGCACAGACAAGTTAGTAGTAACCATCCTCAAGCATTGGACTGGCATCTAATGGTCAAGGTGAAAATATCAGTCCCCACATTTTTGATTCTGGTGCTCAACTAATTAAACCACTGATTAAAACTTCTGATAGGGCTGTCTTGGGACTCCCATGATGACTTAAGGACCATATCTGCCATTCTGGATTTCCTTCCTACAGTATGACAACTAACACAGAGCTGTCTGCCTTTACAGTAGTTCAGAACAAAACTCCCACACTAACAAACAACATGATTCTATCCAAGACCAAGATCTAAGAAATAAACAGAATTCTTCATCCCCTGCTTAGTCTGGGCCATACACATAATTCAAGTGGGATTTCTTCTGTTCTCTACCCCTGCCCCAGTCCTTTCTCAACAAACACCAGATGATCCAGTGTGATCCCCAAACAGTGATGATCTATCCATCCGTACAACTAAATCTGATTAAGAAGAACATCAGAGAGGCATTTAAAATTAAATCTTCTGTCTTCTATCAACATAGCTTAACAAAAGGCATCATTCATTTAGAAGTGTGCAAAATAGCTGAAAACACGTGGGAATACTCGAAAGGTAAAAAAGGCCAGTGTTCTGTAACCTCAGGATATGCTGCCTAGGTGACGTGAGAGTTGACATTGCTTAACCCTTTCGGCACACTTTGGTGCCAATGAAATGGTGTGATAGGGCTGGGTAGACAGCAAAGGAGGAAGTGCTTCTTACACAAGCAGGATGACCTGGATTTGACCTTTGAATACACCTTAAAAAGCTCAGCATGGTAGCTTGTATGTGTTTATGTGTGATCCCAGCACTGAGTAGGCAGACAGACAGATCCAAAGAGCTCTCTGGGCGGTTATCTTAACGTACTCAGTCATCCCCAGACCTAGTCATAAACTTTGTTGCAAGAAGGAAATGAACAAGTTTGACCTCTGACTTCCATATGCGCACACACACACACACACACACACACACACAAAGAGAGGGAGGGGGAGAGAGAGAGAGAGAGAGAGAGAGAGAGAGATGGTATGATAGCTTCCTGCTCTGCATATTTACTTTCCAGTCTTCACATCTATGTCTGACTTCTTGAGTGTGGGAAGGACCTGCCTCTAGCCAACAAAATGTATCAATGAGTGACCACACTGCATTGTATTAGACTCTACCCTATTGTCAACAGTGTAGACACTGTCCTCACTGTCCACAAGAAAGCAGTCAGGTTGAAAGCTAGAGGTGACCAGTAAAGGACAGCCAGCAAAGAGCTGCCACCCTCCGACATGGAGCCTCAGCCTGTCTCCATACACGTACTTGCCATGATGTCTCAGCCAGAGGATTAAACTGAAACCTTGCAGATGAAGCGTCAGCAATGAGCCGACCATCCAGCCTAGATATCCACTCCCTCATCATTCCCTTCTTCCCACTCCACCCTACAGCCATCCAGCCACCCTGAAGAAGGCCTGGGAACGTCATCCAAGTACCTGTCTGCCTCTCACACCCTCAGACTAGGAAGTAAATGGAGAAACGATGCTCTCATCTGGCTGTTTGAAACCAATTCTCATTATAGTGATTTACATGAACAGGAATGCAAATCTGCATACCATCAAGTGTTTAAGATTAACTTGTGCACATTTGATTTGATTTGATTTGATTTTGGCCTTAAATTCTTCATGGATGCTGAGCCTCCGTGGTTTTCTCCTTCCAAGTAACTGAGCTTTACACCCAAAATTAAAACTGCCGCAGCCAAAGACTGTCTTCAGATGTGTGTATTCGCTTTGGGGAAGGACAGCCGGGTGCACTTGGAAGTCTCTTCAGCACTGAAATGGCCCTGGTCCAGTGATCAATACTCACACAGAAGTGTCCTTAAATAGGAAATAGAATTTTAATAGGAATCTCTGCAGAGCTCCAGGCAAGAGTTTGCATAATACAACCTCCTGCCAACAGAATGGTAGATGGGGGAGAGGGAGGGGCCCTGCCATTTTTTCACAAGTGGGAAGAATTTCATGTGCACTTAAACCTGCCTCTGGCATTCACACCTGTCCACTGGACTTAGGTGTACCAAGATCTGGGTGGGTGTGGCTTATCAGCCAGTCTCTGTAAAATCTTACAACAGGACTTTACATAGGAACCAACGTGACACCACATATCTCCGGGCCCTGGAAAATGATCGTGGGGGGGGGGGGAACAGGTTTTATAAGCTGTGCTGACATACTGTGTCTCAGTGTGATTAATCCATCTCAGAAAAGTGACTTGAAGAGCCAATTAAAGGCAGCTTAGAGGATCTACTTTGCATTGTCTCTTTATTCCGTTCCAGGCGACAATTGTACCTGTCAGGCAAGCTGTGAGAAACTATCAATTTTTGGCAGCATGAGTTTCCACAGGAAAACAAGAATCATTGCCCTGGGAGAAAGCAACTGTCCTTCTCATGGTGCAAATCTGCATGCCCAAATGAAGCCCTTGCAGCCAGTAGCTTCCATGCTGAAATAGGGACTTTGCTGCTGTTTTTTCTATTGTTGTCTGCTGGGCTAGCCTCTTCTCCTCCCTGTTTCCTTCTGCTCTGCACTTTCACATCTAAATTCAAGCAATGCAGAGGTACTCCATCCTAGAGGGAAAGAATGGATCACAAAGAAAAAGGAAGGCAGGGGGAAGAGAAGAAAGAGGAAGAGGAGGAGGAGGAGGAGGAGGAGGAAGAGGAAGAGGAGGAGGAGGAAGGTCAGAAAGAAGAAAAGACATAAAGCTCCTACATCCTAGATAAAAATTATTTTCCAGTTTAAGATAACTAACAGAGATAAAGAGATGGTGAGGTCTGTAATGTGCTCACTATAGAAGCATGAGGAGCCAAGTTTGAGTCCCAGCACCCACATAAAAGACAGGCTCAATGGCATGCACCTACAATCCTAGAGCTGGGAAGAAAAAGACAGGAAGATTCCTGGGACTTGCTGATCTGTCATTCTAGCAAAATAAGTGCACTCCAGCTTCATCAAGAGATTCTGTTGCAAAATATAAGTTGGAAAGCCATAAAAGAAGGCACTTGGGGTTGACCTCTAAACTCAACAAACATGCATGCATCCACTCGCATGCCTCAGATGGCACATACTTGCAATGCTCACGTGTGCAGACAAGAAATGGTCAAATAAGTGAAGGCAAATCAGTGGTTTCATTCAACCTGATTGCTTGACCCCGTCATTTGACCTTTTTGCATCAATGAAGATAGTAAAGTATTATTTTAGTAAGGAAACAAAACCTGTAACCCTTATGCTTAATCCTTTGCTCTAAAAATAAGACCTACCTACCCCAGCATAAATCACTGTGGATGAAGCTGGGAAAAGAAACAGCTCCCAGCATTCAACCCCAGGAAGGGCAGATGGTCCAGGCTGCCTCCAGAAAAAAAGCAAAGATTCCCAGGCTTAGTCCAGGTGGCTCCATAGGTCACTGTCCCTCAGAGGTGAGCTAGTGACTGCCAGTGGCTCAGATATCAGACCCAAGTGAAATGGCTGGCTCAGCCTGTGGCTCCGGTTATGTGGCTCAGCTCGGGTAGAGTTACAAGTTTGTTGTGATGCCTGTCAACTTCTGGTAGGGACAAACACCCATCAGTTCACCTTTCCAAGAGGTCAAGGCTATACCTTGGTAGGCAGGGTCAGACAGAGACACAGCTCTGAAGCCCAGAGGGGAGTTCTGTGAACCCCCGAATTTCCCTTCTGGGAACAATGGTTATTTTCCAAATGAGATAGAATTCCATGGGTGCTGTTGTCTGTTTTAGCTGTGGAGCTCCCAGATTTACCAGGCTGGGAAGGTAGTTAAAATACTGTAGCCTCCAAAGCCCTTGGGGAACACACACAAGTTAGTTGGGTATCAAGGGTATTATATCTTGGAGCTAAGGGGAGGACTTGGGGGGAGGAGGGTAAAGTGCTTACTGTGCAAGCACAAGGACCTGGATTTGATCCCAAGCATCCATGTGAAAAAGCCAGGTGTGTGACTTATGCTCATAATCCTAGCACAAAGGACAGAGACAGAGGCATCGTTGGGGTTTTCTGGACAGTCAACCTGGCCTAACTGGTGAGCTCTGGGCTAGCGAGAGACCTTGTCTCAAAGGAAGTAAGTAGTGTTTTTAAGTCTGTTCCATCTATCTGTCTGTCGTTTGTATGTATGTATGTATGTATGTACGTATGTATGTATGTATGTATGTATGCATGCATTATGTAGTATGTATATATGTATGTCTTCTGTCTCTCTCCTCTCCTCTCTCTCTCTCTCTCTCTCTCTCTCTCTCTCACACACACACACACACACACACAGAGAGAGAGAGAGAGAGAGAGAGAGAGAGAGAGAGAGAGAGAGAGA
>JANHMN010000003.1:70267352-70278318 GCA_030674055.1 Rhabdomys pumilio | reverse complement strand
AGAGAGAGAGAGAGAGAGAGAGAGAGAGAGAGAGAGAGAGAGAGAGAGGTGGTGCCTTAGCCAAAATGATAACCCCTTCACAAAGCATCCCACAGACTTCTGGAACTAATCATGTTCGTGGATAAACATTCACCCAAGCAAACTGAGTGCCTTTCTCTGGACCTGGACTTCCAGAGATGCTTAGGAAATGGCATTAGATAGAAAAAGAGGGAAAAAGAAGAGACTTGCTTTGCATGGTCAGTTGAGATAAAAAGATAAAAGTCACCACAGATAAAAGAAAAAGTAAAGCAACCAGTGTGTCACAAATGTATTATATCTGGCATATTTCCAGTCACTTCATTTCATTATAAGTACTTTTATTTCCATAGATTAGATAGATATAGAGATAGAGAGAGAGATAGAGAGAGACAGAGAGAGATATAGAGATATATAGAGATAGAGAGATAGATATATATATAGAGAGAGAGAGATAAAGAGAGATGTAGATATAGATTAAATATATCTCAGTATATATATATATATATATATATATATATATATATATATATATATATGCTCAGGCCATTGACTAACTTTCCCAGAACTGCACAACTGTTAAGCTTTGGAGCTGAAAATTCTAACCACTGGCCCATCTGATTATACCTTGTAGTGTTTTCTCTTACAAGTTGTCTTCTTTGGCTCATAAAACATTTGGATCCAAATGGACCTGAGCAGTGATCTCCCCTGAACTGTTTGAGGCCAGGAGAGGTTAAGCCACTTGCTTCAGGTCTCCCAGCTGGTGCACGGGAGAGCCAGGAACTCATTTCTCCTAACTTTTAGCATTAACCTCTGCCTCTCCGAATAGCTGTAAGCAAGTGTGACATTATCCTATGAAATCAATACATTAAGAAAACGTGCAAAAATGTTTTGGAAAGAAAGTTGCCACTGTCTGTCTTTCAGAGCAGCTGCAAGTTCATAGATGGAACCAGAAAATACAGAAACCATCGGGCTCCTTCCCTGAAACTGGTCCATGCCTGGAGGCAGCAAGAACTTGCTAGAAAGTTCTCTTGATCCTTCAAAACCTTCCCAAATAGACACAAAGAGCCAGTGAGGCCAGTAACAGGACTTTGCATTGTTTTCCCTGAAAAAAAAATCATTCATTAGACGTCTCTGATACATGGGTCTTCACACCTCAGTAACTTTCCTGCCCATGGGCATTTCTCCATCCTCTTCTGAGAACTGCTCTCTGTCAGCATTTTTGGAATGCCTTAAGAAGACACTCTGAGAAGATCAGGTACTCATTTAGCTAATGACAGTATTTGAGCTGCAGGTAGAATTCACTTGCAGCCCCTGAGCTTGATGCAGAATAGGTAGTTTGGCTCACACATCCTCTTTGGTGGAGTTTGTGTGTTTTCTCATTGTCTTTGTCACTGTTGCTCCATTCCTCTCAGTATCCTTTCTCCTGTAATGTCCCATTACCATCCTGTATCCTTAGTATCTCTAGTATCTCTAGCGAGACTTATGTCCTCTAAACTTGGGTGACATTTGTATCCCCTCACTGTGGCACTTGGTGGTTTTCTTTGGGACACTGATTTATTCAGCTTCTGACCTCCCATGCTTCACAACATTGCTGTGCAACTTGGTCATTTATTACGCATGGTTACCTTTCCTGTCACTGCTTCCCATAGACGGTCTCATTTCTCTAATTAATATGTAACTGCTTAAGGGCAGAAAGCAAAGTGAATGCTTCTTGTTTCTTCTCTGTAAAGGTTCACAGAAGCATGAGGAGACAGACAGACAGACAATATCTGAGAATGAATGCACTGGTGGTATTCAAGGAAGACCACCTTGATCATAATGTGATCAACCCCCTGAAAGGCTTGCAGAAGTAGAGTCAAGATAGCCGTTACAGAATCCAACCATGAGAGGTGCCAGACTGGACCCCACAAAGACTGAACATACCCTAATATCCACACAGCTCAGGCCATGCTCCTGGTATAAAAACAAAGGACTAAGAAGGAATGAGCCAGTTGCCACCCAGGAAACAATGCATGGAGGGTGATAGAGTAGCAAATTAGGCCCAGAACCAACCTATACAAAGTGACTGAACCTGTGTCTAACTAGTTCAAGCATTAGCTTTGAATCATAGCCCAACCTGCTTATGCATTCTCACTTCAGGTGATAAGCAGTGTCTATAATAATCTGATTTTTTTTTTAGCTTTATGTAAAGGAAAAAATGCAAAGGATGGAGGCTCTTCCCATTCTTGTTCCCTGATCATCTTGCCATTTGCACTGATTCTTTTGAAGCCTGTTTAAGGATATGCTTCTGTTCAACTAGAAGGCATATCATGGAGCCAAAGAGTCAGGTTGCCTGACTCTTTCCTGACTTTGCCTCCACTAATCTTATAATCTTGATTAAGTTGCATTTCTTGGTTCCCTCCATGGCACTTGGTTTCCTTGGGTACGGAATGGACATGGTCATGTCCATACTTAAAGGTTGGTATAAAAATTCAATGAGAACATATACTTAAAGTCTTTTGAGTGGTTCCTAACAGGTACAAGCAAATGTTCCACCACCCCTACTTTGACTGAGTTTTACTTAAATGTGTCACATATAGCTAAACACTTATCCTCTGAGGCAGTTGCCTTTAAGAGTAAATTAGATTTCCCGTCTGCAACACAAAGCTTTCCTAAGACATGAGTGAGTTTTGCTCTTACAATTTGTCTCACCTTTATAATGAGAGGGAAATTAATTTAGCTTAAAATCATTTCATTCTGCAAATGACTGCTGTTCATGTTAATGACTTATGCACTGTGGTAGGCATGTAAATAAATTCTACTCAGCCCTGGTGTGTTTCCAGTCTTGTCAGGGAAGCAGGCACAGGACAAAATAACACTGATGCAAAGGATGCCAGGATCCCAGGTATCATGGGTACCACAAAGAAAAAGAAGACATCTGGAGCATGACCTTGTCCCAAGTAAACAATGGAAACCTACTCCCTCTAATTTGAGTTAAAAGGGATTTGCCATAAAAACACTGAAGTATCTCACAAACACCAACTATAGGAAAAGTCTGAGCATACAATTCAATAGGAGGCTGAGGAGACACCTCAGTAGCCAATGTGATTGCACCACAAGTATGAGGACCAGAGCTCAGATCTCATCAAACCCACATACATACAGGGTAGCCACCTGCCTGTAATTTCAGTCTTGGAAATTAGATCCCCAGATCAAGCTGGCTAATAAGGCTAGCCAGATGAACCAGCTCTGGGTTTGATAAAGAGAACCTGTCTCTCTGAAGGCAAGAGATAGAGGATAATTCTTGACATCAACCTTGGGCCTCCCAACTCATACACCCATGCTCCTACACTAACACAGATGGACCCACACATGTGCAAATACACACACACACACACACACACACACACACACACGCGCGCACACACACAAATAAATACCACACACAGGCACACAAAAATGAAAGAAAAATAAATAACTAAATAAAACTCAATAGGACAGATTAACAGAGAATCCTGAAATAAAGGCTGTATAAGAAAAAGTGCACAGGAAAGAATTTGGAGAATGGGCAAGCACTGTGGCACTGGACAATTACCTGGGGTGAGCAAACCATGAGGGTAGAAACTCAGGAGTAGCCACACATACAACTTGTGGCAATCTTCCTGCCTCAGCCTCCCACAGTGCATCTCCATGCCAAGCTTAGCCAAGTGTACTGATGCTTAATGAGGCTGGAGAAGTTCTTGTCCTGTGACAAATACAAGATTTGTCATATACATTAAATCCTGACAAAAGGCAGAGAACAGATAATGACAAATCTTAATTAAACCCATGGTAGGTCAGCTGTGGATCGTATAGCCAAGAATTCAGTCTGGTTTCTTCTGCTTGCTTGGAAGCTCAGAAATTTGGGGTAGTCCCTCAATTTGTTTTTGTCTCGATCTCATAATTAAATTTTACCAATACAAGAGATTGTGCCACTACTTAAGAATGTCCATCTGAACCAGACTCTGCATAAGATTTTTAACTTAGTGACAATATGAGAGTTGAAATCATGCTTAGGACCCATTCATCAAATATAAGACATACCAGAGTACAGTACTGCCCAGGGAAGTGTGTCTTACAGGCTAGTTAGCAGGGGCTAGCCAACTTTTAGTCACTGTCTACTATCTTAACACAAAGACCATGGCACTGAACAGGAAGCTAACATGTCTACACTTTTCCTTTCATCTAATATCAGTTTGATTTGTTCAAAACTCCAGTTTGCCAATTGTTGAAATGGTAAAATTTTATCAAGTTATATCTAAACTAAAAAATATGAATGCAGAATTATTTCATTTCTGTGGAAACTAAGTTGAATACCTAGGAAAAGTCACCACTAAGTCAATAAACCTTAAAGAACATTTTGATTTCCAAATACCTATGATAAAATAACATAAATTAGGGTGGGTAAGATGCAGCCAAGACTGACAACCTGAATTATATCCCTGGGGCCCACATAATGGAAGGGAAGAATATAGTCTAGCAAGTTGTGCTCTGAATCCCCCCACACACACACACATTCATACACACTCACACACACTAAATAAATTAAAATTTGAAAAGAATTGGAGAAATAAAACTACCTACATGGAGACTGAATGTTAAATGCTTTGGAAATCACTTTCAAAGGCTTTGATTTCACTTCAGAGAAACTAAGCCTTGAAGTTATAGATGATGCGTGATGTTCAAGGTTTATGAAAGGAAAAAATTAGGGCTGGGCAGATTGCCCCATCAGTAAAACGCTAACCACATAGACACGAAGACTTGAATTTGGAAACTCAGAACTCAGGTTTAAAAAAGTCTGGGTATAGTGGCATCTGGCTATAATGCCAGCTCTGAGGAGGTAGAGGCAGGAGGATTCCCCAAATTCATGGTCAGCCAGTCTAGTCAGTAGGTAAACTCCAGCTTCAGTAAGTGACCCTATCTCAAAATAAATAACAATAATAAATGACAGTGATAATGCAGAGAGCAGTTAAAGAGAGTCCCCTACATATATGTACATACAGGAATGTATGTATACACATCACATTTCAGGCATACACATATGAACATATCACACACACACATATATATAGATGTATATATAATCAATATATGTAATCAATATGTATATCATATATGTGATATATCAATATTTGTATATATACTGTATTGATGACATATATATTATATATGACACTATATATAATATATATAATTTAACTCTGGCCAGAGGGTACACACAATATAGTCCTTTTAATTTTATTATATATGTAATTTAATAATATAGCACAATCTATAATAAAAATGTGATAACATGCACATATATTTAAGTAAAATAAAAGAGCCACTAATATGTTATTTTGTTCCAACTCTTTAACTGACTCTAGTTGCCCCTAACTTTTAGGAAGACTCCAGTCTTCCTAACTTTGGCTCAAGGTTACAGGAGAATACTAAAGCAGGAAGCATTTTCAAACAGTAGAAGTTAGCCAACAGCCTTGGACAGGGCTGTCTGCTACCTTCTTCTGTTTCTGTATTTTGGTACCTAATGAAATCTTCTGAGCATTGTAGGAGATCCATAAGTTGTCTGAAGTGTACTTCATCACCACCAGCTCCCCCCAAGCACCCTCCACGCTTCTCAATTGTTAATTTCTCCAGTCCTCTGTGGGAGGAATTAATTAAGGGATTGCTGACAGCTCCTATCAGTAAGAGAGCCTTACCTAACGGAAGACCATTTCTCACTGGGTTGAGTCTTAACCCAACATCACACTGTCCTTGATGGGATGATTTTGAAGTCTAAATTGCTCCAGATTCCAGGCTATCATATCTTCTGCAGATGAGAAACGAGAAAGCAACTTCCAAAATGAAGGCAGGCACACATCACTTCTGCCCCTCAGCCTTGGTTCTGATGTGATTATAACTGTAGGTTCAAGGGACTCTGGGAAATGTAGCACCAGCATCTCAGACTTAGAGAGCTATTCTCAAGGGTAGTTAATCATGGAGTTGGAGCAGGAAAGGCTCTCCCATGGTGCTATAAAAGGGAAGGGACATGGCAGGATTCCTAGACTAATATCTGAATGGATAACCCTCAAGCATCAGGTTGGTAGATATCAATGGAAAGAAGCTCACACAATGCTATACATTAGTGAGGCAAAAAGCTGAGCAGGCCTTCAATCAAAGTAAGAAACACTGTCCAATTCATTGGTGAACATTTTTACATATTGACTCTGGTTGGTTGATTGGTTGATATTAATAGAGAGGATTTCTAGGCATTACAGGCCTTCAGTGCATAGAAACCATGTGTTCTGCCACTGGGCTATGTGGGACCCTGAAAGGATAGCATGGTTTCTGGTGGAGCACTGGCTAGAGATGGCCAGAGACTCAACAGGTATCCCTGCAAGGGACGACATACATTTCACTATGCTCCCAGACTCCAGGCTTCTGACACAAGACCAAAGACCTCCATTGCTCCGCACCTTTCAGTCACATAGGGCAACACCCCTACCACCCCCTCCACAGGTAGAGGGCATGACTACAGGCCACAAAGCCTCAAGAGATCTCCATATTAATGAGATACCTAAAGGCCAGAGGGCATAGCCAATTAAGCATTCCTTCCCATACCCTCCTCCTTACAAACAGTATTTAACCTCAGGTCCACCCTGAGGACACAGGGTACAGCTACATCTACTTTCCACCATGACAATAAACCTTTTAAAATCATGGACTTCATCTTGTCTTTGGGGTCCCACCATGGAGAACCGTGGAGGGGGCCTTTGACTACCAAGCCGCCAATGCCTAGTCTCCCATAGAAGACCTCTCTGCATCCAGCCACGGAGGCCTGCCAACTCAAGCAAGCTAGCGAGCCAGCCTTGACACAGCCAAGTGAGTCTCAATGACCAGAGTTTCTACCCTGCCAGAGCTTCTCTCCCTCGCCCCTCTCAGCTGTGGGGCCAGTCTAGCCCATATGCCCTCACATCTCAGTTCTTCCACAGCTCCCAGCAGCATCTGGGAGCCCAAGGAGAGAGACCACCAGTCTCCCAGTCAGCTGCTTTGGCCCAGAGACCACCAACCCAGGAGCTCTGCCCCCATGGGTCTTCAGGCTGAGACCTCTCCAAGCCTGGGTGGAGCTCGGTGGCTTCTCATAGACCAGCATCCACCCAGCTGCATGGAATGAACTCAAATTCCCACGCTTCTGTTCCCCAAGCTGCGATTCTAGCCACTTGTGTGGCAAACGCGAGGTATCCACAACTCAACCTAATAGGACCCATACCCACATGCTAGCTGCAGCCACACAGGGCTATACCCCTTGTCTTCAATTCTTTTCTTGTTGTGTGTTGTGAACAAAACTCAGACAGATAAAGAAAATGTTGTTTATTTCATACATCTATAATATAATTTTCTTCTCAGTCTTCATGCACTTGCTAACAAATTTTGAGCAAGAACTAAATTCTAGGAGTGTCCTCCATACTTGCCCAAATCCCTGGCACTTTTTCACATTCTCCACATGTCCTCAGCCTCGGCATTCTCCCAGGAAGCTCTGTTGGCCTGTTGCCATAATGGGATCTGAAGAGCTACAATGGGTACCACCAACGCAATTGTTTTCTGAAGCAATCATTCCTCAAGGTACTGGCAGCAATTGCTATGATCTATCTATACCACATGATCAATCTAGGGCAGTTTAAGAAACTTGAGCTATAATAAACTGGAAATCTTGTTTTGCAATGACAAGTGGAAGATGAGAGGATGTTCTGTCTGGCCAGATACCCAAACAGGAAGTACAGCAAATATCCTGCTCTCAGAACTCTCCTTCCTATATAAATACATCCCCTGCTGGAGTGACACAAACGCACGCCACACTATGGCAACACAAACTTTAGTTCAAAGCCTACTGGTTTCTACTATTTCTTTCTTTCCCCAATTCTATTCACTAGAAAATTCATTGACCACCTTTCCACAGCTGCTGAGAACCCCTTGTAGATTTAACTCGCTGCAACCACGGCTAGCCCTGGCTTGTTAACACTGCCAGTGGAGTGTTTTCTCTGTTCTTAGTAGAACAAGATCTAATATGACAATCAAAGCTGAACGTGTTCTTCATTGTTCTACAGGTTACCTGCTCCCCTCCGAGGCGCCAAAACTCATTGCTTTCAAGTCTGAAAGTCCTCATGTAGCAAGGTTTGCAGGGCGTGCACATCCATACAAAATGATTCCAAATAGGTCATTCCTATAACAAAGGCAATGAGAAGTGAAGGGAGTCATTGGTTTTGTTGGAAGATCTAGAGAAAAGGGACTGAAGTGAGAAATGATAGGTTATGACAAGGCTGAAAGCCAAGATAAGGACATTGGGCTTGACTATATAGCCAACATAGGCTAGGAGTTTGTGACGGCTAATCTCCATTGCCAATGGGATGGGTTAGAGTCGCCTAGGAGACGTACCTCTGGCATGTCTGTTGACATGTTTACAGAAAGGTTTATTTGAGGAAGAAAGACTTACCCTGAATGTGGACAGTGCCACTCCATAGACTGAGGTCCTGGACTGAGTAAAAAGGAGACAGTGAGCTGAGCACCAGCGTTCATCTCTGCTTCCTGGCACGATGTGATCAGAGACCTCACTTTCTTGCCACCACGCCTTTCTGTCCATGATGGACTCCACACTCAAGCTATAGACCAAAACAAACTTGTTCCTGATGTTGATTTTGTTATCTTTTTGTCATAGCAACAAGACCAGTGCCTAATACAGACTTGAACAGACCTGGGACCAATTATCTTTTTTTTCTCTACTGAGTAGATGGGAGAAATCACTTGCTTTAATGAGTCATTCAGCTTTAGTCTGGGGATAATTATGATTACTTCCTTTATAGAGTTGCTGTAAGAATCAAATTCAGTATTCTTCATATTCAAAAAATACATGAAAGGACTTTACGTACTTTGGAATCATCTTCAAAACACACTGTTTAAAATGGGAAAAAGTGAGATGCTATTCATTGTATGTGTTCACTCTCATTTAAGTATCAGTAAGTGCCATGAGAGTGATACTACAGATACTTGTTTCTTCATTTATAGAGGCTAAAATGCAAGAGCAGGGTGTCATTGGATTCAGTCTTTTCTACTGCTTTTCTCCTTGACTTGAAAATGTCCAGCTTCTCCAGGTATCCCTACACTGTACACAGCTGCCCAGGCCATCTGTGTCTTACTTTCCTTTTAAAAGGACACCAGTCATATCAGGTAAGAACCGCTCATCTATTGTTATGAAAATTACATCTGAAAAGATTCTATCTCCATATACTGTTATATCCTGAAGTACTAAGGTACGAGAATTGGGGGCTGAAGAGATGACTCAGTGGTTAAGAAAACTGACTATTCTTCAAGAGGTCCTGAGTTCAATACCCAGCAACCACATGGTGGCTCACAATCATCTGTATTGGGATCCAATGCCCTCTTCTGGTGTGTCTGAGAACAACAATAGTGTACTCACATACATAAAAAAATTAAATCTAAAATAAATAAATAAATAAATAAATCTTTTTAAAGATGGTAAAATCAGTCCCCTCCCCAACAAAATTCACATATTGAAATCTTGACCCCCAAGTCAATATTATTAGATGGTAGTACCTTTGAGAGTGATTAGGTCATAAGTATAGATACCTTATAATTCAATTAGTTTCCATGTGTGTGCATGTGGGTATGTTTATGTGTATGTAAGTTCATGAGGGTGGAAGGCTGACTGTGTACATGATGTTCAACTAAGTTGTTATTTCTCTTGGGAACACTGTTCACCTTGTATATTTGAGACAAGGTCTCTCTCTGACCCAGACTTCACCAAGTAGGCCAGACTGGCTAGTCAGGGAGCTGCCTATTTGACCTACAATAAGCGGGGCCAATGATATGCCTGTTTTTATTTTCCTAGCATTGGGATTATAAGCAAATGCTACCATGCCCAACTTCCAACATGGATTGAACTCTGATCTCTGTTCTCGTGGGGCAAACACTTCACCAACTAAGCCCTCTCCCCAGGTCACAGCCATTTTACAAGAAATCTAAAGACCTTCTCTCCCCTCCTGCCATGAGACAACACAGAAGTGACCCTCAACCAACCATCAAACCTGCCCGTGCCTTGATCTTGGGCTCTCCAGGCCCTAAAATTTTGAGAAATAATGTCTGTTACCTATAGTATACACCACCCATGGTATTTTGTTATAGCAGAAGCTTTGAGGAAGAAAGCTTTCTTTTGTCGTTAGGGTATTTTAAGGAATTATATAAACAAACCTAATTAGAACCTTCCATCTCCTAACTCTAAAAAGTCCTACTCCCCCATCTTATTAAGTCAATACTAAACCTTATATGCCACTACTGATAGAGCCATTTCTTATAAAATGCTCTCTCATTCAAGCAGAGTAATTTTTTTTCTTCTATTAACATGTTTACCAATTAATGCACATATCCTTGACCACACGAACTTAAGTGGGTAGAAGAAAAGGCTTTTCCTCCAAAGAAGCAAAAAGCAAAGCAAGGAAAATAAATAAACTTCTTATATAAACATCTTAGAAGCACTATGGCAAGTCAAAGCAGCGAAGCTGAATAGACAACTCATTATGTGTTCAGTGTGTATTCCAATGCAGAAAAGGCAGAACTGAGAAACAAACCAATAATCTCCAGGTGCCGGGGGTGGAGAGAGAAGTGTGTCCACAGTTGAAGCAAGGGAATGCTTGATGGGTGTGGCCATGATTATCTGTTAAAATTTTTCTGATTTGCACTCTAGTAAAGGGTGTGCTTTATTTTGTGTAAATTATACCCCAATCAAGCTCATTAGGGAAACACTGTGAGATATTTTTTTTCTGTTAAAAGAAATTAGAGGTTGAGATGATATGTTGAATTTTTTGTAAATATGTAAATAAGGTCTATATGGAAACTGAGCACGGTAACAGCAGCTGCAACAGAATCTAGAAGAAAATGAAAT
>JANHMN010000003.1:70252646-70267342 GCA_030674055.1 Rhabdomys pumilio | reverse complement strand
CTTTCTCACTAGAATAAGACAAGTATACATGTGTATTGTAAAATTGCCTACTAAGGCAGATGATGGGAAATGACCAGGAAAAACTGTTGGAGACTCATCAGTGGGATCTGGAATTAAAGGATTCTGTTACACAGCAGGACCCACATGAACTTGGAGTCTCAGGGAACTACTCAAGGTTTTTATTTTGTGTAAAATTCTACCACTGATACTTATCAGTCCCTACTCCTTAAGCCTACTCCACATTTGGAGCTGTTCTCAATCTTGTAGCCATTGAAGCATAGCCTGGCAGGAAGAAGGCAAAGGCAAGAGTCATTAATAAGTTCACTAGTCTGTTTCTCAGTGCACAGTGCTCATATTATGTAGTCCTGGCTATGAGGCAAGGCAGCAGGGCTAATTGTGATCAAGTTGAAGTGACAAGTGACATGCAATCTCTAGATGTAGGCAGGAAAAGGCATCTCTGTAGTTCCCACCTTTCCTCTTCCCTCCACAGGGAACATGGCAGCCTCCTATCGTGATGGCAGAACTACTCAAAGAGAATGGCCTAACATTCAGAAACATCAAACGAATATCAGGGCCAGCTCTAGATTCCAATCACAATGGGGATGTGATTGTAGGCCACCTACAAACTTCTGCTCAGGGGTCTCAGTGGTCCTTCTGTAGGTTTGATAATTCATTCTCTAAACTGATTTCCAGAACTCAGGAAAAGTCGTATATGGCTGCTCAGTTTATTTCGAAGTGTACATATAGAAACAACTAAACAGAAAACCTGCATAAGGCAGAGGAAAGAGTAGTGGGGTGGGTAAGAGGGAGCACAGAGCTTCTGTGCCCTCTCAGGTATACCTCCCCACCTAAAACACAAATGTGGAAACCCTCTAAATTTTGTCCAAACGATTGGTTGAAATTTAATTATCTAACCATAATTGGTTAAATCAGTGGCAACTGGTGATTGACGTGTCTCTACTCCCCCCTCATCTGGTGAAAACAACCCTCTAGTCCTATGTCTTTATAGCCTGTCTTAGTTAAGGTTTCTGTCATTGCAACAAGGCACCATGACCGAAAAGCAAATAGGGGATGAAAAGGTGTATTGGTCTTACATTTCCACACTGTAGTCTATCATTGAAAGAAGTCAGGACAGGAACTTAAAGAGGGCAGAAACCTGAAGGCAAGAGCTGATGCAGAGGCGCTGGGGGAGTGTTGCTTACTTGCTTGCTCCCCATGGCTTGCTCGGCCTGCCTTCTTATAGAACCCAGGACCACCAGCCAAGGATTGGCACTACACATAATGGGCTTCACCTTCCCCCATCAATTACTAATTAAGGAAATGTTCTACTGGCTGGCCCACAGCTCCATCTTATGGAGGTATTTTCTCAATTGAGGTTTCCCCCTCTCCAATCACTATAGTTTGTGTCTAGTTGTCATAAATCTAGCCAGCGATAGCCTAAACCATTCACTTTCCAATTTCTCACAGAAAAAGTTTGCTCTTCCCTGCTCCTTATATGGAAACTCCTTTCCCAGTGGGGCATTGCTTTATGAAGCTGACCTCTTGTTTCCCCAAATGACTGGAATGCTGTCCTCATTCACATTCCAGAGAATGTGTGCTCTTTCTCTCCTTGCCCTCTCTCACACATGCATGCATACATAGTGCTCTGTAGAGTGGGCAAAACAAAAACGATTTGCCTAAGAACCCACTTAGCATCAAGGGAAGTGTCTAAACTGCAGGAGAGCTCTCACCAGTGGTCATAGTTTGAAAACACCTTAATGAATCAAGCTTTTAAGCATCCTTTGCAGGGAGTGCCCCCCTCTTTTCAGGGGCTCCTGGCCTGGTCCTGTCAGCTGCTTCCTGCCTTTCACCAGGTGCTCTTCAACATCACTGTTCTCATTTGTTTTCCCACACAGTAGGCTTCCACAAAGACTGCTTGGTTTGTTTTTCCAAAGCTGTTTCTGTTAAAAAGAAAGTCTCCTGCCAGTCTCACTCTGAACAAGACAAGGCACAGAATCATTTCTCACCGAAAACTCCTTAGAGAAGGGATGGGCTTGTCCCTTGAGTCTCTTGAATTCATGCAATAATTACATTAGTAAACGGAGTAAGATGGTCAGCACAGGTTTGTTTGTTGGATCGAGTCTAATTTTAATAAATTATTAAATTATATTTTGTGCCTAAGGAAACACGCCTGACCCCTTTCAGCCTCTAGAACGGATGTGGCTACTTCTCCTCTCCTAACGAGCGCTTCATAAAATCTTTTAACTCCAGTCTTCATAGCTTTCAACACTGATTCAAAACTTTATGATTGCCATGAACTTGCACTAATTGATTAACCTTCAGTAAACCTACTTTCTAAACTGTTAAAGAGAAATAGTAAGAATTGTGCTTTTAAAAATATGGTGGAATGTTTTTATATATAGAATATCTTAGATATAGAGACAATAGACTGGGAGATACTCTTCATTGAGAATGGTCATTTTAGAAGGGAAGTTGAAGCATTAAAGAACCCTATTAAGCCTATTAAAGTAGGTTTTGAAACCTATCAAAACCTATTAAAGTAGGTTTTGAAAACTATAACCTACAGAGGTGACTATGATGGTTTTTATATGTTCGGTCCAAGGAGTGGCACTATTAAAAGGTGTGGCCCTGTTTGAGTAGGTGTGGCCTTTTTGGAGTAGGAGCAACACTGGGGGTGTGGACTTTAAGACCCTCATCCTAGCTGCCTGGAATACTCTGCTAGTAGCCTTCAGATGAAGATGTAGGACTCTCAGCTCCTCCTGAACCATGACTGCCTGGATACTGCCAAGTTCTTGTCTTGAAGATAATGGACTGAACCTCTGAACCTGTAAGCCAGCCTCTATTAAATGTTGTCCTTATAAGAGTTGCCTTGGATGCTAGGACCCAACTATCAGATTGAGCTCAGGGTCCTGTGTCGCTACCCACATCCAACCAGTGGAATAAGGCAGCGGCAACCGTGTTCTTCTTCAAACGGTTTGTTCAGCTATCCCTGTACAGCGATCTTCCTCTTCTTTCTCCTACGCTCTGGCAGCCCAATATAAGCATTGCCTTAAACCTATCAGCAGCTGCCACAATGTCACTATTAATTGGTCACACTCAATGACTCGAGGTAAGGCGATCGGTAGCCACACCTCTCAATGCGGGCATGCCATATATGGTCTCAAGGAATGCCTATGCCAAGTGTCATCTTGTAACGGCAAGAGTGGAGCCGTAATGAGAGTGGAACCACTTCCAACAGACCTGGATGGGGGAGCTGGCAGAAGGACTGGAGGAACAAAGGAGGATTGTAACCCCATAGGAAGAACAACATAGGCTGGCTTCCAGGGACTAGACCACCAACCAAGGAGTGTAGAGGAAGGGATCAATGACTCCAGACACATATGTAGCAGAGGATAGCCTTGCCAATGGGATGGGAGGCCCTTGGTCCTATGGAGGTTTGATGCTCCAGTGTAAGGGGATGCTGGAGTGGTGGAGCAGGAGAAGGAGGAGGAGCACCCTCATAGAGGCACAGAAGAAGGAGGAGAGGGCAGATGTGGAATGGAAGGTTTGGGGAGGGGTAACCTGGAAGTAGGATATTATTTGAGATATAAATGAGTGGAATTATTAATTAAAAAATAGTTTATTTGGTCATAGTCTCTGTTCACAGCAGTAAAATCCTAACTAAGACAGTGATCTTTAATTATTCATCCAGTCAAGGGATGGGTCATGTATGCTACATGACTAGCCAATGGTTCACCATGGGCCCGAACCTTAGGATTCCTGCCTCAGTGGGAAGTAAGACTGGTTTGCTCAAACACTATCTCTTGGGGAAAATGAGAGAGAGAAAGAGAGAGAGAGAGAGAGAGAGAGAGAGAGAGAGAGAGAGAGAGAGCTATTGTTCCTAGAGAGAGAGAGAGAGCACTATTGTTCCTCTCCACAAATAGTTTTTTAAAACTCCTAGAAAACTAAGATTCAGATTCACAAAAGGTTTTGGTAGAAAAAGCAATGTAAGGAAGACTATAGTCAGGAGAACCACATGTTGGCTGAGACTCCCATCGAGCTGTTCCTCTGCCCCACCTAAACAATACAATTGACTTTGACCTCCTGGGGCTATTTCCAGGAATTCTTTAAACCAGTGGTTCTCTATCTTCTTAATGCTGTGACCCTTTAATATAGTTCTTCATGTTATAGTGACCCCCAACCATATAATTAATTTTGTTGCTACTTCAAAACTGTGATTTTGATACTGCTAAAAATCGTAATGTAAATATATGAAATGCATAATATCTGATATGTGACTCATCTGAAAGGAACTTTCAACCCCTCAAAGGGATAGCGACCCATAGATTGAGAACTGTTACTTTAAACAAATATGACATTTCTGCAAGCTAAACCTCTTTGAAGCATTTACATACTTCATGTTAATATATGAAGAATAAGGAGAAGCCTTACACATTCTGAGGCTATTAGAGTAACCAGATATTCTATAAATCTTTTAAAAATTGAACCAATGTCATATGTTTTTTTTATGTGTTGGGGTTTCTGACAAGGGCAGGAGAAATAACTTTGCAGTGGATACTTCCAAAAGAAGCAGCCATTCTTATATCCAGTTACCACTGTACAGTATGTATCTGTTTGGGTAGTGATTTTCCCCCCATGACTTCTGATAAGATCCACAGTGAAAATTGGTTTTGTATTGGAAGTGTGCTCTTATCCATTGTCACAGTAATATTAAGGTTAGTTTGACTCATTCAAGAGATTCTAGGGCTCAAGAGATGCTTTAGTGATTAGGAGTACTTGCGATAAATCATGAGGAAGAGTCCAGACACCAATAACCACAGTCTAGCACATAATATAAATCTAGCTCCAAAAAGGGCAGAGACAGGAATATCACTATAGCCTGCTGATTTCCACTCTAGTTGAGAAAACATGAGCCTCACATTCAGGGAGAAACCCTGGCTCAAAGAAAGAGGCAGAGTAATAGAGGAGAACATTGCCCTCTTCTGGCCTCTACATACACACACTGCTATATGCACCTGCACATATACACACATATATATACATGCAGAAATGTACATCATATTTTAAAAGAAAGAACAGAGATTCTGTGGTAGTCCCAGACTTTTCAGTCTATGGTTACAGATTTTCATGGTTTTTTTTTTTTTTTCAAGTATATGTTCACACATTAGACTCAAAACATCATCTATCAGGGTGGCAAAGGGCAAAAGATCTCAGTAATACATCCTTCTTGTAATCACAGATTATCTACCAAGATACATGTCCCTGATAAGAAGCTGTATTCTAGGCTCTCTAGAGTCTCATTTCTCCAGTACTTCTTATGGATACTCTCGGAACAATAGGAGTGTCCTAGTGTTTAAACTTCAAGAGAGTCATATATTTCTTTCTCTTCCCCTATTCTTCCAACATAATCCAAGATTTTATACACATCTGGCCCTCCCTCAATGAGGACTAGCCACTTATTGAAAGTATTAGCAAAAAAAAAAAAAAAATCTTTATCAGAACCCAAGCTGGTCTCATGTGCCAAGTCTTGCAAGGCTACTTAAGAATTCAGATTGGAAGCCAAAGACAGACACCAAATTAGAGAAGTGGTTTAAATTGTTCTTGGGAGCATATCTGCTTCTTCATTCTAAATTATTTTTACTTCTGCCTCATTGGCTATTAATTACTTTTATTTCTTTTCTGAAAAGTAATGCATTTTCATGAGATTGGGATATTTCTTCAAACCAAAACCATCTTGTGCAGGAGGACTGGAAAGATGGCTCAGTGGTTAAGAGCATGTGTTGCTCTTACAAAAGACCCAAATCTTGTTTCTAAAACCTCTGTGGAGCAGCTCACAACTGACCAGAACTGCACTCCAGGAGATCCAGTGCTGCCTTCTCACTTCTATGAGCTCAAGTGCACATACCTGTGCAGAGACACATGTGTACACGTAATTTTGATGTACCTTTACCTTTGAAAAGTCATTGTGTGAACTTCCACAGAGTCACAAGACTCTATTATATCGATCCATTCAATTCCAAGTACTACCTGTGCCCCTAGTTAAATTAAACAACTCAATTTAATGTTTATCCTACTAAACTGTGTCTAAAGTTGGCATGAAGTTATATTCTTGAACTATCTAAGAACATATGAAATGTCTTTTGAGCATGCTGTGCCACCTTCCTTATTCAGGAAAATATATATATATAATCTCCTATATACATACTTACCTACCTACCTATGTTGGATTTAAAATAACAACTTTGACTTAACAAAATAATAAAATACTTTATCCTGAGCCATAGATGAACTTCCATGCCCTGAGAACACAGATTCAAGTTACTATGTTTAATCATGAAAACGTTATATGAAACTTACAGTCATAGAGAAAAAGTAGTCATGAAGAAATGTGCTTCTAAAATTCAGGAGGGTAATCTGACAGGATAGAGCAGTGTATGGAAATCTATAGGATTTAGGTATTGTCCTTGTCAAAATCTTAGCTTTATCATTGATGACAGCTAAACATGTCAAGCTTAGGAAGACGTCATAAAACATAAAAGATGTCAAGTCAGATAGAGAGGTAGATAGTAAGTGGCTATTGAAAAGTAGCCCAAGATACTTTTGCTTTTGACCCTCCAATATCTCATTTCTCCACAATCACAAAGCATAAGATTATGATTAGAATGCCTCAAAAAAAAAAAAAAAAAAAAAAAACTATGACCAAGGCAACTTATAAAAGGAAGCGTTTAATTGGGCTTCTGTTTTCAGGAGGTTGGAGTCCATCACAGTAGTGCAAAGACACAGTAAGAAGAGTGGTTAAGAGCTCACATCTTCATCTGCAAGCAGGGGCAGAAAGCACAGTCTTTGGAAACCTCAAAGCCCTAGAGACACACGTCCTCCAGTGAGCCACCTCCTAATCCTAGAGGTCACATATTCAAGCGTATAAACCTATCAGAGACAATTTCACTCAAAGCACCACATTGATCCATTCTCTGCTTCTTGAGAAAGCTTTCATTCATTCACGTAATACTGTTGCGTACGTACAGTCAATAATATAAACATAAAAACGATGCTCAGAAACACGCAGTTCTAGTAGGGAAAGGTAACCCAATGACAAAATACCAGTAGAGAGTACTGAAAACTCACCTTGCCAGTGGGAAGAACTGAGGACAGGAACATTGATTCAGAGAGGGTAGGTTGTATACTACATGACAAAGGAGTTAGCTCAAGAGAAAAGTACAACCAGACACAGTGAGCACACCTCTTGGTGAGTACAAAGCCAGAAAGAAGAGTGAAGAAGCGTTTGTTATTTGCAGTTAGTAAGGACAGCACTCTGGATCAGTACTCAAAGCAGGGGTCCATCCCACTAAGAAACTAAAAGCTTAACCGGGAAATTTGTAGATACTCATGCAAGAAAGATTCATCTGAGCATGCTCAGTTTGAGGTCACAACCATATACTACAGAGAATGGCAGAGAAGAACACCTGGGGGTGGATTTAGAATTATAATAAGTAGCATATACTTTAGCTCGTTTAAAAGGGGTGAATCAGAGTAACTAGACGGTTTTGACAAGTTCTTTGTAAATTTCGCTCAGAGACATTGCCTGAAATAAACAAAGGAAAGGCAACTTTGAAGATATAATCGTCTTTTAGAAGGGCAACAGCTTTACTCACAGAAGTATAAGAGCTTGCTCTTCAAACACCTGTCTAGTGCAATCCAGGCAGAGGCAATAATACAGACAGACATCCTAAAATATCTATTGTGTGGAGGGATCTACAAGGAGTATGATATAACCCGTTCGGTTGAGCCTGAGAGCCCAGAAGGAGACTTGACAGACTTATCCTGTAATGCACATAGGTATACAATCGATAGCTCATGGGTTTTAGTTTCCACCACATTTCAAAATTAAGTTTCAAACTTGTGGATACCGGCCCACTTAAGCTGAGTCACACCTCAGTGGCACCACACAGCACTGCTTGGGATCTTGCTCACTCACATCCTGTGGGTTGAGCCCAGCTTAGCTCCAAGAGCTATTCTAAGATGGCGGCCGCAGGAGCAAACACTACTTGTAATATACATCCTAAGGAATCAGGAGCCCTCGGCGTGGTATGGAGATTCTTTTAAACTAGCAGCAGTTGATAAGAAAACAGCCATAGGCAGAACTATCTTCCAGACTGAGAAGCACCTCCCAATATTTCAGTTGCTGTTCAATCATCCCTGAGATTTTCCTCCTTGAAAAAGGCTGCCCCTTAGCACCAGTGGGTATGAATTTAGCTGCCATAAACTCTCCCTACAGGAAAACTTCCAGCCAAGAAGGAGATAGACTAGAATCAAAAAGCCCAAAAGGATTGCCCTAAATTAAAAAGCTTCTGTTCAGTGAACAAAGTCATCAGCTGAGCGAAGGCGCAGCCCACAGACTGGGAGAAAAAATTGTACCAACTATCAATCCAACGGGGTATTAATTTCCAGACAATATAAAAAACTCAAAAACTGATACAATAAAAAAGTAAATAATCCAATCAATAAATGGGCAAACGAGCTAAACACACTGTTTTCAAAGACCTACAATTGGTGTATAAATAATTGAAGAAAATGTTCAATATGTTTGCAAATCAAAGCTGCGCTGAGATTCCACTTCACCCCAGGCAGACTGGCTACCATCAAAAAAACCAAACAATGGAGAGAATATGAGAGAGAACAAACAAACCTTTAGACAGTGCTGATGGGAATGCAAATTAGCCCAGCTGAGACTGAAAGCAGTGTGGATGTTCACAAAGAAGTTAAGAGAAATCTACCATACACTCAGCATCAAGTCAGTTTACCACAGAGACACCTGCATATTCACCGCTGTCCACCATGCTTTGTCCTTCTGATGCCAAAGCTCCCGATACACTCTCCCTTCCCATCACTGCACTAACCACCTCCTCTTCATTAACTTTCATACCAGCTTCTACGGGAGACTCTTTCTCAAGGCCTTCCATGGGTGGGACCTCTTGTGTGCCTGTGAAAAGCAACGGTGTCTTTGCTCCTGGCAGTTTTGACTTGGTAAGCTTGTCAGTCCTCTGAGCATTTCAGTCCCAAAGATGAAAAAAAGAAACTCTTTCCTTTGAACACATACTTGCAACACAGAGAAATGGTACACGTCAATGCTATTGGCACTTCTTCACTGACCAGAGCATGCCACGTGTGGCCATGCCAGCGAGCTGGGTAACATAGACCCTCTACCACATGATGCACACAGTAAGAAGAAAGAGTAAATATTTGAAAAAGATTACTTCATCTACAGAGTACTCAGTACTTTACATCCCAATACTTGCAGAAAGCTAGGGTTTCTGGGTTTTCTTGGAAAAGAAAATAGGCATTGGCTCCATGGTGTTCTGTTTCTGTATGATAACAGTCGGTGGCCTTGGCTTCTAGCCGTGCCTTTTAGATTAAAGCCTCTTCTTCCTATTTTGCCCCTGGCTCCACCCTGCCTGACCACAATGCTGTGATTTTTAAGATTCCAGGAGCCTCTTCTTCTGAAGTAATAATGGTCAGTCACTTCAGAAACGAAGGAGGAGATCTGATGGATCCATCTTGTTGCCGATGGCAAAGGCTGGGGGCTGGGTCTCAAAAATAGAGAGACCAAATTGACACAACTGCCCACTGTTTCCAGGTTTTTGTTACCATCAAGGGGGAGGAGGGGAAGGAGAGAAGGCAAAAGAGAAAATTGGGAGGACGTTTATTCCAAAACAAAACCACTCAGAAAGGAGAGCCCCCCCAACACAAAGGTGCACCCCCAGTATCTGGATGCTGTTGTTACTCAGTTGTGACTCTGGTAGAGGTTTGTTCTGTTTGGGGCACTTTTGGTTTTGTTTGACTTGATTTGAGGTTTGAAGTTTTTGTTTGTTTGTTGATTTTGACTCAGCAGGGTCTTCTTATTTATTTCTGGTTGGCCTGTTTATCACTATGTATCTCAGGATACACCCAAATTCATGGCAGTCCCCCTGCTTCAGCCTACAGCGAGAGGGCAACACAGACATCCAACACCACACCCAGCTGGATAGTAATTCTTGTGAAAAAAAAATCTATCATTTTTTTTTCCAGTGTAGGGAAACATTCTTCTTAAGGGAACGGAGTCTGGAATCAGGTCCGTGACTCTCCCACAGCTTTGCTCCCCTTCCCTGCCGTCCTGTAGTTTTATAGGTTATGATATGGCATCAGATGCATGATGGATGCCAGCAGATTTGCGTGGATAGTACTATGAAAGTGGGGAATAAAACCAAGGGTATTGAGCAGTCACTCGAATCAGCCATGTTGGTCCCGCTTGTTTGGAATGGACTCCTGTTTGAGTAGTTGTGTGACGTCCTGCCATGAAACAACTATGTGGTTACATCAGCCATCATTCAGCTTGTCTCTTGTAGGATTTTTTGGTTTTTTTGGTTTGGGGAAGGTGGGGTATTTGTTTGTTTTTTTGTTGGCTTTATTTCCCTTATGCGTATCTATTCTGCCTGAATCTGAAAGTCTGAATTTGAACATAGAGCATAGAACACCAGTGGGAAGGTCACTGCCATAATCCCTAACCCATCACAGGCATATGATTTACAAAAATAGAGGGGAAAGGCTATGCCTGTTATTCTTTACCCCAGGGAACAACTGAAAACACTGTACACAGGCAGCCAGCAAGGACCAACATACAGACATGTCTGACAGTTGCCTTGAGGAAAAAAAAAAACCCACTAGGGTGCAGTGGGTAGAAACTCACCATTTTAAGGGCTGAGTTTGAACAGTGTCTCCCAACCACTGCACAAAAAGCAAACCCTCTGTGCTTTCCAGGAAACTGACTGACACTGGATTCCAAATGCAGCTTCACTCTGCAGTGACGAAGCCACAGATATTACAACTGGTGTTATTAAATAGTCACATCACTCTGCTTTTCCTCC
Organism: Rhabdomys pumilio; assembly: GCA_030674055.1. NCBI lineage: Eukaryota > Metazoa > Chordata > Mammalia > Rodentia > Muridae > Rhabdomys > Rhabdomys pumilio. The sequence continues at coordinate 70,256,441 of JANHMN010000003.1, read as the reverse complement.
CCATCTCCCTCTGGGTTTCCCTTCCTCCTCCCACCCACTGTTGGCCTAAATTAAGTTTTCGAAAGGCTCTGTACTGATTTTTTTTTCTGAAGAGCATTCAATTCAATAAAACATAATTATTGATTTAATTAAAATAGCTGCTGTGTGAGAAGCAAAGCTTTTTTAATAGCTAGAAGAGAGGGGAGAGCCCTCATTCATTTCCACCGCAGCTCCTGAAACAAATCGGGCCGCTGTTTTTAATAGGCTAATTCTAAGTGCAGCTATGAAATGGATGCTCTAGCCATTCATGAGGACTAATTCACCCAGGGAAGAAGGGGCCTTTTTCATTGGCTGCCTTTTGGGATGAGAAGGAGGAGGCACTGTGAGCCTGGAGCCCAGAGTAAGAGATGAATAATTCATGGACCTTCTTCTAGGTTTCTCTGTGTTCCCTTCTGCTATCTGTGCTTACACTTGAAAGGAAATGTAGGCTGGGGACTGTCATGCTTTGAGCACCACATTCTCTCTTGATCTCTAAAAAGAAGAGCTATCTCAGGGGAGCTGGAAGCCTTGGGAAGTAACCACACCTTTGGGTGCTTGCTTTGCTGTAAGATATATACCTTCCTGCCTGAGGAACACAGCAGGAAAACAGAAACTGGAAGGTGATGCTCTCCAGATGCTCTCTGGCTCTTGCTTTGCCTGCATCACCCTCTTTCCATGTCACCCTCCTTCTGCACCTGCAACTGTAGGCACTCCTGACCCCACTGCACATCACTTCTGCCAGACAGAGAACCTCTGACCAAACATTAATGAAGTAATGACATGGTTTTAATTAAATGCCTTATGCAGACTATTAATCTATTTCTCTTAGAAAGATAGACAATGACATATTATAAACATAAAATAAGCCAGTGTACCCAAATTCGTGAGCATGCATACACACAGATACACAGATACACAGATACACAGATACACAGATACACAGATATACAGATACACACACACACACACACACACACACACACACACACACACACGCACACACACCAGGCCCTAAAAAGACATCTTCATACCAGCCACTACCTGAGAGGGAGCCCAGGATGTATTAATCCTGAACCTTATTAAAGCAAAAATTACTCAATTACACTTTATTTTTAAAAAAATCACAGTTCTAAAATGTAGGTTCTACACATGCTAGGCAAGTAGTTTACCACTGTGCTAAAACACAGTAAGGAAGACTTTACCAAGGTCCACTGTGATAGGTGTAGGTAGATACCACAACAAATGGAGTTTTGCCATCAGGTGGAAAGGTCTGCCTCTGACAAGGAAGTAGGAATTTATACTCAAGGAGCAAGGTGAAATCAGTGTATAGAAAATTACTTAGTGGGAATAGCCAGAGAGATTTTTCACTAACCCAACAGCATTCATGCCCAAGACTGACCATCAATAACACCTGGGGGAAGGGGTCAGAGCCTGGGTCCTGACAGCCCTAACAAGTTAGCTTGGTGGATAGGCTAATTAGAGAAAAGTCACAGTGAAAATCAGAGAAAGGAGATTTGCGTGGTACAGCCACACTGGATAGAGGAACAAGGAGATCCAGTGACCTTCAAGTCTATCTTAGGGGCTCTTGACATGAGCATTAGAGTTAAACAGAAGATCAGAGGTATGCATAACTAAGCAGTCCTGATCAAGATGTGGTCCTGCCCATCACCAGCCCATCAATGTCTGGGCACCAATCTCACCTGCAGAGTGATCTGACAAGTTGTCAGAACTGTGTGAAATCTCTTCCTGGGAGATTAATTCCTCTTTCAGCTGACACTAAACTTTAGCCCCTTCCTTCTTCCAGCATGAGACTCCTGAGGAAATTCCAGTTTCTTGGGGAACCATTGTTTCAATAAAGCCCGTCAAAAGGAAGGTACAAGTATCTCTCCTCAGAATATCTTCACTCATGAGTGGACACTTACAACAGGGAGATAAAATTTTATTTAAGCAGAACCACTTTGTGGTAGTTCGAATGAGAATGTCCCCCATAGGCACATGTTTGTATGCTTAGTCCCCAGTTGGTGAGCTGCTTGGAGCGAATAGAAGGTATGGCCTCATTGGAGGAGATGTGGCCTTATTGGTGAAGGTGGGACTTTGTTGGAGGAGGTGTGTTATTGGAGATGGGCTTTGAGTGAAACGTTTCAAAAGCCCAAGCCAGGCCCAGTGTCTCTCTGCTTGCTGCCTGTGGATCAGCATGTAGCTCTCAGATACTGTTCCGGCAGCATACCTGCCTGTGTGCCACCGTGTTCCCTATCACAATGAGCATGGACTAAGCTTCTGGAGCTATAAGCAAGGCCCCAGTTACAAGCTTTCCTTTTATAAGAGTCGCTTTAGTCATGACATCTCTTCACAGCAACAGAACACTAAGACACATTGTGACTAGAGCTTTGCAGTAGGGAAAACAGATTGGGCTCACCCCTAAACCCAGGACATGCAGGAAATGTGTTCCAATAAGCAAAGATGAGGCCAGTGGATGAGAAACTACTCAGAGGAACCATCAAGGCTAGTAGGGATCTTGGTACCCCAAATGAACAGCATTCTAGAAAAGTTAAAGAATTTAATCAGGTTAACTGGGCACCCAGGATGGAGTCATTCCAGTACACTCACTAAACAAGAGTCTCACTAAAACTTGACCAAGCACACAACAGATGGGCTAGTCAGAATGAGGACTTTGGAGCCTCATTCAACTTTGGCCAAGAACAGTTTTGTCACTGCCCAAGTTAGAGTTTCTATTGTTGTGATGAAACTCCATGACCTAAGCAACTTGGGGAGGAAAGGGCTTGTTTTAGCTTAAACTTCCAGGTAACAGTACATGACTAGGGGACATCAGAGCAAGAACTCAAATGTTTAAGTCAGGACCTGGAGTCAGAAGCTGATGTAGAAGCCATGAAGGGGTGCTGTTTTCTGGCATGCTCCCCATGGCTTGCTCAGCCTACTTTCCTATAGAACCCAGGACCACCAGCTTAGGGATAGCACCACTCACAATGGGTTGGGTCCTTCCCCATCAATCACTAATTAAGAAAAATTCCTACAGCTAGATATTACAGAGGTATTTTCTCAATTGTGGATCCCTCTTTTCAGTTAATTCTAGCTCGTGTCAAGTTGACATAAAACTAGCCACCTATGGGAGTTAATGGTCATTACCTAATCAACAACATGCCCTTATTCCAACATAAAGCCTGATGGTGGAAGCCATAGTAAGCCACTCAGGTCAAGGAGCACCCATGACAACTCATTTTCAGTCATCCAGGGGACAGCATCCAGCAAAGATGGCTGGTCTCTACAGCAAATGCCCTCCTCTGCCTGCTCTGAAAGTGTACCCATTTCTCTCCTCCTGGTCTGCAAGAGCTCTTAGATTTGACATAGGCTAAGGACAGTCTTCTCTGACTATGCTCCTAGGCTATTGTAGTCACCTCTTGATATCAATGCTGGGTGCCGCGAACATGCTTTTAGACTTTTAAAAAACTGCAATGATATTAATGACCAGTATTAATATGTCAGTTCTCTAATGATACTACCCTGAATGTGTTCTGTCTTATCTAATATATAGACACTATTCCAATAACAGTCATGAGTTATCTTTATCAGACCCTATTTAAAAAGGCATTATTATTACTATATTAAAGATAAAAACATGTTTAAAAAACTTTAGAAAGTTAATAACTGGCAAGGACAGAGTCTAAATTCTGTTTCTGGGGAGTTTACATTTTTGTTTATAGTTTTGTTTGAGTTGGTTTGGTTTGGTTTGGTTTGGTTTGGTTTGGTTTGGTTTGGTTT
>JANHMN010000003.1:70242220-70252636 GCA_030674055.1 Rhabdomys pumilio | reverse complement strand
TTGGTTTGGTTTGGTTTGGTTTGGTTTGGTTTGGTTTGGTTTGGTTTGGTTTGGTGACAAGGTCTTACTATGTAGCTCAGGCTAACCTGTTACTTGCTATGCAGCTCAGATAGCCCTCAAATTCTCAAACCTTCTGCCTCAGCTTCTCAAACACTGGGATTACAATTGTGTGCCCACCACACTCAGCCTATTGAGAGATTTCTGGAATTCATACTATTGTTATTAATTCTCACATCAAATTCATGGAATTACTCATAGAGAGGTCACCTTTTCTACAATGTCTAAGAAGGAAGTAGAATTATAATTTAAACCACCAAGATCCAGAATCCAAGTGCATGCTCTCTGCACCAATTTGAGGGCAGGCAATCAAGCACTTTCCTTATATCCACACTGCTAGAAGGGGATCTATAGGCTATTTGTTCTCAATTATTTTCACTATAGAAAGCAGCGGATGTCAAGGGAGAAATCAGCATCTTGGTAGAGAAACAGGATGTCATGCTTTTCCTGCAGAGTCATAATGAGACCCAATCAGTATTTTGGGAACATGCTTCCATTTCTCTCCATCACCTCTCATTCCAAATCTCCTTGGGAGACAAGGACATATTCTGCTTTCCTGCAAGGAACACCAGTTCCCACAAGAAACAAGACTGCAATGAAGTTCAGGGTTATCCTGTTCCATGGATGGCTATCATCCCTCCCCTTACTCAAACTTTACAAGGGAAGTAACCGATAGACAGCTCTCTAACCACTCTGCATAGAGTAACTGAATCCTAGGTCAGTACACCAGAGATCAAGGAGGTGCTATGGAGACTTTGAACCTAGCAGCACTATGGAAAAGAGGCCTGCAAAAGTGGTCTGCATCAGAATGACAGTGAGGTGAAAGGCATGGCTCACATGGCACTGCAAGAATTTATGGTTGACAAGCCTTCTTGAAACCACTGGTGGGAGTTTACATTTTAGATGCCTGGAATAGACTTCACAAAAAAAATTACACTTTTTTTTTAATGCTTAACTAAGTACACCACATCATCTACGGCAGCTTTCAAAATCAGGCATTTTCTTCTTTAGGTAATATACTCAGGATATTTAAAAACCAATGGTACAGACATTGGCATTTATGAAAGATAGGGTCATTGCTTATGTTGGTTGAATTGGGGCCTATAAATGATTTTTTCAATAAAATAACAGAACAATCTTTGTAACATGGGTTGCACATACTTCCATCAGTTTGCCTCCCTCTCCCTCTTCATTTTCAATTTTTCTATATATTTAATAATAAAATACCTGAGATTTAAATGTACAGAGCTTTGTAATTCTTTCAGACCCTCAGCATACCTTGGAGGAGAAGCATAAGGGTGTGATGCAGGTGACAGGATTATATCTCTGAGGCAGGTCTCTTCCCAAGGCTCTTACAATGAGATAATACATTTTTACTATCCTAAAACATTTCTCCATATTCCTTGCTTGAATTAGAAAAGCTGTGTGAGAGCATCAGCCAATAGACAGGGGAAATCAAAATTTTGTCAACCATTTAGTATAACTTCCTGGACTCCCATCCTCAGTCCCTCATAAGAGCTGTGTGAGGTGCTAAGATGACTCTGTTGGTTAGTCACATGCCCTACAAGTGTGAAGACTTGTGTTTGAATCCCTGGGACCCACAAAAAAGTCATAGCAGCATATATTTATCCCAGAACTTTGAAAAATGAGGTAGGGATGAGAGGACCCTGGGAAAGTGCATGGGCCTTCAAGCCTGGTATATGGGGTAAAGCTTCAAGCCAATGAAGGAACCTTATTTTAGGAGAAAAGGGGGGAAATGTCTTGGTTGTTGATACTGGAAACTACAACTTTCACATGTACATTGGGCAAATGTATACCATCAACCACACATGTACACACAAACACATGCACACTACACACAAAGCTGTGTGACCCTGTATAAGCTACTTGACAACCATCTGTTCTGTTGTAATTTCCACTATATTGGAACATCACTACAGGAAGGAGGGGTAAAGCCCACATGACTTAGAAAGTAAACAAATCACAAGTCTCAGGAAATTTCTGAAACTAACAAAATTCACAAGCAAGGTTCTCACAGCAAGGTTATGAAACCAATAAGCACCTGATGGAAAAAAGAGATTCTCCAACTACCCAAGATACCTGTAAAAGACCCTGTGGACTGTTGAGTTGCCTGCAAGTTGTACAAACAGCTCTGTGACTGTAGCTTTTGGAGGACCTTTTAGGGTAGACTTTTCAGTGGTTCTGCTGTCTTTGAGTACTTCATGCAATTATTTTAAGTAACACTTCAATGATACTTTTAAGCAACCCCAATAAAATTGTTTAGCCCAGTTGGACTTTTATAAAGTTGTTTCTCTGGTCTGTCATCGATGTCCTATCTGGGGTAAATAAAGATTTGCTCATGACTCTTTAGGAAAACTCATCTAATGATCTGCCTTTCTCCCCAAAAATATGAGGAAAGACTAAGAAAATAACTGTGACATGATTTACACAGTAAATTTACACACTGCATACTTCTTAGCTCCTGGTATTATCTTCTTTCAAATGGAGTCAAGTAAAACGGTGCTTCTGGACACCCCCCCCAAAAAAAAAGCAATAGAATTCTTCACATATATCTCTAAAAAGTCACATGGATTTTCAAAAGTATTCAAATTCTAATTTAGAAACACAAAGGTAACCAACTTCTTGCCAAAGCATCATCCTCCCCCCACCAAAAACAGAAAAGAAAAATTGGAATCTATAATTGTTTTATGATACTAATTTCACTTTTATAGACATGATGTGAATTCTGCTTTTCAGAGTCTGGTATTGATTGTTCTTGTATTGTTAACTCATAACCAAACCATATTTGAACACATAAACTTCAAGAGAGATAATAAAAAAAGACACACATTCTCACATAAGACTCATTTCTCCTAGTGGAGTGGAATACTTAAACACTTTTTAAAAATCTATGAAGTTATGTGACCTGAAAGAAAACTTGTATTGTGATTTAGAGGTCACTGGGCTCTGGCTGAGCTCCTCCGCACTGATCCAATCATACTTGAACTGTCTCAAACTCTGTGCCAAGTTCCAGGGCTGTTATTAAGAATGTCATTACCAGTCTCTAGTAGTACACACATTTAGCACCAGCTCTTAGAGGCAGAAGCAGGCTGATGTTTGTAAGTTTGAGGCCAGCCTGACCTACATAACAAGTTCAATGCCAACCAGTGGGACGAAAAATGAGTGTCCTTAATAGAGTCCATCTGATAAAGTAGAATCAATGTATTATGCAGACTATCACTGTAGCCCATGATAGATAGATAGATAGATAGATAGATAGATAGATAGATAGATAGATAGATAGATAGATAGATAGATAAATGAGGCTGAGGGCTTAACATAAGAAAGATGAATCAAGAGATAGGATTTGGTGCAGAGAAATGCCTCAGTAGTGAGGAATACTGACTGCTCTTCAGAGGACAGAAGTTTGGTTTTTTAGCACTCACATGGTGTCTAACAAACATCAGTAATTCCAGTTCCAGAGAATACAACCACTCTCTTCCAGGCTCTGAAGGCATTGTTCACACATGGTGCTCAGACATACATGCAATGAAAATGCATGCATACATGTAATTTTTAAAGACCTAAGTTTTTTTAATGAAAAGGGGATAGGAAAAGGTGGTCGGGGCTGGAGAGATGGCATACTTGCTCCTCCTCCAGAGGACTCTTAGTCAACTCCCAGTGCCTATGCTCAGTGGCTCACAACCATGTACCTTCAGATACAGAATATCTGACACTCTTGTCTAGCCTCCTCTGTCACTCCCCTCACAGGCATAAACCCACACTCAGACATACACGTTGTCTTAGTTACTTTTCTGTTTTTCTGAATAGATACCACAACTAAGGTAACTTATAAAAGAAAGAATTGATTGAGTCTCATGGTTCCACAGGATTAGAGTCCATGATGGCCATGGTGGACAAAATTGCAGCTGGAAGGCAGGCGTGGTGCTGAAGAGTTTACATCCTGCTCCACAGACATGAGACAGAAAGCTAACTGATAATTCCATGAGCTTTTGAAACCTCAAAGTCCATCCCCAGTGATACACCTCTTCCAACAAGGTCACACCTCTAATTTTTCCCATACATTTCTATCAACTGGTGAGTAAGCATTCAAATGTATGGGCCTATAAGAGTCATTCTCAGTCAAGCTACCACACACATGTACACATATTCATAAATAAAAATTTTAATTAAGAAATTGTAAAAAGGTTATCATACAAAGATATGATTTTGTACTTTTTTTCCTTTTTATTGGATATTATATTTACATTTCAGATTTTATCCCCTTACCCCATTTCCCCTCACCCAGGAATCCCCTAGCCCATCCCCCCTCCTCCTGCTTCTATGAGGATGTGCCCCCTCCTACCCCCACTCCCATCTCCCCACCCTTGAATTCTCCCCCACTCGGTGTCCAGCCTTCATGGGACCAAGTATCTCCTCTCCCACCTGTGCCCAACAAGACCATCTTCCCCTACATATAGAGCTGGAGCCATGCGTCCCTCCCCATGTGTTCCCAAGCTGGTGGTTTAGACCCTGGGGAGCTCTGGTTGGTTGGTATTGTTGCTCTCCTCATGGGGCCACAAACCCTTTCAGCTCCTTCAGTCTTCTCTCTAACTCTTCCATTGGGAACCCTTTGATCAGATCAGTGGTTAGCTGTGAACATCTGCATCTGAATATGTTAGACTCTGGCAGACCTCTAAGGAGACAGCCATATCAGGCTCCTGTCAGCATGCACTTCCTGACATCCACATCAGCGTCTACCTTTGGTGACTGTACATGGGATGGATACCCAGGTAGAATGGTCTCCAGACTGTCCCTCCTTCAGTTTCTGTCCCACATTTTGCCTCAATATTTCCTCCCTTGAATATTTTGTTACTCTTTCTAAGTAGGACCAAGGCATCCACACTTGGTCTTCCTTCTTCATGAGCTTCATGTGGTCTGTGAGTTGAATCTTGGCTATTTCAAGCTTTTGGGCTAATATCCACTTATCAGTGAGTGAAAACTGTGTGTTCTTTTGTGATTGGGTTACCTCACTCAGGATGATATTTTCTAGTTCCATCCATTTACCTAAGAATTTTTTGAATTCATTATTTTTAATAGCTGAGTAATACTCCATTGTGTAAATGTACCACATTTTCTGTATCCATTCCTCTGTTGAAGGACATCTGGATTCTTTCCAGCTTCTGGCTATTATAAATAAGGCTGCTATGAACATAATGGAGCATATGTCCTTGTTATATGTTGGAGCATCTTCTAGAGATTTTGTACTTTTCTATGGTGATTGAGAAATTGGTCTTCTATAAGAAGAAAGACTCAAATGGCCTAGTGTATTAAAATACCTAGAAGCCCCAAAGTGAGGATTTATGAAGTAGAAAAGGGTTGTGTTTTGTCTCTAATCTTTATAAATATAAAGATCTAAATTTAGGAAGGAAGCACAAATGTTGTAAATTATCCGTAACAACAATAAAAGGGTCTGGAGAGATGCCTCAGTGAATAAGGTCATTTGTTGACCAAGCATGAAGACCTGAGTTTGAATAACTAGGTATGGTTAGCTTGCATGTAATTCCAACATTGAGAAATAGAGACAGATGGATCCTGAGGTCTTACTGGCCACTCAGCCAAGCCTAGCCAGTAAGCATCAGGTTCAGTGAAGGATCATGTCTTAAGAAAATATGCCTTCCTCTGGCCTTCAAATGCATGCACATGGGTTTACACATCTCCATACACAATGAAGATAAGAAATGGGGGGAGGGGTAGTATTGATATGACTGAACTTATTTACTGTGGTTTGAATGTCTATTCCCTCCCAAACTCCAAGTAGAATTTAATTGCTATGGTAACAGTATTAAGGGGGGGAGGCTAATGAGAGGTATTTAGGTCCTTAGTACAGAGCTCTCATAAAATGGATTTATGTCCTTGTTGAAGGAACTTCTTGAAATGTATTCATCTCTTCTGCCCTATGAGGACAGGACAGGAAGGTTCACAAGTGTGGGCACCTTAACCTTTGAATCTGCAGCCTCCGAAACTACGAGAATCAACTTTCTGTTCTTTGTAAATGATTCAGTCTCAAGAATCATGTTATAGCAATGAAACATATTAAATTATTTCAATTCATTTTTTTAAAATACATAATAACAAAAAAATAAATCTTGAGCCAATTTGGCTCATGGACCTCTCATGACAATCCCTTAAATTAATCTCAATCAAGTTACTGAATTCCATTGTTTTTCCTGAAGTTGTTCTCTGTGACACTGAGATATTGATATGGTTTGCCTTAGCAAGTTTCTGCAGGCCTCCATCAGTAGATGTAAGATATATGGAAAGACCACGTGTAGCAAATAAAGAGCTCTGAATGCTGGATATCATTTGAAACCACTTTCCAATTAATAAGCAGTTTTTTAAAAGAGTTATTAATTAAGAGTTACTTATCTAATTGGAACTACGGGTTTGTTCCTCTACAGCAATGACCATTTAATTATGGAGTGGGAGAAACATTGGGTTTCCTGGGTTAAGGAGAGTAATGTTGTCAAATTTGCTCAAGACTGTCAGAGGGTCCCCTGACGAACAGTGTCTGGAAGCCATGAAGAATCTAGGTAAGCACAAGCATTAAGCAACAACTGTTGAGTCGCTGCAGTTGCAAGGGAGGCCTACGTCCGAGCACAGAAAGCCCTGGAGCTAGGAAACCCTGGAACATTGCCTCAACCATGACAGCGAAGCTAGCCTCTGATGTGCACACATGGACAAGTCACTATATTCAGCTCTCTGTGAGAAGAGTATAACCTTGGGTATCTGAGCCACAGGGCTCAGCTATGAGCCATGGTAGCTGATATTCCTGGCAGCTGGGGACTGAGCTCATCCTTCCTGAATAGGAGTCTGGGCAGTGTGACACCGCATCATTGTTGGAGGTTACATGACCTCACCAATACTTATAATAGAAATAATGACAGTGATTGATAATATAATGAATCAGCATTTCCTGGCTGTCTCCTCTGGAACAAGTGTTCTTCTAACCCCTCGTTCATATATTTTTTTTTATCTTCACAGTGGCCTTAAAAGATAGCTCTTCTCTCTAAATTTTAAGTGGGACAATGTTAAGGCATAGTTAAAACATCATTCTACCTTTATTTCTTCTCAGAAGAAGATTTGGGATTTTAAGAAGGTGCATTAGACCCCAAAGCCTGAGAGACTAGCTTTTCAAAAATGCTCATATTTGTCCGAAACCTACCATGTCACGGTGGGCTCTACACAGAGGGGTCCTGAGAATGCCATTTGCTGTATAGAATTTCATTCTCCTGTTTCCTAGGAGAATCTAGGAATCTAGGCTCATACATTTTAGGTCATTGTGAAGCATGATCTAGATTGCATTCAGACTCAGAACCATTGGATACCAAAGTCCTTGCACTCCTCTGAGAGCCACACCGCCTCTGCTAAGATGACTAAATTACAGATTTAAAGGTAGAGGCTGTGTACAGTGCAGCCTAATGCTACCAGGGGGTTCAAAGAGGATTATAGGGATATAAAAAAAATGACCACAGTAGTGCTTTCTCGCATGCAGTCCCAGCATCAATGAGACAGAGTCAGCCTGGATGACATGAGACTCTAAAAAGTAAGGAAAGAATAAAAGAAGGAAGGACAGAGATGTGAGGATAGAAAATCCTTGCAGGTTACATGCATTCCTGGGGTTCGAACTGTCAGAACCATTGGCCTAGAGGTCAGAAGGAACCCAAGAGGACAAAAGAACACACTTAAAATGTCTAAGTAAAGCATCAAAGAGAAGGCTGCAAGCAACTGGGGTTTGTCTTTCATTTATCATCGTCACCACCCTTGAACAATCATCTCAGAAGAGAGGAATTTAAGTCTCTCACCCCATTTATCAAATAGAGTTATATTCACCTTAGTGCCGAAAGTGCATTAGAGTCCTAAGACTTGGGCTTCTGTGAGCAGTAGATTCCCAGACTCAGCACTACTAGGGTTATCAAGTCCCTTCGGGGATTTGAAGAACTAAAGTCCACCTAGATATCTCCAAGATGACTTACATCTTTTGCCATCTGACAAAAGATGACAAAAAGTGGAAAGATAACACTCTATTTTAAGACAGCCGCTAAGGGGTTTCTAAACATCTTCAGGCCAGCTGACAGGCATTATCTGTGTAGGAGGTACCCCACTTATCTCTCATCACTTATCTCTCCCTTTCTGCCATCCCTACCTTGACGTATTAGTAGACCCAGGGTTTTATTTTTAAAGCTTTAAAAAGAAAACACAGTTCCAAGGCTGGCTCACAACTGTATAATTTCAGAACTGTTTCTTAGTTGCTTAATTATTTGCATCTGTAAACGAAAATAATAAAAGCAGCGTTTAGGAAAATGCCTATAAAGCAGACAAGAGCCTTCCCGTTCTTTCCATTTCTCCCTCTTCATCTCTCTCAGACAAACAAATCTAAATATAATGAGCTCAAGACAAAGGGGAGATGGGAACATAAGCCACACTGAAGTGTAGAGAGATCGTATCGCCCAAGTCATACCCACGTCAATAAGCCATGGGAAGTTTTAAATTTTATTTCAACAAATATCAATCAAGAACTGAGTAGATAATGATCCATGGGACATAAAGATTGAAAAGTGATGCCAGCCAGGCTCCTGAGGTGTTCAGGCAAGAACTGATACTTAATGCTTATGGCCTTTTTAATCATTCAATGGAACTTCACATCAGATCTTTCATGTACTTATCCTCCTCCACCCCAGAGAGCTGTATATTCCCATCTTATTATTCATAAGAACCAAGTAAAATGGATCTTTTTTAATATTTTTTGATCTTGAAGTCAATACAGTATTGAAAAAGACATTTGTGACAGGGGGTATAAGTGTGCATAATGGGAGAGGGTTAAATACCATCAAAGCATCTTCTCTATATACAACAGTATCCTAATGAAGTCTACTGTATTATACTCTTAATGTATATTTTTTTAAAGAGCCTCTTGGGCCAGGAAGTCTAACCAATGTAGCAAATTTAGTTAACTCTTCAGTTGAATGAATTTTTTCATAGACTAGATTCAACACTGTAGTAGACCTGTAGAAAGTACCTCACCTCCCACACAACTCCACCACCAAAATAGGGTCTCAAGTAGCCCAGGCTGGCCTTGAACACATTATGTACCCAAGGATGGCCTTGAAACTTCTGATTCTCTCTCTCTCTTTTTTTTTTACCTCCCAAGTGCTGGAATTACAGGTGTACACCACAAAATCCAGTTTTATGTAGTAATGTAGAAATCCAGGGTTTCTTGAAATGCTTGCCAAGCACTGTACTAACTGAATTACATCTCAACCTCATCTCACCTTCATTTGTGAGAAAAAAAATTCATTTGCTTTATCCTAGAAGGGCCTTCCATGTTTGATCTGGAGGAAACTTTTGCTGAAGCAAAGAATGATTACTTCAACCATAGGCCCCACGAGAATTTGAGGAAATTATATTCACATGACTCTCAAATGAGAAAAAAAAATAAATCACAATTCATTATTGTATTGTAAATGGGCCAAGTTAGGTCCCCTGAAGCCTATTAACCTATTAACTATACAGGAAGTTTGCTATCACTTAGTCTTTCGGTAGTCAAGAAGGAAAATAGCACAGCTGGGATTATACTATGCGCCCTGTAAGTAGGAAAAGTTTGTACATGTTAGTAAATGTTAGAACCAAAGCAAATAAAAGCAGTTTTCATATATCTATGCAAAAGTCAGAGTATAAGAAAATGAGAAGGGGAAAGCGAGAAAGAGAGAGAGAGAGAGAGAGAGAGAGAGAGAGAGAGAGAGAGAAGAAAGCAAGGTGGAAGAAAAAAGTTTTACCAGGTGCCAAGTATCAAGATACTTGATACCATCTGTATTAGCTACTTTTCTATGGATGTGATAAAACACCATGACCAAAGCTTCTTATAGAAGAATGGATTTCTTTGGGCTTATGTTTCTGAAGATTAAAGTCCATGGTGGCAGAGCAGAGGCAGCAGGCAGCACACTAGCAGGTAGAGCAGAAGCTGGGGGCTCATCTTGCATTGCAAATAAAAAGAAGAAATAGGAGATCGAGAATATCACATAGCTTTGAAACGTTAAATCCCACCTGTAGCTAATTTTGCTATTTTGTGGGTTCCTTTTTCCCTATCATTTATCCCTGGTTTCATCCCTATCACTAGAGAAAGAAGAATAGAGGGGAGAGTGATGTGTTGATAAAAAGAGAAAGAGAGAGAGGGGGGAAAGGGAGAGGGAGAGGGAGAGAGAGAGGGAGAGAGAGAGAGAGAGAGAGAGAGAGAGAGAGAGAGAGAGAGAGGGAGAAAGAGAAAGAGAAAGAGAAAGAGAAAGAGAAAGAGAAAGAGAA
>JANHMN010000003.1:70220122-70235969 GCA_030674055.1 Rhabdomys pumilio | reverse complement strand
TGCTAAGGATGCTAAGGATGCTAAGGATGCTAAGGATGCTAAGGATGGAACCTCTTTCCCCAAAGGAAAAACTTTTCTCTATCATTCAAAGCTTGGGTACTGTGTGGGTAAAATTTTCTCAGCTTGATACAAGCTAGAGTCACCTGGGAAGAGGAAACCTCCTTGAGGAACTGCCTCCATTGAACTGCCCTATGAGTATATCTCTGGTCTTTTTCTTAATTGCTGATCTATAAGGTCTCAGAGCCATCTGTGAGCAGTAGCTGATTAAGCCAGATGGACACAAGGCAGCATCAGTTTCCATACACGGTCTTTGCTCTAGTTTCTGCTTTGGGTGCTCTGTCCTGGCTTTCCTCACAGATAGACTACATTCTATAAGCCAAAGACCACCTCCTCCCAAGGTTTTCGTTGGTTTTTTTGTTGAGTTTTTTGTCATTTGGTTATTTTGTCATGATGTTTATGATAACAACAGAAACCAAATTAAAACGGGTGTCTCTGCAGCATTGTGAGATGGAATGAATAAATAATGCTGTGGTAAAAACTTAATGAAATCTTTCTACCAATATCAATGCCCTAACACTTTCCCTGAGCAGGACTTTTAAGACAAGCTTAAAAGTTCCCACTTGACCATAGTCAAAACCCAAAGACCTTCTCTGGAAAACAAATCAGCCCATGGTAATTAGTGAAAAGAGAATGCCTGGCCACAGAAGCAGAGCCCAAAACTGAATGGCCAAAAGTCTAGGGGAGTTCTGGGTGTGTTAGGAAAAAACTTTGTGCTTGAGGCTGGCATCCCTACCTGATCACATTTACTTCTTATGTTTTACTGACCATCAAGATGCTTTGCTAACGTGACAACTATATTAAATTTATGTCGTACTGTCCTTCTCTGAGCTGGTTATGAACTTTCTCCAAACAGAACCCTGGTACCATGGGCACAGAAGGGAGTTAGTATCTGAGGAGTGACTAGAGGGTAAATTCCATAGTTTGTATCCAAACACACTCACAAGTAACAGGGCCAAAACTCCCCTGCCCAGGCACATTCTACTCTATGGGCTCTGCTTCAGACCTTCTTTTCTCTGGTCTAAAGGAACAGCATGCTTTCCAGAACTCTATACTTGTTCAATGAGACTCTTCTGCTGAAATCTTGCTCCTCATTCTCCTCATGAAGGGCTGTTTCCCTTCAAGTCCAAATGTCATTTCCTCCATAAGGGCCCTCCTTGATCATAAATAATTCTCCTACCACCATACTAATGTTTTTAATGCTGTTTAGATATTTTAAAGAATCACCACTGTTTATAAATGAATCCCTTACAAATTTATGAAAAAGTAGACCCATATCAAGGAAATGCTTACAACTATTCATAATACAGGAGCAGATAAGAATTTCCTGAGATCATCTGAAGACTGATTATAAATTCTTGTTTATTCTTATAACCTTCTTATGTTACTTTTTTCTGTCACTAACATTTATACCAGGCAGAATATCCTGGATAATGAGATTTCCTTCGAGGCAAATATGCCTCAACAGCTGCCATACAAGAAGAGAAGTAGTCAGTTGGCTCATTCTAACTGAGACCCTGAATGTTTTTTAAGCTATATGGAGCTCTTGGATTGTTTATCCCTAGCACCAGAAGTGCTTCTCAGGCCTATGTCCTGCCTTTTCTCTTTTCTCATGGCACATTTCCCTGGACTCAGACTGATTAGAAACTTCCCTATCTATCACAATCAAGGTCTGTATCAGGAACATAAGGACAGTGTTTAACTACTATCTTCTGCCACTGACTTCTAACCCTAAAAGGGTTTAGAAACTCTGAAGGGCTGTATACAAACACAATGGCTGTTGATGGAACACAATGGAGATTGAAGCTGAATTTGATGTTTGTTTTATGGTTTCATACCTTTATAGTCAAATGGTAAACCATGTATCTAATCCAGGCTGCTAGATTAAGTACCAGACATATTCTTTGTTCTGCCACCTGTTTTCTGACACTTCTATGAGAAAATATACCCTTCCCATTGAGATACACATCCTGCTTCCTTCTAGCTCCAAATATCTGTGAGTCCAACTTAGAATCCATCATCCTTTAGAGTACCCAGACCAGTGTGCTAGAAAGAGGGGTGGAGTCACTAGATGCTGAAAAATTCCCTCTATATCCCATCTGGACCGCCCTTCCACCAGGATTTGGCTACCATCCACATATCCAGATGAGTGCCAGAACTCTCACTCAGAAAGAAGATAGGATTTGATATCCCATTTCAAATGCCTTGTTGGTTGTGTTGTGTTTATTATCCCATTAATTATCTCTCTGTATCTTTTAACAGTCTCAGTCCTGGAAGAAAGCTGCAGACAATGATTCCAATGTGACTTTCCAGGGTGATGGAAATTACAAAGATGTCCAACCCTGGAGAGCATCAGGCAGTGTAACAAGGTTCTAATGTAAAGCACAGAGCAATTAGTAGGGAGATTTACCTCCCTGTCTTAAAAGCATTTTTATTACTTAATCAATCACAAGCAATTTCTAAACAAGGCTGGGATTTTACAAGGAGCTATAAATCTCTTCCATTTGCTTCCAGGAGAAAGAACAAGAAAATAGGCGTGACATTCCAGAAGGGACATTTTATCAGTTAAAACAAAAATTGAACCCAAGTCACTTGGTGGGGGGGAAGTGAGCAGGAGATAGCCACGGGGTTGTAAATGACCCCAAAAAAGAAAGAGAAAATGAGGTAATGGACCCGAATTCAGTCTCATTATTTCCCTACTTGTGTGGAGGGAAGTAGAGTGAGGGACACATGTGTGGAAGATCTCCTAGAGGGACCAGGAGGGCTTTGGGATTATTTTTGCCTCTCATTTCATGGCAGGGCTTCCATACTGTAGCCTATCTCTAGGTCTCAGGCTTGTCACCTGTAAATGGAGAGAATTCAAGCTAGACTGCATACAGATGATTCTGAGTCGTAAGAACATATAAGGGTCACCAGGGGAACGTTTCAGAAAACACCATTGCCAAGTTTCTTCCCAGACCAATTAAATTATACGATCCAGGGCCCAGCTGAATGCTCTTTAATCTCATCTAATTCCAGCTTGAACACTCAAGCAGGGACTTATTTTGAAAATGAAATGTCTGAAGTCCTCATAGCTAGGAGGTCATCAATTGATGATAGAGACATTCTGCCTGAGTTCTCGCCTTCTTTCCTTCCTTTGCTCAACAGGCTTTCCCAAGCCCTTCTGTGGTCCACATCCTAGGTTAGGTCAGTAGACATATGTCTCATGGCTTCACCATGTTTCCATGAGAAACATCCCCGTTAAATCTCATTTACACAAGAAAAGTATTGTCTAGAAACCTCAGCTAACAGGTGCTGGGGTAAGAAACTGCCATCCTCAGATTAACCACTGACACTTTTCAGCTTTGTGGGCATATGATTGCCCTCTTTAAAGATAGGTGCAGAATATAGTTCTTTTCTTACATGGTTGTGCTGGCACATGCTGGGTAGTGAGATTTGACCATAATCTAGCCCTGATCTCTGACTAACTCCACCCTCAGCAAACACAGAAGAGGGTAGTTACCTCTAAGTACCTATGTCAATGAGCTTTCTCTTCACTGTGACCAGGCTTTTGACAGAAACAAGGCAGAAAAAGACTTAGGTTTTGCTTCATGTGTCTCAACTCTCCTACCAAGAACCAAGATGAAAGCCATGGCTTCCAAGGGTTTTAGTTTATGATCACATGGATCCATGAACTCAGACACATCATGACAGCAGAAGTATGTGGTGGTGGAGAGCTATTCATTTCCTTCATGGCTCATTAGGAAACAGGGAACATGACAGGAAGTGATATTTCCAAAGGACCCACCTCCCAGGATCTACTTTGGCCAGCTAGGCAATACTTTGCAGCTGGGGAAGGCTATTCAAAACACGAGCCCCCGAGGAACAGTTCAAACTCAAGCCAGATCAGAACAGCAATGAAACAAGGTTGGATCTGCCTTAAGCATTTTCTTGGGTCCAAGGTAGACTCATCCATGAAGCCAATACTTAAAAACTCACCTCTGCGTTCCTCCAGAGCAGTGACTTGCAGCTCATGCTAAACCCATCACTTCTATGTTCCTTCTGTCCTCTTAAACAGGAAATGCCATCTACCCACTATATTTTACTCAGTATCTTCTGACTCTCTCTGGCTCCCTCTCTCTCTCCCTCCCCTCTCCCCCACACACCACACACCACACACTCACACACACAGACACACAGACACACACACACACACACACACACACACACACACACACAAAGCTAGAAAGCAACAAAGCAATGAGCTCTCTTATGTGAAATAAATGGTGACTCCTCAGAAATTCCTGTTGTGTGCCACAAAGTTTATAATATATCAAAAGAAATCATCAAATATCAAAACTGCAGAATGCAGACAGGTCAGAGGTGCAGTAGAGTACAAGGCATGACAGAGAGGATCTGTGTGCCCCGAGCAATCGTCTCACTGGCAAGAACACACGCAGGCACCAGGATCCTTCTGCAGCAAGCGTTTATTGCGATGAAAGGAGGAAGAGAAGAGAGACCCAAGATGGCACTGCTTTATATACACCCTAGGGTGGCGTGGACATATCTGATTGGCTGCTTGCTCAAAGCCCCGTATGACTCCCCAGGCTGGGCAGTGACTTGGCGCTCTTTCACCACTTGCACATGCGCAATTTACTTGTTTACCCATGGGAGCCAGATGCCAGCGCCATCTTGTAATGGCGAATGCTGTCACCGCTCGCCGAGGCTCTCTACAGATCTGGTTTTACAAAATGGCCGATAGTTCTTGCCTCCAGATGCTATCCCCTCGTGGTGTGCCATAGTGCTTCTCCCTTCAAAAAGGAAACTTCAACTGAGAAAATATCCCTAGAGCTGCAGACATGGCTCAGCTGTGAATGGTCAGGCTCACAACCAAAAACACAAAGACAATACCTCCATCAGACTGGCTGATGGACAAGTATGTGGGGCATTTTCTTCACATGCAATACAATACTGTAGCATACATAATAATACATATGATAATATTCTCTTTTCTGCCTTCTCTCTCTCTCTCTC
This sequence comes from Rhabdomys pumilio, assembly GCA_030674055.1. Lineage (NCBI taxonomy): Eukaryota > Metazoa > Chordata > Mammalia > Rodentia > Muridae > Rhabdomys > Rhabdomys pumilio. The sequence goes on along the minus strand of JANHMN010000003.1, from coordinate 70,230,899 downwards.
TCTCTCTCTCTATCTATCTATCTATCTCTCTTCCTCTCTCTCCATGCCCCTCACTTTCTCTGACAGGCTCCCATTATACAGCCAATCCTAGCCTCAAACTCAATTCTCCAGTCCTAGGATTACTGCTGTGCACAGTAATGCCCAGTCTCTCGCTTAGTAATTGTACTTTCTCAAAAAACTCCTATAGTGTATAAAGTGTGTGTGTGTGTGTGTGTGTGTTATGTTATTGTAGAGTTGGCTATAGCCTTTCCCCAGTCTTGTTTAATGTTTTAATTAATTTTTAATTATTTACAGAATTCCTGAAATTCTTTTAACACTATATAACAAAAAAAGATATGGTGAGAGATGAAAACAGTAAATAAGAAACAGAGCCTTATCTTTGCCTAGGTAAGAATGAAATGACAGGAAAAGCAAACAGATGATTGCCATTATAATGCAGGACTTGAGGGTATAAGATAGAAGTGGTGTTGGAGAAGGATATCTGATTGCACAAACATCCACTAACTTGTAAGTTCTGCAGGCTGTAGTTGTTCTTAAGACATTTTGGACAGTGCTACAGTTTGAACTGTTTGTGTGCTACAAGCTTAATCCCAGGTTTATACATTGATGGTATTGGCTGTAATTAGGATTAGATGAGATCATGAAGGCTGGGGCTCCCCATGGCCTTGGAAGCTTTATCAGAAGGGGAAGAGAGGCCTGAGCTAGTATGCTCATACTGTTAGACCATGTAATGCTCTCTGATCAACATGAAACAACACACATCCTCTGCAGAGACTGAGCTTGTAAGGCAATGGTTCTCAACCCTCCTAATGCTGTGACACTTTAATACAATTCTTCATGTTGTGGTGACCCCCAGCCATAAAATTATTATCATTGCTACTTCATAACTGTAATTTTACTACTGCTATGAATCATAATGTAAATATTTGTGTTTCCTCATGTTTATAGGTGACCCCTATCAAAGGATAGCTTGACCCCCCCTCAAAGGGGTTGCAACCCACAGGTTGATAGTCACTGCTCTAATGATGTCATCCTCCTAGGCTTATAAAGCTATGAGCCAAATGTATTTCTCTTCTTTGTTAATTTTCCAATCCAGTGAGAATCAAAGCAATAGAAAATAGGCTAATTCAGGAGAGTGTGTGAGTTATTTAGACATTCATAGTCCTGGGTTTTTCCTTTGAAGATTACAACTCCATAGATCAGGAAGAAGCAAAGGTACCCGTGGTTTAGAGAGCTCTCCTAAGAATCTCTGGGCCTGTGTTTCTCAAGACTGTTTCTCTTCCAATGAGATTAAGGTCAGGAAGAATTAAATCAATTTTCTTGGCTGAAGTGGCCCATGGCTGGACCTGAGAGAAGTAAGATTGGAGAAGCCATGTCCACTCTTTGAGGTAAATTGGTAGGTATGTTTACAAATACATTTGCAGATGGTTCCCCACTCCTAGCCTCTCTTGCATGTGCATCGACTCTCACTCATGCTAAACAAGCCCCACTGTTAGCCAGCTGGGAATGCCAGAAGCTATACCTCTGCTCCTATTGTAGGGACTCTGCTGAGCTCCTCCTCTATCTGATTAGAACAGGACTTCTTACAAGTTAGCCTGATTCTCTCCATCCCTATCTTGAAGCTAAGAAACTGGGTCCCATGGCTTTCAGACAGAACTCACAAAACACTGTCCTGAACTAGATCTGTTTGTAACAAATTATCACATATCAGAAGTGGAAAGCTTGCAGCATACTGGCCTAAACATGTGGCCAAAGCATCAAAGACATTAACAACACAGTACCCATGTTCCACAATATTGCCTTTTTTAGGGAGATACACTTGATGTCAGCTTTCAGTTATCCACAAGGGGAGGAAAAGACTTAGCAGAGTCAATGTGGAGAAAAAATTCGAGGTAATAAATAAAAGTCTTCAAATAATAGGCTAGGAGGATCATGTGTATTTGGATAATTGAGCTATGACCATAGGCAAGTCATTTATTCCACAAACTCTGTGTGTGTAAACCAGGACTCCGATATATTAATTTACGGCTAGAAATGAATGTACTGCCATGTGGCACAGACATTCACATCTATCTGATAGAACACGTGTTCGCTCCATCAGCAGCAGCTCCTGGGGAATTCAAATTATCAAAAGGTTGTTTGGTGAGTGTGGAATCAGTAGAAGAGGAGCTTGTTCAGTAATTTAATTTCAGGGAAAAAAATGTACTGAGCATTCTATGTCAGGCATTATACTAAGCAATGAAAAAACAAAGATGTGATCCCAACTTTGAAGAGTTTGCATCCAGAGGGGTGTGGCTAGGTGGTAATTTGATGTGATCATCAATATAACAATATTAGAGAGAGGGCTATGGCTACAGCTTGGTGGTATAGGCAGTGCTGATCTAGCATGCACAAGACCTTGGATTCCATATTCCGTATTCCATCTCCAGGACAAGAAATAAGGAAAGAAAAGGAGGGAAGGAGAAAAATAACTAAACATATGGGATACGTATAGTGCCCTTAGAGCTTTAAGAAAGTGTTGTCTCTCTACTGAATCTTGAACATTTAATAGAAGATTGTTAAGTTGTGGTGGAGAATGGGTGGTGGATTTCATTCATTTGCAAAGCAGAAAGGTGTGAAGGTTCAGTGTGTCGGGATTGGGTTGGAACATGAGCAACGCCAGGTCACGATCATGGTACTGTTTAGATGCTAAGGGAGCTGGAGACTATTCCAAAGCAGGTGTATATTTAAAAAAATTTCTCTAAAGAACATGAACATGCTCATTGTCTTTAAATGCCGTGAGCCTGCTCAGTCAGTATCTCAGCTGGAGCCCAAGCACTAATATTGCTAGATGGTTGTAGAACTGGCTCCAAATGCAATCTGGCAAAAGATCTAACTCAGGAAATGATAGAAGCATAATGTCAAACTATTCTTTTGTTTTATTTATTTATTTACTATTTATTTATATGAGTATTTCCTGCATGCATATACGTGCATATCTGGTGCCTGTAGAGGTCAGGGAGGGTGACAGAGTCCCTGGAACTGAAGCTAGAGACAGTTATAAGCCACCATGTAGGTACTTGGAATGAAGCCAGTATCCTGCTAGAGTACCAAATGCTTTTGTCCATTGAATCATCTCCCCAGCCAATCCCCCCCACCATATAACCAAGCTCTTAATGGATTTAATAAGGATATTATTTTATCCCTATTTTATGGGCAGAAAACCTCTTGACAATAGAACAGTTGACAGAGGTAGGATGGGGAAAGGGAAGCATATTAGGGATCCACAGAGGAATAAAGCGAACAAAGAAATGGATGCAGATACATACGAGAAGACAGACATGAACAGATGAGGCAGAGAACAGAAATATTTATTTAAAGAATTTGACTCAGATGACTGTTGGGGACAGCGACACAAACTCTCCAGGGTTGCCTAGAAATTCAGGTAGAAGTTGATGTTTCAACCTTGTGTTTGAAGTCTACCAGGCAGAGTCTCAAAACTCGGGCTGTTCTCCATGGTCCAGTCTAAGTACTCATTCTTACAGGCAGCAACTCAGTTTCAGACTTTAGGCCTTTAACTAATTGAACGAGACCCACTCACATTAGAGCAGAGTGCAATCTACTTTGTTAGAAAGAAGTCTATCCTCTGCAACATAACTTGACATTCCGTAAAAACATCACAGCTAGAAGATCTAGCCCTCTCTTTTCATGGAGACTTACCAGAGGCACATTTGAGAGAAGTAACACCGTTCTTGTAGAGTCAAAGCTCCAGTCTCTAGGATCTCCTCCTTCCCTAAAGTGACAGTGTGAAATCCACCACCAGGAAGAGAGTGCCTTGATCCAGACAGTAGGAACCAAGTAGGAGCCAACAGACTTGACACACACTCCACACTACTAAGCAGAGATAGGTCTCCATAAAGGAAACTAAACTGTATTTCTATCATGTTGAGGCTGGGTGTCTGGGGCTGATGTAGTGACAGTCGCTAGTTTCTGATGTTTCAATGTTTAATATGAACAAATGCGCTGAGGCACAGTTCACCAGTTTAACACTGAGGATTTTGATAAATGGCTCCTTTATATTCTCATCTGATAGATTTTTTTTTTTTTACATCAGACAATGAAAGTTAGGAATGTGCTGCTCCATGATGCAAAGCATGCCAGCCAAGAAGAAGCCTTGCGGGTATGGGGGTGGAGGTGCTGTGTGAACTCTGCTGCAGTTCTGCCTGTTGCCAGGCTTGCCCCCTGAGCCTCATCCAGATAAGTGAGGAAAGTAGGCTATCACTCCAGTTTTTTGAAGCAAGAAGAAAGCCTGCCTTTTGTATTGTGTTGACCTAAATCAGTGACTGTGGTGCCATCTAAATCACAGTCCACTCTTCTGGTGGCAAAAATGAAGCTCTAGGAGGTCACTATCATATAGATATTAAATTACCTCATTATTTCAAAAGAAGTTGAAGCCCCCTGCGACCTTAAAAGGCCACTCACAGTATTATAGATTCTCCAGGGATCCAGATGGGAAGTAAATTGCCTTTACAATCAGTAATAAGACCACCTAACTTCCAGATTCTGTGCCATTATTGAGTGTTCTATCCCCCAACTCCCACCCCCTTCTCTCTCCTATATTTTTAACCCAAGGCATTTTTTTAGTGTTGAGATGATTAATTGTATTTAATGAAACTTTTTACTGATTCTTTGTGAGTTTCACATCATGCACTCATCTCTCCATCCCCTCATATCTGCCTTTCACTCTTGCAAACCCCACCCCAAATAAAACAAACATACCCACACAAAGCATAGAAAAACATCTGGTAGTGGAAGCCATAGTGGCTCCCTCTGTCCACACATCTTCATTTGCAAGCGTTCATTGCAATGAGTCATTGGTCTGGTTCAAGATTTCTGACTTCTGTGACATAATCAATATTGGATCTTTACCAAGCCTCTTCCTGGTTATCCTGTTGCTGCCCTGTGTCATCGAGATCCTGTAGCTTTGGATCATCAGGACTGGCCCTTTCATGCATCCCAACTGTTTGCAGATGAGATATATTTTAAGGTGGGCCAACACTGAGCCCCGGATCTGGGTCTGGGTGGTAGCTTGAGCTGGTTCAGCATGGTGGCTCTCCCTTATCTATACCACCAGGGCAAGCTCTCTAGTCCTGCTCTGGCTAGTCCACTGAATGTTCCCATCTTCAGGACACAGTGGCAGCTCTCCTGCTCTCAGGCTCTAGGGGTGGCTCACCTGCAGACCCACATCTCCAGAGCCAGCAGATAGCAAGGGGAGAGGAAGGGAGGGCACCACCCAGCTTCCAGGACACCTCACAGCAGACTTTCCCATATTCCCATCCTCAGGGCCTGCTCACTTGTGCCCCCATCCAGGAGAACCAGCTCTACTAAGCTGTTTAGGGAAGATGCAGGGCCCACTCTCAGAGGGATGCAGCTGATAAGGAGCATGTCCAGCTCACTCATTCCCCTGACCCTGGGGCCAGCTCTCCGGACTCCCACAGATGACAAAGGGCAAAATGGTCAGAGCATTACTCCCATACCCAGGCCACCTCATAGCAGACAGGTGGTAAGGCCAGCTCTCCTGCACTCTCTCTCTTAGGGATGCTCACTTGTGCCCTCACCAACAGGGTCATATCTCCTGTGCTGTCCAGGTGAGGAGCAGGACCCACTATACCAAGTGCTGCAGCTGCTGAGGGGCAGGGCTAACTCTCCCATGCTCATGACCCAGTGGGCAGCTTTCCCAGCTATAGGAATCAGATCCCCAACACTCAGGCTCTGGGCACTGGCTCACCTCCACCATGAGGACCAGCTATACTGTACGGCCTGGGTGGCACATGGCATGGAAAAACACTAGTCTCAGACTGTTTTCCTCCTCCTGTGCTGTACTGCCTGGATCTGATTTAATTTGATTGTATGTGTCCTAAGCATAAAACAGCTTTAGTCATCAAGCCAGACATCAAGTTAGGATGAACAAAGGACTGCCATTTGTTCTGCCTCAGACTGACAAAAGAACAGCACAGGGTCTCTTTTGCCCATTGGCAGGGGGGAGCCCAAAGCATTTTAATGCAATGTACAATCATGGCTCTTACCTATAAGCAGCAAAGTTAATCTTGTATAGTTTAAACAGAAAATAAAATTATTTAAAACATATCACGTAGTTTGCAGGAAGATAAATAGTCTAGAAAGTGTGGCCTGATTTCTCTACAGCTACACGTTGAATATGATTATTTGAAATGCCTGACCAGAAGGACTTCGGGTTTCTTCATTTCTTAGACTTTGGATGTTTACAGAATTTTCAATCATCTGAGAATTCTTAATCTGAAAATCCCAAACTGAAAATTCTCTAAAATCATATTTCAAGTGTTTTGATTAGAGATACTAACTCATATTGAGCACTACCTCCAATAACACAGCAAGAACTTGACCTTAGAGCTGCCACCCATTCTGTCCTGAGAATCTAAATCACCAGTCACCCCTGCATCAGAAACTTGACCTTGAGCCTCTGGGAAATCATCCCTACAGTGTCAGAAGTCCATTTGCCACAGCAGCCATGAATAGGCAGTCCTAACTTCCTCATTCAGCTCATCAGCCTTGAAAGGCCACTTGGGTGCACACTCACTTCAACATGGGATAGGAACATGAGGTCTGAACTCCACTCTACAACCTGTGCACTTTACAGATCCAATGATTGAGTCAGAAGCCAGGACCAGCTCCCAGTGAGAGGCTGGCTGACCCTCAAGACCCCAGTCTCTTACGCAATTCACTGTCTTGGTTATGAGCTAGTTATGGGGGCAGAGGTTACACATGAGATTAACAAAATTAGAGTCCCTGATAATTTAGATGTATGGAGTACCACTTTTGAATATTTCCTACTTCTTGAAAGTAGCCCGGATTTCAAGGAACATACACAGTTGTTCTAATGTGCTATCTGCTCTCAAAAATCCACCTTGCTAGCTTCTCTAACTGAAAGCCTTGCCTCTATGGTCCCATTGTTAGAAGTCCATAAACTCAGATCAGTTATCAGGACAGTAGAATGGAAAGCCACAGCATTCTTTAACTAGTCTACTTTTCGGAATTAAAGATATGGCCACTTAACTCTTTTCTCAAGAACTTCTTTAGTCCATTGTGGATAACATTACAGCAGATGCAAAGGCAATCACATAAACTTACAGAGTAGCATGGATCCATGGACCTAGAGGAGAGGTTGGAATGGAGCCCAGAGCTAACTATGGAGTATTCTTTTTTAAATTCCCCTATGTAGCTAGATGGTTACTTAGATACAACATTCAACATTGTTCTTTCATCTTTCTTGTTCTCTCTCCTCCTCTAGACTCTCTGTATAATTATATAATCTCCCTTCCCTGTCTTCACTCTGAAACTTACCAGATGCATTCTTTTTGCTCTCTTTTAAATGCATGAACTCTTTTCTCTTTTTTACACACATATATGTGTGTATAAATATTTTAACTGTTTTTATATGTGTATATATGTGTATTATTACATAAATACAAATCTATTTCTAAATTCATAAATATAACCTCAGTCTGTTTAGTGTTATTTGCATATTTTTTTTCAGGACTGACCACTTGGTGATGGATAAGTAATCAGTGCGCTGTTATCTGAGAAGAGAAGACGTTCTCTGAGGAAGACTATTTCTCCCACTCTCAGCATTCCTTTAGTTGTCTGTAGTTCTCTGTCTGAGGTTCGGGTTTCATGAGCTTTCCCTATGTAAGTTAGCAAATCTATTGACGTTGTTTTTGTTCTGGTCACACTTAGGTAGCCATGCTGTGAGACTTTATGGGTGTAGCTTCTGACATGTCTAGGAGACACAGTCTTACACCAAACTCCCTACTCCTGAGGCTCTTATACTCTTTCTACTCCTCTGCCTTAAAGTTTCCTTAGCCTTCAGTGCAGTGTTTGTATTGTAGATATATCCATTGTTACTGGGTTACATAGCTAGCATTTTGATTGATTGTAGCTTTCTTTAATGTTCTCCAATTATCTCTTCTTCTCCAAGTCCCCAGTGAAGCATCAGTAAAAATCCCAGCTATGGTGCTCTATTTGCCCATGTGCTATTGTCTTTTTTGGAAGCTCATTTCTTGTCAACATACCTAAACTGTTTGCTCAACCCTAAAAACACAGCTCAGAGGTCTTCTCTATATAAATACTCCTGAACAAGATGATAGATGATAGATAGATAGATAGATAGATAGATAGATAGATAGATAGATAGATGATAGAGATAGATAGATAGATAGATAGATAGATAGATAGATAGATAGATATCCCCTATAGCACTCTCTTATGCCTGCTGATCTGGTTAATACCACCATTATCACACATCTTTCCAATCATACAATATGATTCATCAATTTGTTCTTTCATCTCTCCTAGAATAGAAAGAACTGGAGAACTGAGACCACATTGAATTCATATGCAGCACATCATGGTACCTAGATCATGTGATACAGAAATAAGGCCTACTGTAAATAATTCTAAAAGATGTATTTTAACCTCACCCATCAAATACACCCTGAAAGCCCTAATTAGAGTCATCTGAATAATCACCAAAACCCCTTTGTATTCTTCCCTCTGTATTCTTTAACACAAATACTACCTCCTGTTGTGATACTAAAATAATGTTATAGAGCAGGGTCTGGAGAAATGAATCAGTTGTTAAGAGACCTAGGTTCAGTTCCCAGTACTTATAATCACCTAGAACTACAGCTCCAGGGGAGCCAACACTCTCTTCTGAACTCCACAATCACCAGGCACACATGTTATACACAGATGCACAGGGAGGCAAAACAAACATAATCATAAAGTTAAATAAATATTTTTTTATTTTACTACAAATATTATTGCCTCTTTCAAATTACCTTTATGAAGTTGGGCTCTGAGTTTTCCATCTCATCTAGTGGGCATCTTCGCACCCCAACTTTTTTACATGAGGGTCATGGCCTTCTCTTTCTAGGTAAATTTCCAAGAAGTCTTATAAGAAATCTTAATTTTTTTTTCCTAAGATGTGGAAGGAAGCCTGAGGTTTTAATACATGAAGTTGTGAATTTGTAGGCACAATCCCCTAGAAGAGACTGTCATATTTTTGAATTCTGAACCTCTGGTCTTGTCTCCTACCAACAACGCATAATAAATGTCTAGAAGACAATGAAGGACAAGTGAATGAACAAACAAATCAAGGCTAAAAGCAGAAAAGTGTTTGGAAAGAAAAAATGCATTGCTAATGTCCCTCTTTCAAAGCTGCAATATTTCTCCAAGTTTTCTTTGTTCCTGCCCTTTGCTCTCACCACTTATAATGGAAGGTAAATGCTGTCACAGTCCCTGAGTTTGCCCAGGTGAAAGAGATTGGTGATTCCCATAAGAAGAAATGCAAATTCAATCTGAGAAGCTATCAAACTCAATGACATTTTGGGGAAATCTGAATAAGGTAATTATTGTATGAGGGTAAATTTGCCCAGAGGAGGAAAAATAATGGAGGAGAAATGAATGATGATTTCTATGGAAAATCCTCTTCACCCTGAGCTCCTGTGGAAGGAAGGCCCGCATGAGTTGACTAGCCAGCAGGCTCTGGAATTTTCATCCTTAGGTAGAGCCAGATTCATCAGGCTTAATGTCTTCAATCTGGTTTTCCACACACTTGAAAGAACAAAGGCCACAGGAAAGCAGCTGAGCCCCAGTGGCAGACAACTATGCATCTTTCTCCTTCCATTCCTTCACTGCTCTTCCATGACATTTATTTAAAAAGCTGAAAGCTCTTTCTGTCGTCATCCCTCCAGTAAAGCAGGTATTCTACTAGACACTATGGATACTGAGATGAAATATAATCCCACAGCATCCACAGAATATTGTTCCTGGATCCCCACTGATACCTAAGCACCTTACATGAAATGATTACAAGCCTAGAGCCACCACAGTTCCCTCTCATATACTTTCAAATAATCTCTAGAACATTCATAATTCCTAGCATTATAATTGCTATGTAAATGCTATATAAACAGTAGCTATAGAATATTATTCAGGGAATAATAACAAAGAAAGAACTATAAAAAATAACAGATGATACAATACAGATAGCCCTTCTCTTAAGATTTTCAGTTACGGAAATATTGAGTATTCCACAAATATCTCATGGAATCTTTTCAAAAGTTGGCCACATACTCAGTCACAAAGCAAGTCTCAACAGGTACAGGAAAATTAAAATAATCCCCTGTATCCTGTCAGACTACCATGACTTAAAGCTGGACTTTAACAACAACAGAAAACCTAAAAACTTATGGAAACTGAACAACTCTCTACTCAAGGACCATTGGGTCAAGGAAGAAATAAAGAAATTAAGAACTTCCTAGAATTCAAAGGCTATAAATGCACAATACACCTAAACTTATGAAACAATGAAAGTGGTACAAAAAGAAGATTTCATAGCTCTACATACCTTCATAAAGAGGGTAGTGAGATCTCTTATTGTCAACTTGACAGCACAACTGAAAGCTCTAGAACAGAAAGAAGCAAATACACCTAAGAGAAGTAGATGACAAAAAATAATCAAAATCAGGGCTGAAATGAATAAAAGAGAATAATACAAAGAATTGATGAAACACAGAGTTGATTCCTTGAGAAAATCAACAAGACTAACAAACCCTTATCTAAAATACAAGACAGAGAGAGAATACCCAAGTTAACAAAATCAGAAAGGAAAGGGGGAAAGGAAAGGAAAAAAAGAAAGGGAAAGAAAGGAAAGGAGAGGAGAGGAGAGGAGAGGAGAGGAGAGGAGAGGAGAGGAGAG
>JANHMN010000003.1:70186609-70214245 GCA_030674055.1 Rhabdomys pumilio | reverse complement strand
CTAAATACCCTAAATACCCTAAATACCCTAAATACCCTAAATACCCTGAATACCCTGAATACCCTGAATATCCTAAATACCCTGAATACCCTGAATACCCTGAATACCCTAAATACCCTAAATATCCTAAATACCCTGAACACCCTAAATACCCTACCTCTTCAAGATTCCACCACTACCAAAGAGTGTCAAGCTTTCAACTCATTGAGCTTACAGGCTTTATCCAAACAGCACTATCCCATACTGTCCAGAGAAGATGTAATCAGTCACTGGAAGGAGCAGTTGCTGACACTACATTTTTACTAAACTAAGATCTAGTTTCTTGACCATGGTCCCTGCCTATATCTAGAACTGGTTTCTGATCCACCTTGACCCTTGCTCAGTAGGTGATAGTTAAGATGATCTGTTGATCTTTAGATGAACTAATTTCACATGCATTTAAGACTGTTTTTTTTTCAGACACTGTTGTGTCCCTGTGACTTCTCTCTCTATTCTCATTCAGTCAAAAGTAGAAATATTCCCTCTATCACACTGGATTCTTTCTCTACTCCTCACCTACTGTTTGCCTCTATTATGTTTATTATTTATTTCTCGCTACTTTATTGGAAAGTTTCATGGAAGTGAAAACATGCAGAACAGTATCTGCATGTGGAAGGAGCTAAGAACATACATGCTGGCTGAGAGAATGAAAGAATCCACACGCTTAGCACCCTGCAAGTATTTACTGAACACATGAAACTCAGCTCTAACCACTCCTGGAAATGGAAACAAAACTACAGTTGAGGGAAACTCAGTCTCTGCCATGTGACAGATGTGAAACTCTAATACCATGTGATCCAATTAGCATCACTCTTGAAAGGGCATTTGATTCTTGGATATGATTACACCATCTGTCCTAAAAGGCTTTCATGATTCACGACCAGAAAAGCACTGAACCCATTTGGCAAGTCTCATAAAATGACTCTATCTTCTCACTGGGATTTAGCCATGTGTGGGCAGTGTTTTGACATTTTCAAATGAAATGTGGGCTCAAATAAAAAAAAACACATAAAGTATTAAGATGACATGGGTGGGATTGGAGTATTGTACTTTGTAAGGTCCCAGGATGATAACATAACTATAAGCACAGGAAAGAATGAGGACATCTCCCAACAAAAAATTGTGAAAGTCTGGAAGAGGGATTGTTTGTTTGTCTGTTTTTAAAGAAATTATTTTGTTGTTGTTGTTGTTGTTGTTATTTACATCCAGAATGTTTCCCTCTTCCAGTCCCCCCTTGGAGTGTTCTTTCCCCTATTCCTTTCATTTAAAAACAAGGACATCATGAAAGTCTGGTTTTATAGCCCATTGCTGGTGGTTCTATCACATATAGTTTAACAAAGACTTTTAGCATAGACCATCAACCCATCAACAATGGCTAAAGGTCCTGGTTGTGATGGATGATGAGCTAAAGAAAACTGGTGAAACTAGAAGTGATAGTCATCTCCATCTTACAAATAAGAAAAGAATTACTGACAGCAACCATTCCTCTTTCTTCCAGAGAAAGTTTCATTCTCCTTTGAGGACTTTCTCATGTGCTGCACCTGGCCCTTATTAGTTTGTACTCCAAGGATTAGTGCATGATTTAAATATAGCCAAGAAAAGAGTTCCACCCTCTAGCTATGTGGATAGATCAGGGATAAACATGTTGCCTACATCAAACAAAAGAGAAATTCTCAGATGTGTTTTTACAAAGAAACCATTGATAAAAAAAAATAAGCTATTCATACATAGAACTCATTCAGCATATATGGCTAAAAGTAACCAGTTTTTATTCCTTTGTAGAAAAATTGCCAAAGTATTCAGCTAATACAAAAGAGGCTGAAGCTGAAGAAATAGAATAAAATGGCCCAAAAGTAGTTAGTCTCTGGATAAAAGTACTATAGGGTACTTCAACTACATGAGCCCTACGTTCTTCAAACTATGATATAATAGAAAATTATTTGGCCTCTGTCTCTCAGTCCTGGTACAAAGTTGCTCAAACCCTTGGAAGTTCTGAGTTATAAGGGTGGCTTGCGATTCAGTTCATCTATTTGGATCACAACTAACTTAGACTTGACCCCTAGATAACTTCAGAATGGGGATGGTCACCAGATAGATCAAGTTTTAAAGAGTTAGAACTTTTAGCCCTGGCCCCTGGAAGAGGAATTTGGCTGGAAATTCGACATGCTGATACAGCAGAAGTATCCCAACGTACCTATACACACACACACACACACACACACACACACACACACACACACAAAGTTATCCTATAAGAGGGTAATAGTATCCCTACGAGATGCCAGAAGTTAGCAAAAGGCCCACTGCAGAGTATGAACTACTTCTTTTGGAGTTCCTGGTAGTGAGGTCCCAAAGACTGTTTTCCAAAAACATTACAGACTATTGCCATTGCTCTTGATTATCCTCCAGAACTTGATGGATCTTTTTATTGAAGATAGTATATACTTTAATTATAGAACATGAACATGAAAAAAACTAAGCTGGTACAGACTTGCAAGCTTAATCTCTACTGGATAGCTTTCATAATGCTAGAAGTTGCTAGGCACATTACCATAGTAGAAAAATAATCACCCTTGCCCGGATCCTGGTGACTGGAGCAGACACCCAACTGATCTGCTCCCCTGTGGAAACTGCGTCCAGAGGCATCCTAGAGAGGCCACGGCCCACAGAGCTGCAGACACCCAGTTGATCTGCTTCCCTGTGGAAACCGAGTCCAGAGGCATCCTAGAGAGGCCACTGCCCTCAGAACTGCAGACATCCTAGAGAGACCACTGACCTCAGAGCTGCAGAAACCACATCCAGAGACATCCTGGAGAGGCCACTGACATCAGAGCAGGGGATACCATATCCCGAGGCATCCTAGAGGAGCCATTGAACTCAGAGCATTAGATACCATATCCTGAGACATCCTAGAAGAACGACTACACTCAGAGCAGCAAACACCTAGCTGGTCTACTACCATGGAAACACCAAATCCTGAGATATTCTAAAGGAGCCACTGTACCCAGAACAGTTGGAGCTCAGGATCACAGAGACATCTGGAACCCTAGGAGTTCTGACACAACCAAGATAACTGGAAAGGCAGGCTACAGTCAGAACCAGTGAGTGCAGGTAGCACTAGAGCTAACCAAATGGCAAAAAGGCAAGCATAAGAAGGTAAACAACAGAAACCAAAGTTACTTGGCATCACCAGAACCCAGTTCTCCCACCATAGCAAGTCCTGAACACCACATCATACCAAAAAAGCAGAATTCAGAATTACAATCACTTCTCATGATGATGTTAGAGGACTTTAAAAAGGACATAAATAACAATCTCAAGGAAATTAAGGAGAACACAGGCAAACAGGTAGAAGCCCTTAAAGAAATACAAGAAAACACAAACAAACAGGTGAAGGAATTACACAAAACCGTCCAAGATCTAAAAATGGAAGTAGAAACAATAAAGAAATCTCAAAGGGAGACTACCCTGGAGATAGAAAACCTAGGGAAAAGATCAGGAGTCATAGACAAAAGCATCAGCAACAGAATACAAGAGATAGAAGAGAGAGTCTCATGTGCAGAAGATACCATGGAAAACATAGACACAACAGTCAAAGAAAATGCAAAATTCAAAAAGCTCCTAACACAAAACACCCAGGAAATCCAGGACACAATGAGAAGACCAAACTTAAGGATAATAGGTACAGATGAGGAGGAAGACTACCAACCTAAAGGGCCAGTAAATATCTTCAACAAAATTATAGAGGAAAACTTCCCTAACCTAAGAAGAGATGTCCTTAAATATACAAGAAGCCTACAGAACCCCCAAATAGACTAGACCAAAAAAGAAAGACCTTCCATCACATAATAATCAAAACATCAACTATACAAAACAAAGAGAAGATACTAAAAGCAGTAAGGGAAAAAGGCAAAGTAACATGTAAAGGCAGACCTATAGGAATTACACCAGACTTCTCACCAGAGACTATAAAAGCCAGAATATCCTGGACTGATATTATACAGACCCTAAGAAATCACAAATGCCAGCCCAGACTACTATACCCACAAAACTCTCAATCACCATTGATGGAGAAACCAAGATATTCCATGACAAAACCAAATTTATACAATATCTTCCCACAAATCCAGCACTTCAAAGGATAATGGATGGAAAACTCCAACACAAGGAGGGAAACTACAACCAAGAAAAATCAAGAAAGTAGTCTTGCAACAGCTCCAAAAGACGATAGTTACACAAACATAATTCCACCTCTAATAACAAAAATAACAGGAAGCAACAATCATTTTTCCTTAATATCTCTTAATACCAATGGACTCAATTCTCCAATAAAAAGACGTAGACTATCAGACTGCATACATAAACAGGACCCAGAATTTTGCTGCATACAGGAAATGCACCTCTGTGATAAAGACAGACACTACCTCAGAGTAGAAGGAATGAAAACAATCTTCCAAGCAAATGGTCCCAAGAAACAAGCTGGAGTAGCCATTCTAATATCAAATAAAATGGATTTTCAACCAGAAGTAATCAAAAAAGATAAGAAAGGACACTACAGACTCATCAAAGGAAAAATGTACCAAGAAGAACTCTCAATTCTGAACATCTATGCCCCAAATGCAAGGGCACCCACATACATAAAAGAAACTCTACTAAAGCTCAAAGCATACATTGCATCTCACACAATAATAGTGGGGGATTTCAACATCCCACTCTCAGCAATGGACAGATCATGGAAACAAAAACTAAACTGAGACACAATGAAACTAACAGAAGTTATGAACTAAATGGATTTAACTGATATCTATAGAACATTTCATCCTAAAACAAAAGAATATACCTCTTTCTCAGCACCTCATGGTACCTTCTCCAAAATAGGCCATATAATTGGTCACAAAACAGGCCTCAACCAATACAAAAAGATTGAAATAATCCCTTGTACCCTATCAGACCACCATGAACTAAAGCTGGTCTTTAACAACAACAAAAACAACAGAAAGCCCACATACACGCGGAAACTGAACAACGCTCTATTCAATGATGACTTGGTCCAGGAAGAAGTAAAGAAAGAAATTAAAAACTTTTTAGAATTTAATAAAAAGGAGGACACATCATACGAATACTTGTGGGACTCCATGAAAGCAGTACTAAGAGGAAAACTCATAGCTCTAAGTGCTAAAAAAAAAAAAAAAAACTGGAGAGCCGGGCAGTGGTGGCGAACGCCTTTAATCCTAGCACTTGGGAGGCAGAGGCAAGTAGATTTCTGAGTTCGAGGTCAGCCTGGTCTACAGAGTGAGTTCCAGGACAGCCAAGACTACACAGAGAAACCCTGTCTCAAAAAAACAAAACAAGACAAAAAAAAAAAAAATCAAAAATAAAACTGGAGAGAGTATACACTAACAACTTGACAGCACACCTGAAAGCATTAGAACAAAAAGAAGCAAATATACCCAAGAGGACTAGATGGCAGAAAATAATCAAACTCAGAGCTGAAATTAACTAAATAGAAACAGAAAGAACTATACAAAACATCAACAAAACCAGGAGCTGGTTCTTTGAGAAAATCAACCCCTTCCGGTCTAGGCCTGAGCACTGAGCAGATCCCGAGAGACAGCTCTGCCCCCAATCTCTAGGAATCCAGAGGAAGCAGGGCTCCCAGGTGCTCCAACCCTGGCATTATCTTAGGTAAGCAGACTACAATGCCT
Source organism: Rhabdomys pumilio (assembly GCA_030674055.1). Lineage (NCBI taxonomy): Eukaryota > Metazoa > Chordata > Mammalia > Rodentia > Muridae > Rhabdomys > Rhabdomys pumilio. The sequence goes on along the minus strand of JANHMN010000003.1, from coordinate 70,208,501 downwards.
GCCCCAAACAGGGAGTAACCTGAACCCTCTAGGACCCAGGAAGTCACTCCTGGCCTGAGCAGATTTTGGGCCTCAGCTCTTACCCCAGTAGCAACACCCAGCCCACACAGTTTTGATAAAACCAAGATAATAGGAAAGACAGGCTCCAGTCAGAAACAGGGCAGGTAGCACTACGGAGATCCCGATGGCAAAAGACAAGCACAAGAACACAAGCATCAGCAACCCAGGGTACTTGGCATCATTAGAACCTAGTCCTCCCACACAAGAAAGTCCTGAATTCCCTATAGTACTAGAAAAGCAAGATTCAGATTTAAAATCACTTCTAATGATGATACAAGACTTTAAGAAGGACATAAATAACACTCTCAAAGAATTTGAGGAGAACACAGGTAGACAGGTAGAAGCCCTTAAAGTGGAAACACAAAAATCCCTTAAGGAATTACAAGAGAACACAACCAAATGGGTGAAGGAATTGAACAAAACTATCCAGGACATAAAAATGAAAGTAGAAACAATTAAGAAATCACAAAGGAAGACTACCCTGGAGATAGAAAACCTAGGAAAGAAATCAGGAGTCATAGACACAAGCATCACCAACAGAATACAAGAGATAGAAGAGAGAATCTCAGGTGCAGAAGATACCATAGAAAATATTCACACAACTGTCAAAGAAAGCGCAAAATGCAAAATGTTCTTACCACAAAATATCCAGGAAATCCAGAACACAATGAGGAGACCAAACCTAAGGATAATAGGTATAGATGAGAATAAAGATTCCCAACTTAAAGGGCCAATAAATATCTTCAACAAAATTATAGAAGAAAACTTTCCTAACCTAAAGAACGAGATGCCCATAAACATACAAGAAGCCTATAGAATGCCAAATAGACTAGATCAAAAAAGAAATACCTCCCATCACATAGTAATCAAAACACCAAGTGAACAAAATGAAGAAAGAATATTAAATACAGTAAGGGAAAAAGGCCAAGTAACACATAAAGGCAGACCTATCAGAATTACACTAGACTTTTCACCAGATACTATAAAAGTGAGAAGATGCTGGACAGATGTCATACAGACCCCTAAGAGAACACAAATGCCAGCCCAGGCTACTGTACCCAGCAAAACTCTCAATTACCATAGATGGAGAAACCAAGATATTCCACGACAAAACCAAATTTACACAATATCTTTCCACAAACCCAGCATCACAAAGGATAATAGCAGGAAAGCTCCAATACAAGGAGGGAAATTATACCCTAGAAAGAGCAAGAAAGTAATCCTCTTCCAACAAATCCAAAAGAAGATAGCCACACAAAGATAATTTCTCCTCTAATAACAAAAATAACAGAAAGCAACAATCACTGTTCCTTAATATCTCTTAACATCAATGGACTCAATTCCCCAATTAAAAGACATAGGCTAATGGACTGGATACATAAACAGGACCCAGCATTTTGCTGCATTCAGGAAACCCACCTCAGTGACAAAGACAGACTCAACCTTAGAGTAAAAGGCTGGAAAACAATTTTTCAAGCAAATGGTCCTAGGAAATAAGCTGGAGTTGCCATTCTAAAATCTCCATCCCAAGAACACAAAGGGAGGGACTCATGGCTCCAATGTATAGGTAGTTGAGGGTGGCCTTGCCAAGCATCAGTGTAAGTGGAGGGCCTTGGTGCCTGAAAGTTTGAATTCCTTAGTGTTAGGGAATTTCAAGAGCAGGGAGGTGGGAATGAGAGGATGGTGCGAACACATCCTCATAGTAATAGGAGGAGGGGGGATGGGATAAGGAGTTGGGCATTAGTGGAAGTGGACCGCCGCCTTAGTGCCTGAAAGTTTGAATTTCCTAGTGTTGGGGAATTTCAAGAGCAGGAAGCAGGAATGGGAGAATGGTGGGAACACACTCTCATAGTTGTAGGAGGAGGCGGGATGGGGTAATGGGTTAGGCATCAGTGAGAGTGGAGAGCCTTGGTGTCTGAAAGTTTGGATTCCCTAGTGTTGGGAAATTAGAGAGCAGAAAGGCAGGAATGGGAGGATGGTGGGAGCACACCCTCATAGAAACTCCCAGAGTTATATGGATTAGACATGACAGAGGCAGGCTGCCAGAAGACTAGATTCCAGAATTTAAACAAAAAAATTATCTTGATACTAAAATTTGTTTTGAGAATTGTATATTGCAGAATACACAGCCTTGGTGTATCTACTCATCAAGCAAGCTAAACAGACCTGCTCAAACCTCTGATGTCCTGGAATTCCAGCTGGATGCAATGAGGACACAGTGTCAGAGGCTTATCAATTTACTCTTCCCCCCCACCTCTCTTCTAATATCTCAGTGCCCATAATCAGCTTGAAGAAGTTAATGAAGAGTCAGCGCCTTTTCCCTGGGTTTGGGGACTGAGATGGTTAATATTAGGCTGTCTTTCTAGGGAAAAGTAGTGGGTTTTTGTGAACAGGGAGAATTAGCTAGGATTTATTGCATAGCCATAACCTATTGGTGAAAATATGCATACTTGTTATTAAGATGAAGTTATAATTTCCTTTTTTGTGTGCTTAGTTTCTGTATTAGTTAGGGTTCTCTAGAGTAGCAGAACTTTTTTTTTTTTTTGCTTTTATACAATTTTTTTAATGTTAATCAAAGGCTTTATAAGCTTGGTAATGCTCAATAACAAGATGCCCATAAAATCAGAAGTGTAACCCAATACCCAACCTAGATATACCAACTATCTTTGACTGGTGGAAACACACAAACATCTACCTCCATGTCCATCCCCCCCCCCATCACCTAGCTCCTCCTCTCCTTCTCCTGCTCCTCTCCTTACTCCTCCTCTTCCTCTTCTTATTTCTCCCACCTTAGCTCCTCCTACATATCACCCTTCCTGTTAAAATAAAATGAAATGTAAATAAAATATCCAATTAAAAAATTCAAAATGAAAAAAAAAAACTTGATCTTTTCTTCCCACTCTTTCAATAAATACTATGAACTTTAAAAAAAAAGAAAAAAGAAAAAGAAACTCTTGAACAATAAGACTTGGGAGCTTCTGGGATGGAGAATACACCAAAGTTTTGGAAAAACAACACACTTAGAGAGCACATAGATGCTCTGTGTTATTGGTGAATTCAAATGAGGATTGTGTCAAAAGTGAAAACAACTGTCATTAGACAGTTGTTCCTAAGGAATTACAATGTTGAAGACCTGGGCCCAAACAACTCCCAATAAGCACTCTAAGGAAGATGAGGAAATGCCAACTTTTGTATAGCATTGAATCTTGGGTAAGGAAAAGAGATACGTAACAGAAGATAAAGAAAATACTTAATAAAAATGTTCACAACAAGTGGGATAGCATAGGCTCTTCATATATATCAAGAGCCTTCTGGCACACTGTAATTGTTCTATAATACTAGCTGTTTCCAATGCCCTGAGACAAAAGGCAAAGGTGGCCAAAGTCTATATTCCTGAGCATCAGCTTGGGATAGCCATGGCTTCTGCTCTTCTGTAACATCCGGCTCTGCCGTAAGAGAACCTTAAATGTTATGTTATTGTGGTTTGCCCTTTATTTCATCACATCTCCCACAACACCTCATATGTTCGTCTTTCTCCTCTGCTGGTTCCTGAGTTATGTCCATCTAATAAGCCGTTGCTGTTCCCTGAACAAGGCTCTGAATTGCGATAGAAGAAAAACTATTATAAAATCCAGCACATCAGAAAGGGCTCAGTGAAGTGTCTAAAATGTTGGCTATTTGGGGTGTGTGTGTGTGTGTGTGTGTGTGTGTGTGTGTGTGTGTGTGTGTGTCCTCTTATTACTAAAATAGACTCCAGTATCTTTCTGGCAAGGACCACATCTTCATTATTTTAGAGTTTCCCTCCACTTCCAATACTCTGTCTTATGCCAAAGAAAACCCGATGAACAGTCAATTCAAGACCTTTTTTTTTCTTTCTTTCTTTTTTGTCCTGCTTTGCTTTATTATCTGTCTCCTTCTAAATCTATTGCTTCTAAATCTGATATTAGAAAGTCCTTCTCTAAGCTTTATTTAACTTTCCTAAGATATGTGTTTTCACAGATGTGTGTCACATGTGCCATGCTGATTGGCTATGAAATTAACCTTGAATATCGGCTCGCCCGCATTTAAAATAAAATGGCAGCTGGGAAGAAGACTGAGTCGGGATGATGATCATGAGCAGAGCTGGAAATAGAGCAGATTTGAGCATCTGGTGGAGGAGAGACTGGGCTCACAGAGAAGGGGCACAGCCCTGCCTGGGTCTGGAAATGCCTGAATTTAATGGGCAGGATAGCATTTGAATCACTTGAAGTGAGGTTACAGAGTCTGAGCCATAAGAATGTAATGTGCTGGAGTAGACCACTCCTCACCAGTTCTCATGGTTAAGATCTAGGAAGGTAGAGGACACACTCTTTTGGGACTCAATTAGGGAAGCTGAAAACATTGTTATGCCATACTGGTCTTTACGAAGAGCCCCATGCTTTATTCTCTGGGCCTTGGACCTGCTTTTTCTCTACCAGGAATGTCTTTCTGTCCCTTTCCCATTTTCTTGGCTAGTTCTGGTCAGTATTGAATTCATAACTTGTATGTTTTATCTTCTGGGGAGACAACCTATGAATCATATTGCCCCCTTCACCTCCAATGTGACTCTGTCATTTACTGTATAGAACACAGTGCAGCATTTTGCTCAAATCAGAGATCTGCCTCCCTTATTTTGTCCTCCAACATTTATAACATGTGCTCATTATGAGATTCAGCTTTCCAGCAGTCCACCCATACACACCTTGATAGAAAATGAAGGGAAAAACTCTAAGGCTCACACAAGGAGCAGATTTCTGATGTTTAGGATATCACTAACCCAAGCCTTCTAGTGCAAGGGCATTGCTTTCCCTCTTTGCAGAGTAGCAGAAGAGAGAGAGTCTGTGTGTAGATCTGAGAGTTCTATAAGCCCGGGGACATGGAGTTCTTCGTAATACCTTGTCATAGTCTTTTATATTGATGGTCATTTTGAGTAGAAAAGTTACTTTTACTCTTTTATTTTTTACTTTCTGCCCAATAGCATAATGGGCATATGTCAGACTCTAGGCTTTACATGATAATACCATTGAGGGTAAAGAAAGATCTAGGTATCTTAGATAAAAGAGCCCAAAATTCTCTATCTGTATTGTTGTTCTGCCTACCTGTCTCCTCTGTGTGCGCCTCAGTCTGTCCCTTCTTTCCTCTCCCTCCATATCTCTCCAAACCACTTAGTCTCCCTACCTTGACAGATGCAGAAAAAGAAAGGCAGGAACTGAACATATGTCAGATATATGCAGCCGTTATCCAAACTCAATGACAATTCAGTAAATATCAATGACAATTGAGTCGTTATGGGACCTGAGTTCTGAAGGCACAGAATCCTTGTCCCAAAAATATTAATAAGGTAAATAAATATAAATTCTCATCTTTTATAAAAATCATCTTCCTTATTTAATCCTTTTTTACTTCAAACTTATTCTGTGAAGTGGTAATTTTTAAACCTTATATTATGATTTTCGTTTTGAGTTCATCTATGCCTTTTTTTTTGAATACATGTCCCCAGTGGCTGCTTTACTGTGTGGTTTATTTCTAAAGTATCATTGTTATCATCCTCAGCATTTCACTATTGCTAGCTCATTTGCAGTGAACCTTGGTTCCCTGCAGTCCTGTGATATACTTCAAGTGCCTAGAACATCTTTATCCAGCAGCCTAGGCTTTATTTTTGTAGGATCCTGGAGATTCAATGTCTGGAACCACTTTAATAATAATCCCTGGATTTGGGTGAATCTGGACCCCCACACTTAGTTTGGAGCTGGATCTGAATTTTCATTTCCCCTTAATAATTTTACTGCTAGTAAGTAAAGTATTCCTAGTGCCCAAAGCCAAGGGGCTCTGGTTTTTATGGAGGATGGGATACTGCTAGCTATTGCATTTCTTCCCAGGTCTTGGATGAATAGGAATAAAATCCCAAACTCTCTCAGTCTAAATCCTGAGACAATGGCTAGCAGTAAAATCCTTTTATGATACTCAATCCACCACACTGGATGTTTATGGTACCTAAGGACTTCCCTTTCCTTTCTTTCAAATATAGGGACTTTTATTGTTTGACAGAATGTCTGTACCTTGTCGTGAACAAACTGTCACCATGTTGCCAGAAGACCTAGCCAGAAATCATTGTAAAGGATTTTTATTATTGTCTTTTTAAAAAACAGCAGGGAATCCTACAAGGTTTCACAGCAACTTCCTTCACTAGCAATGCCATGAATTTGGAAATGTCTGCTGCATACCAGTCTCCACCTGATGCCACTGAGGCAGGCAGACTTTGATGGTGTTGAAGGCACCAGGGGCCTGAAACTCTTCAAAAAATCTTTTAGTCTGCTTGATGGACAGCATCCTCCACCATGAGATAGGAATGAGAGTCAGAGCAATTACAAATGCCTCGGGAAACACAAGGAGGGCTAGACAAGAAGAATGATGTGCAAAGACAGAAAACAGGGTACAAGGATAATGAATGAACATGAATCCCCGCCTTGTACACACCATGCCATCCACTGATTGTCAAGGCAAAGGAGGAAAGGTGAATGGGGGAGACCAACTCGGGAGAGTTCTCCATGAAGGACTGTCTTTTTCTGTATCACATTCAAACACTTTTCTTTTCTTTAATTTTCTTTCTTTTTCTTTCTTCCTTTTTTTCTTTCTTTCTTTGATAGAGAGAGATAGGGTCTTACTCTGTGGCCCCCTTGGATTCACTAGTAGCCCTGGGTGACCTTATGTTAAAATCATAACAATGCTCCTGTCTTGGCTTCCTAAGCTCTTAGATTACAGAACTCTGCAATAATGCCCCTGCTCATATTGGTGCATGTACATCCATATGTGTACACATATGTGCAGTTATGCATGTACATATGTGCCTGTGTCTGTAGAGATCAGTAATAGATGCTGGCTTTCTTCTTCACTCACTCCCCACCTTATTCTCTGAGACATGGTCTGTCACTGAAGACCTGAGTTGGAGCTCATCAACTCAGGGAGGCTGCTGTGTGCTATGGGGATCAGCTGTTCTCTGCCTCTGTGGAGCTACTTTTACAGATGTGCACTATTACATCTGGATTTCACATGGGTGCTGAGGCTCAAACCTCAGGCTCACACACTTGTCTAGGAAGCATTGACTGAGTCATCTCCCCCACTACGTTTTTGTTACTTTAGAACAGTTTTTGGTTTATAGAAAAGTTGAGCCTAACGTATGTATTTCCCCCCCTCCCCCCGTTACTAATGTCTTGTTGGATATGACACATTTGTTAGAGCTGATGAATGAATTTTTAAGATATGATTGATTGCCTAAGGTCTCTGGCTTACATCTTACATAGTTTCACTACTCATGTCATATTTCAATGAGTTTTGACAAAAATTTTATTACATTTACTCTCCATTACAATGACAGTACCATACAGAATACTCCCACTGAAACACTCGCTTTCAAAATATATGTTTCTAAACACCATATTTCCATTTTTGTGGAACTATTCAAGACAATTGAAAGAAGATGTGTTATGGGTTGGATATAAATGTACACCGTAGTCTTATGTATTCTGAACATTTGGTCCCCAGCTGGTGGCACTGCTTGGGAAGGTTATAGAACCTGGAGAAGATGGGGTCTAGATAAAGAAATCAGATCATTAAAGGTTGAGTCTTGGAGTTTATAGCTCAGCTCAACTTCTGTCCCAACTTTCTCTGTTTTCTGATCCATGAAGATGAGAAAAGGTTCCACTGTTCCAGGCCAAGCCAATCCCACTCGACTTTCTTTCTATCACCACAAACTGCGTCCCCTTAAACTGTGAGCCCAAATAAATCATTCCTGTCTGCAGCTTCTTCCATTAGGTTTGCAGTCTGAGAGATGAAAATGCTAAAATGAAGTATCTGCATACCCATGCTCATGCCAGCATTACTACCAACAGTCCAACTATGAAAACAAGTAAGTAGCTACCAATGCATGTTAGGATTAACAGAATGGGCTCTATGTATACATGTGATTAAGTATGACATATACACACCAGGGAGGACTATTCAGCCATGCTATAAAATGGACATTAGGCTAAGTGGACTAAAGCAGTGAGAAAGTGTTCTTTTATGTTACATATATGATAGGTCTAATTTCCAAAAGGAAAATATTTTGATTGCTTTCTTTTTAAATTAATACAGACAAAAAATAGATTAGCGGTTGCAAGGGCTAGATTTTACTGATTAATGGGTAAAGAGTTTCAGCTGTGAAAATGAGAAAGGTCTATAGGTGGATGCTGCTGCTGATTGACTCCAACATGAGTTACTTAGTGCTATAGAGACATGTGCTTTAACATGGTTATCTTGGGGCAGGACTAGTACTTCAATTAGTATAGAGTTTGCCACATAAACATGAGGACCTCAATTTGGTCCACCAGAACCCAAGAGGAGGTCAGAACAGATGAGAGTGGGGTGCATGCTTATAATCCTAGCTCTGCTCTGGGGTGGTAGAAATGAACAGATTCCTAAGGCTCACTGGCCAGACAGCATAGCTCACTTTGCAACTCCTAAGACAATGTAATACATGTCTGAAAAATATGAGATAGATGATTCAGAAAAATTACATCTGAGGTGGTCCTCTGGCATATACACACACCCACATACATGTACACAAACATATGCACACATAAAAACATATACAAACTCACCTACAAAAAATAGTTACTGTAGTAAATTTTATGTTATGTATATTATAGGTCTAATTTCCAAAAGGAAAATATTTTGTTTGCTTTCTTTTTAAATTTCATTTAGCTTATATGTGATGATTATACACGTGTGGTATTTCAACATACACACTGTCTGATAATCAAGTCAAGATACCTAACATATCTGCCACCTCATTTAGTTATCAGTTCTTTGTGGTGAGAAAGGAACATATTAGTTTTCATAAGGACTAAGTAAGAAAACTGCCACATGGGGGAGGGGTGAGGATAAGAACGGGAGGAATGAGGTGGGGGAAGGATGGAGGAAGTACTGGGAGAGACAACTGGATTTGAGGGGTTGGGAGCATCTCTGTGATAAGCTAGAAACCTAGGACAATGGAAACTCCTAGGAATCAGTGAAGGTAACCCTAATCAAAACTCAGCAATGGAGGACATAAAGCCGGAACCAGCCATCTTCTGTAACCAGGCAAAACTTACAATAGAGGGATTGGGACACCAACCCAGCCACAATATATTAGACCAACAATTTGTCCTGCCTACAAGATATGCAAGGTGAGGGATGGAGCAGAATTTGAGGGAAGGCCCAACCAACGACTGACCCAGCTTGAAACCCATGCCATAAGTGGGAGCCCACACTTGACACTATTGATGATATTCTGTTACACTTGAAGACAAACGCCTAGCAAAAATCGTCAGAGGAGCTTCGCCCAGCAACTATTGGAAGCTGGTGAAGAGACCCACAGCCAACCATTGAGTGGAGCTTGAAGAATCCTGTGGAAGAAGAGGAGGAAAGATTGAGGGAGTCAGAAGGGTCAATGAAAACCTAAAGAATCAACTAACCTGTGCCTGTGGGGCTCATGGAGACTTGACCTGCCAGCCAGAAGCATAAATGGAATGGACCTAGGCTCTCTACACATATATAATAGGTGAGCAGCTGGGTCTTCCTGTGGAACTCAGAAAGCAGAACAGGGGCTGTCTCTTGACTATATTGCCTACCATTGAATCCTTTTTCCCTAACTGAGCTGCCTTGTCTAGCCTCAGTGGAAGAGGATGTGACTAGTCTTGCTGTGGCCTGACATGTCTGGGCTGGTTGATGTTCATGAGAGGCCTCCCTTTTTTCTGGGGAGAAAGAAAGGAGGGTGGGAGAAGAGAAGGAAGGGGAGACTGGAAAGAAAGAAGAGAGGGAAAGTGAATAAATAACTTAGAAAAAAAAGAAGAAAAAGATAACTGCCATTCTCAGAATATAGAGACATTTAGTTATCTATAGCCTCTGGTGCCACCAGGTATGATCAACCTTGCCAACCTGTGCTCACTTCACAAAAGCAAAGTCTCAAAAGTCAGTACCAGTCTACAGCATGGCATAAAACAGCAGGCACTTGCAATTCCTACAAGAGACTGCAGAGGAGATGATAAGCTCCTGTGACCATCACCAAGAGCGAGCATTGCTCTCCTAGTCCATGAACCACTCAGGGTTGGAATGACCACTTTCTTCTCTAACAGCCCACAGTCCTGCCCGATTTTGGCTTGAATGCACAATCAGCTACTGGCACTCTTCATTGGTGGTAGAACAAAGACAACACCATTCTCCCCAGCATTTGAGTTTGGGCCTTTGACAACTGGAACCCAACTGAAGGCATTTGCATCTCGTCGCACATTTCTCCCTCCACCCTCAATCATAGTCTCACTCTGTTCCTGCCAACCCATAATGACACTGCTGTCCTGTTCCCCTTGTTCTGCCGGCCTTCCCTCCTTCTCCCACTCCCCCAACACACAGGTGGAAATTAAAAGGCAGGTTTGGCAGTGCTGGGAGTCATATATTGAGGCTAGAAATAAATTGAAACGAGCAAGCTGCAGCAACATAACAGGGCCCTGTGCCCAAGGATTGACAAGCCACCCACACCAGTTCTGCCTGCTCCCAACAATGTGTTATGATTGCATAGCTGAGTCACCTAACCCAAATGATAGTAATTCAGCTCAATCATGTCAAAAAATCGAAATTGTGCAGCCATCTGGCCACAGGCTTACTCACCTATTAGGGACACCCATTGACTTACTTCTGGCATAAAAGGTCACAGAAGGTAGGCGGGTAAATGAGAGGCTCCAGATAGAGGGATGGCACTAAGTGGCTATATAGGCCATGGGTTTGTGTCTGTTCTATCTTTTGGAAATAAGCATGGAAGGTGAAGGACTCGGTCATAAGAAGGATTCAGAGTAGGTTCCCCTTCCCCCTTCCCATCTCTGTGCTCACTTCGTACCCTCTCCATTACAAAACCAACTCACTCTGAGGTCACTGCTTTCTGCCAATTCACTTGAGGAGAAAATAACAACACCAAAAAATAAAAAAAATAAATAAAACAAAAGGCAATATTTAAAGGTGACAGCTTTACAAGAAATCTGCACTTTCATAAATTGCTATTTAGAAGGTAAATTAATACAGTTTGGGGAGAGCATGCTAGCAATAATACGTCAAGACTTTTTAAATTGCTGGAATTCTTTAGCTATCCGAATCGGTATAACTCATCTCTAAGTCTGCGGCCTAAGAAAATAATCAGAAATAAACACAAAAATATTAATATCACAAGAATATTTACTTCAGCCTTGTTTACAATAGGAAAAAAAGATAGAAATCAAAAGAATAAATGGAGAAAGAAGGGAAAGAAATTCAAACATCCTACAACGAAATGGCTAAGTGAGTTATAGCCACGCATCCAACTTACTAGAAGACAGCCATTAAAAACCTCACCTTCAAAGGAAATTTAATAGCGTGGGAAAATGTTTATGACTTTGCAATATATGCAGAGTAGGCCATAAAACTTCATATATAATGTGAATTGTGTAATGTTGAATCATATTGAAAATTGCTTTTTTAATAGATCGAGATGGTTGAATGTTAGATATCTCCTATGATACAAATCAAGAAAGATGAAATCGTTATTGTAAACAGAAAAATACAAAAAAGTTATGATTTGTTCTGTTGATTTTTAGTTTTCTTTTGTTTGTTTATTTTTTTTATAGCAGTGTTCTCTGGCAGGCCTTTTGCACTGGGGAGTAGTCTTTTTTTTTTTCCTCAGTGAAAATTTCTAGGCACCATGATAAATCAGTTCCAGAAAGCGGTGTGCTAGAGCAACGGTAGACTGCTTACGGGAGCACCCTGGGATTATCCCAGTTCTCCATTATCAGGAGTGGTTGCCGTCACATCAGAGTTGGAGCTTGTTAGAAGACACGGTGATAAAGTTTACACCACAGAACTTTATAGATGCTACAGATATGAACCTGTTTTCCCAGCACACTGGCACAGAGGCCTGGGAATTTGGATATCCCAGAACCAGTCCTGTCCAGCTCCAGAATGTCTCTGAATCCTTGCTTGGCAACAATGAAACACAGCCTTCAATTACCTGATTCTACCCTAAAGTTTCCAGGTTCTGAGCTCCTACCCAACAAGCTATCTGAGCTCAAAGAGCTTCTCTGATTCTTTCCTATAGGGATAATTCTTGGGATGTATAGGTCCATCTGAGTGCATATCTCATTGTCATTTAATATTTGCATTTGATAATAATAAATTAACATTTCTAAATATGCTGTGCCTAAGACAAACCCAGGTTCCACGTACTGTTGAGTCAGTGTTCAGAAACTATGATGCCAAGAGAAAATCATGACTGTGTAGATTCCTCCTATGTCAACTGTCAGCCTCTGACTTCATACTCACACAACCATGCTCCTTCTTGTCATTTCCACTTTACTTATTAATTTTGATAACAGCATCTGCTCAGTGCGTGGCATAGGTTATATCATCCAGTCTTCCCAAGAACCTCTTACACCACATTACACAGAAATGTGTCATGTTCTTAGCACTTGATATCTTTGAACATTTTTCCTTTCTTCAGAGTCATGTCTCCCTTCTAAGGGGGAGTACTTAGAACGTGATTTTCCTCACTCATTCTTGGCCAATTAGACACTGTCTTAGTTAGGGTTTCCATTGCTGTGAAGAGGCACATGACCAAGGCAACTCTCATAAAGGCAAACATTAAATTGGTGCAGGCATACAGTTTCAGAGGTTTAGTCCATTATCATCATGACAGGAAGCATGGCAGCATGCAGGCAGACTTAGTGCTGGAGAAGCCAAGATTTCTACATCTTAATCAAAGGCATCACTATGGAGATTGTCTTCAACAGGCAGCCAGGAGGAGGGTCTCTTTCACACTGGGCAGAACTTAGACATAGGACCTAAATGCCAACTCCCACAGTGATGAACCTCTTCCAACAAGGTCACACCTACTTCAACAAGGCCACGCCTCCTGATAGTGCCACTTCCCATCAGCCACTCATATTCAATCCACCACAGATGTGTGGGGCTGTGTCTCGAGCGTGGGCATGGTTTTGTTGGGCTGAGTTGTGGTTCCCCCATGTCTGCCACCCCAGGCAGCTGGAACTGTGGCTCAGAGGGCAGAAGCGAGGGAATTTGACTAAGTTTACTACACAAAGAGCTGGGCGGTTGATCATTGGGTTGTGAGAAGTTGCAGAACTCTACTCTGGGTGTGGGGAAATCCCAGTCTGAAGTCCTGCAGAGGCAGAGCTCCTGGGTTGGGGGTCTCTTGGCCAAGGCAGCTGGCCAGAGACCGGTGGTCTCAGCCCTTGGGCTCCCAGGCACCACCGGGAGGTCACAGAGGGACTGAGATGGAGACATATGAGCTGAACCGGCCCACAGCCAAAAGGGGCGATCCAGCAGTGCCCCACAGGGTGGAGACTCTTGGTCATGACCACTTGCTTGGCTGGGTCACGGCTGGCACAGCTAGCTTGCTTGAGTTGGCAGGCCTTCGTGGTTGGAACAAAGAGAAGTCCTCTGGAGGGAGATTAGGCAGCAGCTTATTGGTTGAAGGCTCCCTCTACAGTTCTCCATGACAGGTCCCAAAGACAAGAGGAAGTCCATGGTTTTAAAAGGTTTATTGTCATGGTGAAAAGTGGATGAAGCTGTACCCCATGTCCTGTTAAATATATTTTGCAAAGAGGAGCAGGGTCTGGGAAGGAATGCTTAATTGGCTATGCCCTCTGGCCTTTAGGTATCTCATTAGTATGGAGATCTTGTGAGGCTCTGCAGCCTGTAGTCACACCCTCTATCTGTGCTACCTGTACTATATGACCTAAGACCACAAACCTTTCTTTGCAATGGGCTGTGGATAAGTGTATTGAGGACCAAACTGCTGTTCTGGTCAAGGGGTCAGAGTCGCAAAGAATGGAGACAAGGCAGCGGTTCTGTAGTCAAATCTCAAGTCTCCTTTATTGTCTCTCTGCTGGTGCATATTCTCCTGACTCATATTCACTCTTGACTGTATTGACTGTATATATATTCTTACAAGGAAATCCTGGGTATAAGCACACGCAGGAGAACACAGGTGAAAACATTTTACCACGTGCACCATGCAGCTGGGGTCACTAAACAGCAAAACAAGCTATGTGGGATAAACAAGATATTTGTTAGAGTGTGCTCAGCTGTTGTAGGCTGCTGAAAAACCAAGTCTCTATCAGAGTAAATGGTTCCAGATGGCTGCAAAGATGATAGCTGCTTTTTAGCCGCTTTCTGCTTAAAGTCGGCTCCCTACATAAGTGAAAGGAACCAGGGGCAAGGAGTAAGGTCGAACACCTACTGTCCCATTAGGGTATTATCTGGGGTTCGAGGCCTGTGCTCAACCAGGTACCCAGCTGCCTCTCACAGCCCACCGCCCCACACAGATGTATTTAAAAAATCTTTTATAGGAATCTAGTGACCCAAAATGTTAAGCATCTTATGAAACCACTGTGAAGTATCATCTGGGACCTCCATATCCAACCCATAACTTCTTCAGCAGGACAAGCTGTACTATCACAGTTCTATGGCGCAGTACTGACCTCACAGTGGCCTGCAAGCCTCAAAACCTGGCCTCGTAGCCTACCTAGAAAGCTGGGTGCAGTCAGATTCCTAAGTGGAAGTTTCTGGTTGAGTCATGTGGTGCAAACTCACGTGGTCTTTTGCTGAAGCAAGACCCATGGGAGGACGCGTGATGTTGGGAGAGAGTATAAACAGGACACAGTGGACAGTGTCTTGTGCTTGTATCGCTTGCCTTGAAATGCTTCATTGGTCTTGGATCTTCACTTATCTTCACTTCATTGAAAGAGGCATGGCAGAGAACTTCTCCCAGTATCTCAGCTGATTCTGTTCACTCCAGTTCCATACCAATTTAGTAGGGGAAACCTGGTGGTTTCTGCTGGATCACTGCTGATTTGTGTTTGGTGAAAGTTTTGAACTGCACTACTGGTATCCTGACAAATGGAGATTGGAATTGCCCTCAAAGAACTAGTTCTAAACAGGTCCACATCCCCTTGTCCTATTTACCATCTTCTCTCCCCTACCGTTGGATGGTGGGCTAGAAGTAGGGTAGAAGCATTTGAGAACCCTTATTAAAATTAGGTTTTTAAAAATATAAGCCTACAAGATTCCTATCCCAAACTGCTAAAGTTAACTTCTAGAATAAATTTCCATGAATCTCAAGAATTTCAAAACCTTTTTTAGACTTGTAGGTAAAATTTTTGCCACATATAGCATATTATCAGCATCCCCTTTCAAAGATTCAGACATGCTAGGTCATTTGTCCAGGTTCACATAATTATTTCCTGGACCCCAGAATGAAACTTGTATTTTAAGATGCTGCTGTAGTTTACTACACAACACCTGAATCCTTCCTCCATCACGAATATTACCCAGATCACCACCTCCATCATGAATGCTATCTACACCACCACGACCACCTCCATTCCTCCTCCATCTTGAATATTATTGGAAGCTACTTGTGAGCTATAGATAAGTTGAGCTTCTTTCTCAGGGGAATATACATGGTTGTTTGCTAGTGAACCAGGACTTAATCTCTGGGCAATTCACTTGCAGACTCTACCCTCTGCTTCTAGATATCCTGAGTCTTGATTCAGCAAACACATCCCCAGCACTCCCTGGACATGATTCTCCCTTTTCTATGTGGGTGATGGCTTTGATCTTCATCACCTCTTGCCTCTATGTTTTCCCTGACCTAAAATGAACTTCCCACTATTCCCATTTTGCATTCAAATTCTACTTCCGTTTCTAGATCCTCAAGTTAAGCACCATCTGCTCCCTGGTGTCTTTTTCTTGACTGCATCAACTGACATGACCAAGAAATTTCTCTGAACTCCCATGAATTCATATCCTTTCTGAACTATTAATTTAAAGACATCACCCTGAGCTGCCTGACACAGTTACTAATCCTGTTGCATCTTCACTATGACAATGACAACCTTTGGAAGTCAGATACTCCCCTCACATTTATCATCAAGCCAAGTGCTGTGCATACAGCAGGTACTCCAGACACATTTCTGAACAGACATATGAATATGAAAGCAGTCATCTTGCCCTAATTAACAGTATGAACCATGTGACATGTTATCCTAATACTGCTTTTTTGGTTCTACTTTACTTCTTCAGATATGTAGATGTTTAAGAGGAAATTCATTAACACTGTTATCCCTTTCTCAAGTTGGCAATTCCGTGGGAACCCAGTTTCCATGCACAGGTTAAATGATATAAACTGATCTCTCAGATTGGAATGTTCTAGAATCCCCAAAGTGTCTGGGAAAGAGTGGCCCTCGGATCCTGCCCTACAGCCTTTCCATACATTTTCCCCCTTCTCGATAAGAGCATTAGTGTGCAGTCCTGCTGTGCCCAGCGTCTCTTTCTTTTATTCCCCAAATTGCACTGCAAAGTCATCTGACTTTGGCTCTAACATCCATTCCATCTTTGATTCTCCCATTTTCTCAACTGTTCTACCTTCACCATGCTCATATAGACACACTTATGCCAGAGTGTTCAAACCCAGTCCCCAGTGTGATGGGATCAGGAGACAGGCCTGGAGGAATTAATTAGGTCATGAAGGTGAAGCCCTGGTCACAATGCTCTTCTATAATAAGACACCAGAGAGGTGTGTGTGTGTGTGTGTGTGTGTGTGTGTGTGTGTCCCTCCCTCCCCTATAAGGGCACAGTGAGAAGACAGAAGAGTAGAGAGCCTTCAGTAGAGTGACTGTGATCCTGGATTCCCAACCTAGAGAAGAATTAGGAATACATTTGTCTTATGTAAGCCAGTTAGTCTGTGATGATCTGTTACAACTGCCTAAATTAACTAAGACATACTCATTGATAACTTTCAAAATGTTGTTGTGTCATAGTATCGTAGCCTCATATGCCAACTTCTGTGCATAACCTTTTCCCCACTAGGTACCTTCCACCTGAACCTGGTCTATGATATTTTTATAGCCAATAAGATATTTTCAGTCTCTTGAAATAAAAAGGTTTTTCCTTGTCCCCTTACCCTGTCTTCTTCTTCTGGCATAAAACAAAGATCTGAGACCCAGAAATGAAATGGATCATTAAAAATCATAAGGAAGGAAGTACAGCACTAAGGGTGTTAATATAGGCATTATAGAAGGAGTTTGGATTCCTGTAAGCTACTGTGGTTAGGCTTGATGCCGTACCCAAGAATTCTCAAGGTAGGAGACAATGTAGCCTGTTCATTACAGACTAGTTGCAAAGGTGACTAAAATTTGGTTATATTCACATCCTTGGTCTATCCCAAATAAGACATCCACAAAACATTGCTCAGGATATCTCCCCTTAAGACATCATCACACAGTGCTATGGTTTATGGTGATTTACACACCTATCACACTCTATTTTTCCACAGCTTCAGATTTTCTAGGGACAGAGCCCATTTGTATTAAATTTCAGGATCTCCTCCCTTACTGAGCCAAGCATGTTAACAAAACATGAACACTGTACCTGTCTGCTGATCTGAGGGGAATTGTATCCTTTCTTTCTGGCTCATTCTTTTAGCCAGTATCTCCTAATTAGAGAGAGAGGAACCTGCCAGCTCTCTCATCTCTGTGTACGGAAGAAAGTCATATCTTCCAGGCAATCATCATCACATCATGTATATCTTTCCCTACTGCAAATCTGTTATTTACATATTAAAGTGGTTATTAGAGAAGAGAATTCACTGATGCAAATTTGACATTCAGATGTCAACCACTCCATAAATAAGGTCAACTGTGATGAGGACTCATGTTAGTCTCCAATTAGAATCTTTTAATGTCTAAATAATGCTAATGTGAGGCATCTGCCACCCTATCTAGACTCATAAACAAAGATGCTGATGAGAGCCAACCTGCTCCAATGTACCTCCTATCACCCTTTCACAGCTTTCAACTCTCAGAACAGAGGCTAATACCTCTAGGGGCTGTTCTGTCTGGTCAGTGAGTGGACAAAGCAGCCATGCTAATTCTACTGCCAAAATGGAATAGCACACACTGAGTTTTATAACAAAAAGGGGTGTGTTTAGCTTATGATTCTTCAGGCTGGAAAGCCAACGTGGCACCAGTGTGTGGTGGGGCACTTGTGGAAAACCCTGACATAATAGAGTGCATCACATGGTGAAGCAGAGCAAGTACATGCTGTGCCTTCCTCTTCTTGTGTTGTTGTGAACACCACCATCAAGACTCAATCTTTCAGCTTTCATCAAATTTAGACATGCTTATAATTTTCATCCAAAAACTGCACAAGGAATACTGGGAAATGGTGCAGTGGGCAAAATGCTTACCACACAAGCATGAAAACGTGAGTTAGGATTCCCAGCACCCATGTAAAAGATAGGCACTGTGGAGCATGTCTATAATCCCAGAACTAGAGAGGCACATCCCCAGAGCTCACCATCCCTCCAGTCTAGACAAATTGGTGTGCTCCTGGTAGAATGAGACACCTTATCTCAAAAAGTAAGGAGAGCAACTAAGGAAGACACCTGCTATCTACCTCTGGCTTCCATTCACACTCATCTACAGATGTAAATGTACTCATATGCACATGTGCATGCATCAAAATGTACCCATATACCATATGCATGTACGTCCACACAAAAATTGCATATGAGAACTAGGCTTTCAGACCCTGCAACTTTGGAGGCACATTCAAACCACAACCTGTCAGTACAGAATCCTCTGGAGCCAAGAACTAACTGGAGATCTTCTTGCTGTCTCAACTCAGCTCTTTCCAGAGAAGCATGGAACTATAGATAGCCTTAGGGCTTTATCAAACACATTTTCTAGATAAGTCCATTTGAATATAAGATTTCTTTTAAAAATTGTATTTTACCTGATAACTACTTAAGGCAGTATTTAATATTAAAACATGCATATTCAAAGCTTACATTGTTTTCAAATAAAACATCAAAATTCTGAGAAATTTTCCTTGGGGACAAGAGAACTAGGTCTTTCCAAATACATTTGATGGGAAAGTCGAAGATCATTACAAGGCAGGGCGGCCATAGTTTTGCCACAGTTTAGAAATTTTGCACAAAGCAGGAGAGACTCTATAGATGTAACATCTGCAGGAGTCCTTAGGAAGCCCCCTCTGCCTTTTGAGGGAACTGAGGTGACAACATAATTGGCCTACACCCCAGAGTCAACACAACATCCCTGTTTTTCAGTCCTTAACCCTGCTCTCTTCTCGTGCTGATTAATCTTCATCATCAACATCACTAGATTTGGAATCACCTGGGAGACACACTTATGGGTGTGCCTGAAGGTGTTACAGGAGAGAATTACTGAGGAGGGAAGAGCCACCTTGGAGTGAATGGTATTCTCACAGACTGCAAGCCCAGACTGAATAAACGGGGAGAAAACAGGAAGACTAAATGATCATCAGCATTCAGCTTTCTCAGCTTCATGACATGCCCAGATGTGGGCAACCTTTCACTGCCATGGCTATGAGCCATTCCTGCCACCATCCCTTCTCCAACATCATAGACTGCGTACACTTACATTGTGAACCAAACTATCTTATCTTCCCATGAGTTACTTGTCAGATGTTTGATCATAGCAATAAGAAAAGTAATGAATACTTTTTCCTATGGCCAGTCCTGATTCCCTCTTTGTTCTTCTCATCCATTATTCTCTGGGTCTCCTCTCCTTCATTGGGAGGATGAAATAAAACTCTGGCACACTCTGCAGCCTGGTTTTCCACACTCCACTTCTGACTGGCACAGTGATTAGCAATGTAATACTCATCACTCTTGGCCCTTTGCCTTGTCCTGCCTCCTCCATCAAGAGAAAGGGAGAAAAATATACATGATGGGCCTGGAGAGATAATTTAGAGGTTAAGAGTTGGTTTTGTTTGCTTTCTGTTGCTGTGATAAACACCATGATTAAAAGCAACTTGAGGGAAGGGTTTATTTGGCTTACAGATTACAGTCTCTCTCAAGGGAAAACAAGGCAGAAACCAGGAGGCAGGAATTAAAGCAGCAACCACAGAGGAACACTGCTTTCTTGCTTGCTCAGCTACCTTCCTCATACAACCCAGGCCCACCAACCCAGAGGTGGTACCACTAGCAATAGGTGTCTCAGTTAAGGGTTCTATTGCTGCAAGGGAAACTCCATGACCACAAAGTAAGTTGGGGGGGAAGGGTTTATTCTACTTATATTTCCAGATTATAGTCTATCACTGGAGGAAGTCAAGGCAGGAACTCAAGCAGAGAACCCTGGAGGTAGGAGCTGATACATAAGCCATGGTGGGGTGCTGCTTACAAGTTTGCTTCCCATGGCTTACTCAGCCTTCCTTTTAAAATCCAGGACAAGTCCAGGCATGGCACTACCCACAATAGCCTGGGCCCTCCCCATTGATCACTGAGAAAAATGCCTTACAGCTGGATCTCCTGGAGGCATTTCCTCAACTGAGGCTCCTTTCTCTCTTATGACTCTAGCTTGTGTAAAGTTGATGTACAAAACCTAGGCAATACAATAGGTTCCACCAGTTAGCAATAAAAAGGAAAGGAGGGAGGGAGGGAGGGAAGGAAGGAAGGAAGGAAGGAAGGAAGGAAGGAAGGAAGGAAGGAAGAAAGGAAGGAAAGAAGGAAGGAAGGAAGGCCTCGTACATATGATCATAGGAGAACTACTACTTCTACTTCCAGAGTGCTAGAATAAAGTTGCATACCATGGTGCCCCATTTCATTTTCTTTTTCCTTTTTTGTTTCTTTCTTTTTCCTGTAACCCTAACTTGAAGAAGGATGGAGACAAGAGAATCACTGAAGCATGAGAAGTGCAGGTTCCGGATTCATTAAGGAGTCCTGCCTCAAAGAAACAAAGTGGAGAGTGATGGGATGGTACCCAGTGCCCTCATCTGGCCTTTGTACGTACACGTACATATACAACAAATGCTCACATGCACATACGCGTGTACACACACACACACACACACATACACACACACACACACACACGTGCACATGCACACACAAAGATTATTCCATGAATTATGCAAAAACTCTTTGAAATATCTGAGAAAGCAAGAATCCTTTCTACTGAGATTTACAGGATACATGTAAAAACACTAGTAAAATTACTCCCAATGACAAAAGATTTCTTTACACTCTTGAAGGAATAATCCTGTTGCCAAAATTACTCTTCAGAAAAAAATTAAAACACAGCCTACATAACAGTGTGACTCAGATGGCCCACAGTGGCCTCTCTGAGAGGAAGATTTAAGGTGAGTCACATAAGAAGCCAGCCTCATGACAATCCAATAGCAAGTAAAGGAAATGCAGAAAGCAAAGGCTCAAGAAACAGACAGACCTGGTGAATCTGAGCAACAGTAAGAGCAAGAGGACGGCTGGAGCAAATTGGGTTAGAAGGAAATACTCCAAGTGAAATTTTAGAGAAAGGAAGGGGTGAAGATATTACAGAGGAGAGAAAGGATGTTTTGTTCTATTTTGAGTGGGAAGGGATACCATTAGGAGGTTTTTTTAAAAAAAAAATAATCTGGTAACAGAATGACTCAATGACTGTTGGGGTTGGTGATAGCCCCTACTACCAATCCCAACAGCCTGAGTTCAATCCCTAAGACCAACATGATAGAAGGAGAGACCTGACTCCCACAAGTTGTCCTCTGATATACACACTATGTGAAGCATGTACATACACATGCACACACACACACACACACACACACACATACACACACACAAACTAAATGTAAAAATAAAATGTTGGTTAGAAAAGAGAAGAGAGGAAAGTAGAGGAGAGGAGGGGAGAGGAGAGGAGAGGAGAGGAGAGGAGAGGAG
>JANHMN010000003.1:70161346-70186509 GCA_030674055.1 Rhabdomys pumilio | reverse complement strand
GAAGAGAAGAGAAGTATTCTGACTACCAAAGAATCTCACAAACCCTAGACCCCTTACAAGATCCTTGGGCAAATTACTTAATCTCTATGCCTTTGTTTCAGGACCTACCTTGCTGGCCTATTAGGATAAACAAAGCAATACCCTATCTGAAAGTGAGAGCCCAGTCTCTGAAGTCATGGCATATGTCAGTATTTGGAAACACAACACCTGATTCTGCTCAGCTGGAAAGGATGCACCTGCCTCCAGCTTCCTCAGCAACCTGTTTGTGCACCACAGAGTCAACAGCATCTCCTGTCTTTCTGTATATTTCTTATCTTCCTCTAATACTGAATATGTTGAGAATGAACAGCATATCTTGCTCACTTCTGACGTTCTAATAAAAGTAAACTGCAACATTTTCCACTGAAGAAAAAATCCACATTTACTAAATGAAATACAGAAATATGAAAAGAGACAGCACTTGGTACCTTTAACTTAGAAAAACACATATTAACCTGACAACTGTGAACTCTAAATCAGTTTTTTGGTTTTTTTGGTTTTTTTGGTTTTTTTGGGGGGGGGTTGTTTTTGGTTTTTTGTTTTGTTTTGTTTTGTTTTTGGTTTTTTTTGACAATAACAGTATTTACTTTCAAAGGAAATTTCACTGAATAGTCCGGGATGCAGACACTTTCCTAGGAGCTTGACAGACTGGGATGGATCTTTCTGCAGAGTGCATAATAAACTAGTGGGCTGTGCTGGTCAGTTCTCAGTAAAGTGACATAAATCTTATCTCATTAGTGGTCATTGTTCTTGGTTCACCAATTTCCTTTTATGTTCCTTTGTTTACAACTTAGGGCATCTGAACTGGAGTCTAGTGGAAGCCAACACTATCGTTGTTTAGCTCTTCGAATGGCAAATTTTGTTCTGCCTTTCTCTTTTTTTTTTTTTTTTTTTTTTTTTTTTGATATTTTATTTATTTACATTTCAAAAAAATCAGTCTTCTTAAAAAGAAGAGATGATGGAACAGATATATGGGGGGTTGGGGAGTAGAAGAGATGCTTCAAGGAATGAAATTTGGAAACCAATGTAGTAGTTTCTAAGTAAAGGGTCCAAAATAATGATTGCAACTTCTGTTGATTTGTGACACAATTAAACGAAGCAATGATTCAGATGTCAAACTTTCCTCCCTCCCACCTAGGAGAGCCACCACCCTATTCTTCCAGTTCTCAGTCCAGACTGGATAAAGAAGAGAGAAGCCAACCCAAGCCATGAAATAATATCTTCTTACCAAAAAAACAACTCAGTAAGAGCTGCTCTGGTCTGAGCAAGTTCCTGTGGCCACATCTACGAGGCATCCCCATTACCATGCCTTCCCACCATGATAGACAGTGTCCCCTTAAACTGAGAGCCAAAAATAAATCATTCCTCCCTTAAATACAATCAATAAATAGATATTATCAAGAACCATTTACTATGACAGCACTGTCATTCATTTGGGAAACATCTGTGTAGTTGTCTTAGGGTTTCTCATGCTGGGATGAAACACCAAGAGCAAAAACAAGTTGGGGAAGAAAGGGTTTATTTGGCATACATTTCCACCTCATAATTCATCATTGAAGGAAGTCAGAACAGGAACTCAAGCAGGGCAGAAACCTGGAGGCAGGAGCTGATGCAGAGGCCTTGGAGGAGTGCTGCTTACTGACTTGCTCCCCTCAGATTGCTCAACCTGCTATCTTATAGAACCCAGGACGACCAGTCCAGGGTGGTATCACTCATAGTGGGCAAGATCCTCTCTCATCAATCACTAAAGAAAATGCCCTTAAGCTTGCCTACAGCCTGATTTTATGGAGGCATTTTCTTAATTGAGGTTCCCCCTTCTCAGATAACTTTAGCTTGTGTCAAGTTGACATAAAACTATTCAGCACAGTGGCCTTGAATGCCTGAGAGGAAAGAATTTTAGATGACCTCAAGCTATGTTTAGATAACTTCATGCCAATATGGAGCATTTTCAGTTAATAAAATGTGGAAGAATTTCTTATATTCAAATTATCTAATCTATGGTTAAGACAGTTGAGGAAAGGAAGAAGAAAAGCACCAGTCCCTGACAGTTGGAAAGAGAGGGCTCTAGTCAAGAAAACATTCCTTAAAAGATCACAACAATGTGGACCTGATATGCAGTTCATTTTGTAGACTTCTTTCTTAGTGTGAATGAAGCCCTGGGTTTGAATACCACAAGAACCCTCAACATCTAGAGGCAGATGGATCAGAAGTTTGGAGTTATATTTTGCTATATTAGACATTTGAAACCATCCTGGGCTACATGAAACCCAGTGTTAATAACAAAAAATAAAATAACACAATTATTTATACAGTTTAATGTAAATTTTCTAAAGTATAAAACACTGTAAGGCCAGCCATTGTGGTGAAATCACTAGTTGTTGACCTGAGTGACTGTTATTAGTCTTTTATTTAAAAGTCTTTTCTCTTGCCAATGAGTTCAAGTCTATTTCCCACTTCCCCTCTGATCAGACTTATGGTATTTGGTTTTATGTTGAGGTCCTTTATCCATTTGAGGTTGAGTTTTGTGAAGGATGATAAATATTGATCGCCTTGAATTTTTCTACATACAATTGTCCAGTTTGACCAGCTCCATTTGTTGAAGATTCTATATTTTCTCCAGTGTGTATTTCTGCATCTTTGTAAAAATCAGGTGTCCATAGATGTATGAACTTACGTTTTCAATTCAATTCCATTGTTCAACATGTCTGTTTTTGTACCAACACCATGCTTTTTATTACTATAGGTCTGCAATACAACCTAAAATCTGGGATAGTGAAATATCTAGCAGTTCTTTTGTTATTTAGGATTCTTTTGTGGCTATCCTGAGTTTGTTGTGTCTTCATATAAAGCTAAAAACTATCATTTCAAATTCTGTGAACTGGAATTTTGACAGGGATTGCACTGAATTTGTAGATTGCTTCTGGCAGGATGGCAATTTTCATATTAATCTTAATGATTCATGAGCATGGGATATTTCTCCACCTTCTGGTGTTTTATCAGTATCTTTCTTTAATGTCAAAGGTTTTTATGATATATGTCTTTCGTTTACTTGGTTAGAGTGATCCCAAGATATTTTACTTTTCTGAGGCTATTGTGAAAAGTATTATTTCCCTGGTATCTTGCTCAGTCTGTTTTTCAATTGTTCATAGGAAATATACTGATTTTTGTGTGTTAAATTTATATCCTTCTATTTTTTCTGCAAGTGATTGTCAGCTATAGAATTTTCTTGTTAGAGACTCTAGGTTCTTTTATATATAAAATCACATCATCTGCAAATAAACATACTTCAACTTTTACCTTTCTTATTTGTATATCCTTGACTTCTTTGGTTGTCTTAGTGTTCTAGCTAAGATTTCAAATATTGTATTGTTTAAGAATGGAAAGTGTGGACATTCTTGTCTTGCTCCTGATTTTAGTGAAAATGCATTGAGTTTCTCTCCATTTAGGCTGATGTTGGCTGTGAGGTTGCTTTATGCTAATTTATTTTATTGAGGCATGTTTCTTGGATCCCTGGTCCCTCCACAACTTTTACCAAGAAAAGATGCTGATTTTTGTCAAAAGCCTTTTCTGCATCCAATGAGATGATCATGTAGTTTTGCCTTTCAGTCTGTTTATGTGATAGATCATGTTTACTAATTTGTCTGTGTTAAACTATCCCTGAATTTTGGGATGAAGTCAACTTGATCGTTATAGGTAATCATTTTGAAGTGTTCTTGAATTTGGTTTGCAGGTATTTTTACTGAGAGTTTTTGCATCTATGTGCATAAAAAATATTGGTTTAAAATTTTCTTTTGTGTTGGGTCTTTGTGAGATTTGTGTGTCATGGTGACACTGGATTTATAAAAATAATTAGAAAATGTTCCTTTTCAGTTCCTATTTTTGTGGAATAATTTAAGGAATGTTGGCATTAACTCTTCTTTGAAAGTCTGACTGAATCCATCTGGCGTGGACTTTTATGCTGAGATACTTTTAATTACCGCTTCTATTTCACTAGGGTGATATGTATCCGTTTTAAATTGACTATTTGATCTTGATTTCACTTTGATAAGTCATATATGTCAAGAAATTTATCCATTTCTTTTGAGCTATCCAGTTTGATAAAATTCAGAATTTTTTAAAGTATGTCCCTATGACTCTGAATTTCCTCAGTGTCTGTCTGTTTTAATGTCCCACTTTTCATCTCTAATTTTGCTAGTTTTTCTGTCTTTTAGTTAATTTGACTAAGGATTTGTCAATCGTGTTGATTTTCTCAAAGAATCAATTATTAGTTTCATTGATTCTTTGTCTTCTTGTTGTTATTGTTTTCTATTTCACTAATTTCAGCCCTAAGTTTGATTTTTCTTTTTATTCTTTCCATCTGTTCCTTTGGGGTATTATTTCTTGTTCTAGAGTTTTCAAGTGTGACACTATATTATTAATATGAGCTTTCTTCAGTTTTTTGATGTAGCCCTTAGTGGTAAGAACTGTGACAGCTTAGAACTGCCATCAAATTAACCTATAAGTTTGGATATGTTGTATCTTCATTTTCATTCAATTATAATGTTTTTAATTTTTTTCTTGATTTCTGTCTTGACCCATTTTTTTATTTAGAAATGAGTTATTCTGTTTCTATGAGTTTGTACACTTTCTGTTGTTTCTGTTGTTCCTGGTACACAGCTTTAACCCAGAGTGGTTTAGATGGGAGGCAAGGGTGTTATGTCAATGTTCTTATCCCTGTTAAGATTTAGTTTGTGTCTAAGGATGTGGTCAATTTTGAGAAAGTTCCATGAGCTGCTAAGAAAAAAAAAAAAAGGTACATTCTTTAGTGTTTTGATGGAATGTTCTGTAACTATCTGCTAGTACATTTGATTTATGGTGTCATTTAACTTCCACATTTCTCTGTTTAGTTTTTGTCTGAATGACCTGTCTATTGGTGAGAGTGGAGTATTGAAGTCTCCCACTATCAGTGTGTGAAAGTCAGCTTTTGGGTGTATTAGTGTTTCTTTTACAAATTTTGGGTGCTGTTGTGTGTAGTTAATGATATTTAGGATTATATCATCTTGGTAGATTTCTTCTATGATAAGTATGTAGTGTCCTGTGGATCTTCTGATTGGTTTGGGTTTAAAGTGTATTTATTACTCACATGGTTATACCTGCTTGCTTCCTGGGTCCAATTGCTTGGAATAGGGTTTTTTCACTATTTTATCTGGAGGTGATGCCTAGTCTTGGTGGTGAATTATATTTCTTAGATGAAACAGAAAAATGGAGCCTGTTTTCTGATCCAATTTGTCTGTGTCTTTTTGTTGGGAAGTTGAGACCATTAATATTGAGAGTAATCAATAAGTAGTTCTATTGATTTCTGTTATTTTGTTGTTATGACCTGAGTTTTTTCTTCTCTTTTAATTTATTGTTCTGGGATTTACTCCTTATGTTTTCTGGGATATGGTTAACTTCTTCAGACTCAAGTTTCCTTTCTAGTTAACTTCTATAGAGCTGGATTTGTAAATAGATACTGCTTAAATTTGATTTCATAGTTTAGGGGTGGGTTTTTTTCTACTGATTGTGCTTTGTAGTTTTTCTGGATGTATTAGTCTATCACAGTTTGTAAACCATCTGTCCAGGCACTTCTAACCTTTAGACTCTCCATTAAGAAATCAAGTATAATATTAATTATGCCTGTCTTTATATGTAATTTGGTCTTTCTCCATTTAGTATCTTTTTTGTTTTAATTTAGTGTTTCAATTATTATGTATCATAGTGTCCCGGCCCAAGCTGCTACTCCGGTCTGTGCTCAGCTGTTGTAGGCTGTTGAAAAACAAGTCTCTTGTCAGGGTTTATGGCTCGAGATGGCTGCAAAGATGATAGCCGCTTTTCGCTAGAAGTTGGCTCCCAACATCATGGAGAATATCTTTTCTGGTACAGTCTATTTGGTGTTCTTTATGCTTCTTGCATCATGATGGATAACTACTTCTTTAGATTAAGAATTTTTTATTTTTCTACAATTTTACTTAAAATATTTTTATGCCTTTAACTTGAATTTCTTGTTTTTTCCTCTATACTTACTTAATATTGATAGATTTACTCTTTTTGTAGTGTACCAGATTTCCTGAAAGTTTTGTGCCTAGATTTTTTTTTTAAAAAAATGTAACATTTTCTTTGAAGTATCCATTTCTTCTACCTTGGCTTAAAGACCTAAAATTCTTTCTTCAACGTCTTATAATCTGTTGGTGAGGCTTCCTTCTAAGGTTCTTGTCTGACATTCTAAGGTTTTATCCTCCTCATCATCTTCCTCTTCCTTCTTTTTCTTGCTCTTTTCAGCCTTGACTACCCCCTTTTTCACTGCATCAGGTTTTCCTTTAGCTCTGTAGGCAGCAATATCCTTCTCATACTTCTCCTTCAGCTTGGTAGCCTTCTTCTCGTAGGGCTGCCTGTCATCTGCTGCAGTGTTGTTCCACATCTCTCCTAGTTTCTTTGCAACATCACCAATAGATAAGCCAGGATGCTCACCTTTGATTTTTGGGCAGTACTCAGAACAGAACAGAAAGAAGGCTGAAGGAGGCCTCTTGGGTGCATTGGGGTCCTTGAACTTATTTTTGGTCTCCCCTTTGGGAGGAATGTAGGTTTTCATTTCTCTTTTATAACAAGCCTTGTCAGCCTTTGCCATATCTTCAAATTTCCCCTTTTCTTTAGCAGACATGGTCTTCCACCTCTCTGAGCACTTCTTGGAGAACTCTGAGAAGCTGACAGAAGCATCTGGGTGCTTCTTCTTGTGCTCCTGTCGGCAGGTTTGCACAAAGAATGCATATGAGGACATTTTGCCTCTCGGCTTCTTAGGGTCTTCTTTGTCCATGTTTAATTGATTTTCCTCAGAGAGGCACAGAGTCGCCCAGTGCGCGTCCGGCTCTCTCTTGCACAGGTGCTGTCTCTGTGGAGCTCAATGTACTGCAATGGCTATGAGAGCCCTACTTTCATGTCTAACTGTTCTTATTATTTCATTCAACTCTTTGTATTTTCATAGTCTTCATTAAAGCACTTACTCCACTTACTCATATCTTTTGTGAAGGACTTTGGACATAATGATAATTGCTATTCTGAAGTCCTTGTCCTGTATTTCAGTTAAATTGCATTTATCAGGACCTATTGCACTGGGGTTACTTACATTTTCTTGGATGCTCATGTTTCTGTTTTTGTGCTAGGACCTAGGCATCTTGAATTATAATGCTTAAATTGTTGATACTTGATTTTGTTTTTATTGGGTTAGTGTTATGTTCTTTGGTTATTTTTAACCTACCAGTAGAGAAATAGAGGTAAGATGGAAGGAGGAGCTCCTGTAGGTAGGTGGCTTCAGGACTAAGAGATATCTAGAGATATCAGAATGAGCTACGGGAATGATAGTAAAAAATCACCTGTCTGTATCAGAGTCCAATGTGGCTGATAGGTAGTTCCTGTGAAGTGATGGTTGACACAGGTAAACGGAGATCAGCTAAAGGGAAGGCTGAGAGGATCATCTGGAAAGAGCTGAGAAGCCCTTGAGTATACACAAGGAGTCAGAGTCACCAGAGATTTGCCTTAGGGTGGGAGAAGGGACTCCTATAGGCAGGCTATCATAAGATAAAGAGCAATTCTGGAGAGACAGAAATTAAAAGGCTAAGGGAATGCTGGGTCCACACCAAGAGGAAAAGACATTATTAAGCTGTACCTGTTGAATCTTTGGTTGGGTACGACTTTTGTTACAAAGGAACTAGTCAAAGCATTCACAAACTTAGATAACTCATCCCTTTCAGAAACTAAAATTCTACAACTTTTCCTAAATATTTAGTTACTTCTCAGTTCAGTGAACAGTTTGACAAGAGACTTAAAATATTTCCAGATATATAATTTCAAATTTTGTGATTGTGATACTAGGAATGTTTTAAACTTATTCAGTGATTAAACTTCCTTCAGTGAAGTATAAGATACATAATCAAAATATACCTTATTTTTTTAAAAAATCACAATCAGAAAAATACTCAAGATATTTTAAATGCCTAATGAAAAAGCCTGACTCATAAAAATAAAAGTTCTATTAGTGGTGTCCTAGTTTACTTTCTGCTTTTGTGATGAACTTCATGACCAAGAAAACGTGGGGGGAGGCTTTATATCAGCTTATGTTTCTAGGTCAATTCAAAAAACAACACAGGAACTCAAAGCAGCAGCTTTAAACAGAAGTGAAAGAGCAATGCTTATTGGCTTGCTTCCCCTTGGTTTGCTCTGTTGCCTTTCTTATACAATCCACACCCACCTATCAAGTAATGTCACTGCCTACAGTGAGTTGAAACTGTACGCATCAATCATCAATCAAGAAAACTTTCTGCAGACATGACCAAAGGCCAATATGATGGAAGCAATTCCTCAGTTGAGGTTGCCAAGTTGACAACTAAGAGTAACCATTCCTGAAGGGCTAGTTCATGGTGATTGAGTCTTGGTGGTAGTCAGTTAGTTCCTACAAGTCAAACGCACATGGTTTTTGTCACCATAATGAGAAACCATCGTCCTTAAAAGGTGCATTTATATGTAGTTTAGATCGTGCAGTATAATGAAATTCTCAAGGGACAGACTCTATCCTTAAGAATTGCATACATCTTTGTCCATAAAGAAAAGAAGAAGCATCACAGCATAGGGGAAGTAAAGAATGGGGGGGGGGGGATTATTGCTCATCACCAAGGGATTCAATACATAAACTATACTGACTTCATATTTAGAAAAGATATACAAACCTACCAATAACCCATAGAAACATCCAATAGCTATACATTCAGAAGCAGATATAGGGCTTGAAGACATAGTGTTTAATGAATGGGAAACACGGGGGGGGGGGTTTCTTTTAAAAAAATACAATTTTGAAGTATACATCATTTGCTAAATTAATGGTCTTAACAAAATAATGTAAACTAACATAGTACCATGATATATTTTAGTAGAATAGAAGCATATTGGAAATACTCTATAGGTGTTACAATGGAAGTTCATGGAACATTATAGATATAGAAAAGAAGAATATATATGAGAGGTACCATGCAGTAAGAAACAGGATCCATGGAGGTCAACAGTGATAATGGGCTACTAGAGAATGAGCTCAACCCTCTGGAGCTGAACATTATCACCAATCATAAGTTAGAAATAAATATATGCCTGGTGTATTACTTTTCTTTCTGAAACCAATTACCTGACAGCTCAAGGGAGGAAGGGTTTATTTTGGCCCTTGGTTTGATGGTTTGTGTTTTCCATCCATTAAATTCTATGTCTTCAAGCCCTATATGTGCTTCTGAATGTAGAACTATTGGATGTTTCTAAGGGTTATGAGTAGGTTTGTTTGTTTGTCTATCATGGAAGAAAAGATATGGTGATGAGAGCAGCCATAACTAAGGAGCAGAAGTCTGAGGACACTGATCACATTGTGCTCTCAGTCACCAAGCAGAGAGAGATCAATGTTGGTATTCCACCCACGTTTTTCTTTTACCCACTACAACACCCCAGCCCTTGGGACAAACCTACTCATACAAAGGGTGGGTCTTCTCTCAGTCAAATCTCTCTGAAAATGCCTTCGCAGATGTGTCCAGAGGTGTGTCTGCCAAGGGATTTCATACCCAGTCAAACTAATCATGACAACAAGTTCTTGCAACAGAAGGAAATAAGGCAAACATCACAAATCAGAATCACAACATAAAGAAATATACAGGTGAGGACTGAGTTATTGTTTCCTTCAGAGAACCAAGTATGAAAAGAATCTGAGTTGGTCATGGAAGAATATGAAAGGCTAGCAGCACTAAAAAACCCAGGAAACTACTCATTATGATAATAAAATGACTATCATTTACACTGAACACTTTATACATATGTAATTTAAGCCACCTAACAACATTATCAGGAAGAGGCTGTTATTTCCATTGTATGTAGGAAAAAACCCTGAGGTTCAGGCATATGACCATTGTTGATAATGTTCTACATCTCTCACAGCTGAAACCTGGAAGATATGAGAATCATCCTTATAAACTGATTCCAGAGCCCAGCTCCTTATTGGATGTTGTATGTTGAACATTCAGGACTAAAGAGTAGAGCATGAATTGAAGGCTAAGCCTAGGGTACAGTGGATGGAAAACATGTACATGTTGGAGCCAATGGGGATGCGCCCTAAGTACTAGGCTATAGATTGATGGCTTGATCTGCTAGACCAAGGTCTCAATTTTTGAGATAGGCCTTTTTTTTCATGTTCCAACGTGAAAAAATGTGCCCTTCAACATGTTAATTGTTTATCTTCTACATTCTTAAATTCATTAATATGAATTTCATGAATCACATACAAAAATAACTATTTCAAAAAGACATAAATTGAATTCAAAGTTCCATGATATTCTTCCTGTCCTTCAGTGAACTGCCTTACAAACACTTCTAGATGCTATCCAGGTTAAAGGGCTTCCTTCTGAGAATCATGACTTCTCTGCCTTCAAATGCTAAGTGCTCTGACATGTTCATAAATTCAATGTCAGCTGACTGATGCTAAGAGCCAGCACTCAGAAAGTCAGTTTCTTTGGCTTTCCTGTCTGGCCCTATCCTTCCTCCCAGACTCTCCTGAGCTGCAGCCTTGTCCACACTCAGAAAAGGCCTTCTGCCTGGTTCCTGCATCCCAGATAAGGTTTCCAGAAGTCAAGGTACATCCTCCAAGTTACCATAGAAACAGGAGACCCATAGGTTGTTTTCTCCTGTGAGGAACTCTATAAACAGTAACCAAACAGTTTTGCCATGCTAGAAGCTAATTTTCAAAGGGCACAGCCTACCCTTCATGGATAGGCTAGACATGGGAATTGGGACCTATTTGTTCCTCTTATTACATTAGCAAGGCCTAGGTTAGGTTTGATAATCCTCACACCACCACACAGCAGGTGGGTTTGTTTTCAGAGAGAAGAGTCCTGACAGTTAGAAATCTGGAACAGTCCCAGTGTTTTAGAAATACGCCCACCATAACAGCTGAGTGGCTACCAAATATTTGCTTACATCTTGCAGTTAGCTTCTAAACACTTCACCCACATCAGGATCACCGCCTACCAGAGGCCACAGCTATAAGGAAAGTCCTAATCTCTTCATCCACTGGTGCTTTGTGGGTAGCTGTGATTGAATAAAAATTGAGCTCGACTGAGGCTGAAGTGCAAGCTAACTAGGGTTGCATTTCTGCTTTGCAGCAAAGGAGCTGTATTCATTTGCAGGGGCTATCATAATCATAACAGAATAAAATATTCTATCACAAATGGGATGACTTGGAAGTGAAACCTTTAGTTCTGGAGGCTAGCTGTCAAAACTTCTATAGGAGAATCCAGCCATGCTCCTTCCAGTCATTCCTTCCATGTGAAGGAATGACTCCAACTTTCACCTCTGTCTCCATATGTGTACCTGCTCTGTGTCTGTGTCTTTATCATCTCCCAACCCCCATTTTATGAGAACACCAACCATGTTAAATTTAGGACCTACCAACTCCAGTGTGTTATTTTTTTTCTTTTTTAGACAAGGTCACATGTAGCTTAGTCTGGGTTCAGATTCACTTTGTAACTTAAGAAGACCTTGAATTTTTGAACCTTTACCTCTCCTGGGTGCTGGAATTAGAGTCATGAGCCACCCTGCCCACTGTTTGCAGTACTGGGCATAAAGAGGGGACTCTGTACATGCTAGGAAGGCACTCTGCTAAGGGAGGTCTACATCTCCAGTCCCTCATTGTAATTCATTTCACTAATTGTGTATTCAGCTGCTGTTTCTAAATAAGATAATATTCTCAGGTATTGAAAACAGAGCAAGTTTACACACACACACACATTGTGCGGTTGGCAAGAGTTCAGTTAAAAGTTACAGTGCCTATGCTCTTTGGACAAGAAGTTGGCCTCTGCATATTTATCCTGAACATTAGAGCTACGTACACAAAAAAAGATGCACGCTACAACATTGTTTAGCAAAGGAACAGGTTGAAAACAGTCATAATTTAGTGGCACATTTGTGTAATGAAATACTCTGTTGTTGTTAAAAATGACCCAGTCCTTCTTTAACTTTTTTTTTTAACTGATTTGGGATGATTAGCCTGTGAGTTAAGGGACTATAGCAAATTCATGACTTTGAGTTTATTTTTAAGGTGTTTTCTATATTTTATTTAGAAATAGCTGAGAGGAGTTAACAGACAACAGTCCAGGTTACCTTACATGGATAGTTGGATTTCAAAACGTCAGAAATCCATAGAATTGACATCATAAATATTTCAATATTAATGTTCATCTTGATTAGAGACCTGTCTGCTCCTGACAGCTTCCTGTCTTGGATTCTAAGAAGAAATTGAGCATCCTTGGAGTTACTCCAGTTGTGGTGAGATAGCCACTAGGCAAGAATTGCCTCTCTCCATCTACAGACAAATTACTGTCCAGAAAAGGACACACTTGCAGAATAGTCGACTGATTATATCTGCCTAGACAGAGTAACCAGTCCTTAATAATTCTGCAGCACTAAGGTCTGTCAGATGAATTTGGGCCAGAAGGCTGAAGATTTGATGCTCCAACATTCGGTAGTATAGGGGCTGTCCAATGTTCGGTAGTATAGGGGCTGTCCAGGTGTTCAGCGGTCTCTATAAATTGGCTAAGTTTTAGAAGCTATCCTTAGTGCTTCCCATAACTTCAGTTAATCTAGTCATTCTGGATTTCTGACGGCGTTGAAGACCTATAGACTCATAGCCAATCCTGGATATTTACCTTGAGAGAAAAGAACTGAGTGGATGGTTTTCAGCTGACATTCATTCTAAAGCCAAGAAAAAGCCAGGTTCAAAATTAAGTGTTTTAGTCAAGAGAGACGACAGAGATTCTGGTTAGTCAAAAAGAGGAGAGACTGGGTATTAAGACTATCTTGTACCTCACTGGTACAAATAGGAATAATTATGTTCTAATTGTATTTTGTAAGAAAAGTTTTATTTTAACAGGAAGGGTAATATGTAGGAGGAGCTAAGGGGAAAGGAGCATCGAGAGGAAAAGATGGAGTAAGGAGAGGAGAAGATGAAGTAGATGAGAAGTTAGGTAATGAGAAAGAAAAAGAGAGAGAAAGAGAGGGCATGGAGGCAGAAGTTCACATGTCTCTACCAGTCAAAGATAGTTTACATAGCTAGGTTGGGTATTAGGTTGCACTTCTGATTGAGCATTACCATACTTATAAAGTCTTTGATTAACATTTAAAAAAATTGTATAAAAGCAAAATGGAAAAGGGGGCACGGGATAGGGGTTTTCTAGGGAGGGGAAATGGGGAAAGGGGCTGGCATCTGAAATGTAAATTAAATACCCAATAAAAAATGTTGAGATAGGCTTTGATGATATAAAATGATACAATTTTAACAAGAAAAAAGTGTGAGAGGGTAAGGATGGATCAGGCAGAGGCTGTGAAAGTACTCTAAACCATCTACAATGGTAGATACATGTCTATCCATTTGTTGAATTGCATAGAATGTGCAACATCAAGAGTAAAACCTGGTATAATCTATAGGCTTGGCATGATGGAGAAATCAGTGTGGGTTCATCAGTTGTAACAAACGCTCCACTCTAGCAGGAAAGGAAGATATTAAGGGGCTACACACCTATGAAGACAGGAGGGACAGGGGAAATCCATACACCCTGCACTCAATTTTGCTGTGAATTTAAAACTACTCTAAACAAGACTAATTTTTTAAAAGCCTAGTTCAGAAAAAAAAAATTTCTGTTGCATATGCCATCATGGGAGGAAGAGAGAAAGCATGTAGATATATGTTAACCTGAGTACACCTACACACATTTAATATTTCTAGAAATACATGTTTAAAATTAATAGTAGTGCTTACTTCAAACAAAAGAAATCAGACAACTGGAGTAGAAAAGATAAAGAGAGATAGTAACAGGTTTCAAAGATCTGTGGCTAGCCAGGTGCCATCTAGACTAATGTGGAGCACCAAGGAGACTTGCCTTGTGGGGCCAGGGAAGCTGGTTAAGAAACTGTGTATAGCCTATCAAGTGCTTTCCATTCAGAGTCAGATGTTAACTATAACTGAGAATAAAAGGAGCTAGATTTGACCTTCCATAAAGAACACTGATAATACAGAGAGAATTCAAAATAAATAAACTCCAAAAAACCCTCAACTCATTTATGTAATCAATAAAAGAACAAATGAATTGTATGAATAATTTTTGAAAGAAAAATATTAATAGCCATTAATTATCTGAATAAGTGTTAAACATCTGAAATGCAAATCAAAATGAAACTCCATCACTTCTAACTATCAACAAAATAATTAACAAATTTTAAAAATGCTTGCAAAGGTGCTGGGGAAAGAAATTCTTATACACTGTAGTAAGAATATAAATTAGTGCAGACACTATAGAAGTCAGTATAGAGAGCCTTCAAAAGAACAAAATCCCCACATCATCCAAATATCCCATCCCTGGGTACATACCAAGGGGAACCTAAGTCAGCACAGCACAGAAGTGAACATCCATGTTTACTGCTTCATTATTCACAACAGCCAAAATAAAAGAATCAGTCTACATATTCATCAATAATAAATGGATAAAGAAAATGTGGCATTTATGCATAGTACAGTTTTATACAAAGTCATATCACTTGTAGAGATGTGGATGGACCTGAGATTATGTTAAGCAAAATGAGCCAGATTTCAGAAAGGCAAAGACCACATATTCTCTCATATCCAAATCTTGATTTGAAATATATATTAGATATAATACATATATATTCAAAGCCTGCCTCCAGTAACATATTTTCTTCAGTGGAGCCATGCCTCCTAATCCTCTCAAACAGCACCACCAACTGAAGACTGTGTGTTCAAATACATAAACCTATGGGAGACACCCACACTCAAACCACCACAAGAGGTAAATATGAGGAAAGCACATGCCTGTGTGAAAATGTCGAAATGAAACTCATCTTCCAATGCCAATTGTAAGTTTGTAAATAAATGATTAAAAAATTATAGGCAGACAAACCCCCATGGCTACAACTAGAACACTGAAAACTACATAGGGGCTCCGTGATACAGTGATGCAGTGGGTATTCCAGAAGAGAAGAAGAGAGAGAAACAGGACAATCAGACAGGAGCATTTCACACCAAAGTTACATAGCACAAGTATCCTCAGGCAGCTGGCTAGGACTCTAAACATATACCTAAGCATTCAGCAGAGAAAACAAGGAAGAGAGAGAAACACCCTGCCCTTCTCTACCAGTAAAGCTAGGAAAGAAAGAAGATAGAAGCCAGCCCCATAGAGACTCCATGATTGTTCTCTTCCTTAGCTCACCCAAGGCTACCCAGGGAACACCCTCCACTCCAGGGAGATGGCTAATTTGATAAACTAATCAAGACTCACTACCAGGTATTATTTCAAAGGGGCACAAAAGTGCTTCTTCCTGAACCAACTTGACCTTGCAGTATTAATAGCTCTTAATTGCTTAATCTGCTCAGTCTTCCCGAAGGCAATCGAATTTTAACCAGAGATTCAGACACTCAAAGGAGTACGTGTCTACAGGAAATTATGTCAGGACTTCTGTGGATGATAAAGGCAAACTGTCTGGGACCAAAGGTATCCCTTATGCCTTTCAAATACCATGACAACAGGAATTATGGGATTTCTCTTCTCCTTTCCCTCAAGGCCATCCTGAAATAAAAGTAAGGACCACATTAAAGGAATCTTTAAAAGTCACTTCAATAGAACCCACCAATGCCTGCTCTATGCACCAGGGCTAAATAAAAGTACAGAATCTTCTGAATGACTCAACAAGACACAGTTGACTCAGAATCTGTCAATCAGATAGATTCCACTGCCATAATTTCGCGGCCACAATGTGTCATGACTGTTAAGAAAAAAATTGCTGGATCCCAAGAGAATCCATCAGGCATTACAACTAGGCCTAGGAGTATTCTTTTTCTTCTGATTATGAAAAGTCAATAATTTGTCCAGTCCACACACAGAATTACTAACCTCCTTGCAGGGATAGAGGCCATTCCTTTGTGTTGCTACTGACAATAAAGAACTCAGCCTATCTGGTCCATCCTCAAAGAAATAGCTAGTCAGTAGTGCAATTTACCATAATCACCTACCATTTAGTAAGCTTACCATCTCTCTTAGGGGCTAGCTTCTGTTAATATGCAATGTATGGAAACTTCCCTCGGCTCTCAATTGCCTTCCTGTAATTATTATATTGATTTGATGTAGCTGTAGATTCATGTTTAAGGTGGTTTATAGTTTTAATTTGCAATTAAATCAAATGATGCCTCTTTGCTAAGATGGCTGACACTTGTTTATATTCTACAACAAGTAATGAAGGCAACTTTTATTTGCCATAATAAACATGCAGGATGAGGAGCTTGAAATTGTTAGGAACCCATTTTCCTGCTTGGTCCTTCAGCCTAGTTTTTAAAACATTAAGTTAAGGAGCTATACTTACCTGGAGGAGCAAAGGCAGAAGCAGTTTTCTTTAATCATGTGACTCCTGGTAGATTGGCCACAATCAAGGCAGACTGCTTTCCAAAGGATAACTGGGCAATGCCATCTGGATTTGAGGAGAAGAAAAGAAAAAAAGAAGTAGTGTCAAATTTGGGTGGGAAGGGATGGGATGGTGGAGAGGATGGTAATGGGAGGAGCCGAGGAAGGAGAAAATGTTAATTTTAAAAATAAAATAAAGTTGCTTATTAAAACTGCATATTCATGCATTTTGAAACTGGTCCAGGTACTAACTGGGATATTACAGTGGTAATCTAGTGAGGTCATTGAAAGATTAATAATGGAACAAGTAACAAGAATAACTGGTAGATTTTTTTTTAAGTCTCCCTTTCTGAATGACCTCTGTGCAGCTAATCCCTCTGCATTTTTTTCCTCAATCTCTGGTGTAGCTGCATTACATCCGCTTTCAGTGCTGTGGTTTGTTTCTGCACTGATGTCAAAATCCCTTTTTCCAAGATCAAGCAAGTGGTGGTTGAGAAGAGTTTCAGTCTCAGGAGTGCATCCTAACATCCAAACAATGGCAGCCACTGAGCACGTTGACCTCTGGTGCAAATGTTCCACCTTACCTGAGGTCTCAGAGATACCTTTAAAAGTTGTCTGACTCTTTAAATACCACAGACCCACAAACTTACTTTATGACAGTCAACAAATACCAGCTGCAGAAAATGATGCCTAATTTTAATCATCCTAATGTTTAATGGCTCAGTGGGGGAGGATGATCCTCTGTCACACATGGAAGGTGGAGGATCCAAAGATAAGATGGCCACAGAAGATAAATGAAAAGGGTGCTTCAAGGACATCCATCCAAGAACAATGATACTAAGAGGTATGAAAAAAAGATGAAGACTGCTTGTTCAGAGAAAGAGAATTTCAAATATTGGAAAACATTCTAGGGACTACCAGATGGTGCTGAGGTAACCATAGTGATAAGTGCTTTGGTAGAGTAATGGATATTGGAGCAAGCATGGAGCATTCAAAGGAATAAAGCATCATTATCCTTCTACAAGGCAGATGAGTCCTTTCTCTGCCCACTCCAGCAACCAGTGTTATGACTATAACATCAAGAACCCTCAACTGTCTCCTAAAAGCAATATTCTCAAGGGAGCTTAAAATTTAACATTTTATAAAGTCATAACTCAAATATAGATTTAGATAAGAAAATACAGATACTGAAAAGCCACATCAACCATATGGGTGTGATAAAAGTCACCCACTCATCCTTTCTCTGGTGTTGATGAAATTCAGCCAATAATAGCTCAGAGGGCTTCTTTGTGCTGGCCTGAGCTGTCCTTAGTACTTCCTTTGTAGCCTGATGGCTTCATCATCCCTGATCCATTTCCATGTCCTCTGCCAGTCCAGGATCCTTGCTGATCCATGACAATCTATGCTAGACCAGTCACTTGCCCGCATCAGAGCCAAACCAGCATTTGCTGAGAGGTCTATCTGACACCTGTTTTTACACTGCTCCAAGTTCATGTAACGATTTCAGTAGCAGTGGGATCTTATTTATCTCAATTAAGTACTGAAGCAACCTAAATTAAAATTTCTGCAAACATTATCCCAAAAAAAGTATGGATACAGGTACATACTGTCTCTAGTTGTGGCAATGGCAGGGAGAAATCTTGAATACTGATTGTCTCCTGCAAGCTCTTGATCTATATGACTCCAAGACCTACAAGACAGTGATTGACCGGACTTGCTTTCTCAAACATGTTTTTTGATAGCCTCACTTCCCCCAAGATATTGAAGAAAGAAATAGTCCTGTGCAAAAAATAAAGAACAGGTCTTTTTTTGTTGTTTTTAGAACAGGTCTTATAGAGAAAAAAATGCCACTTCAGTGATTCTATCCACTCCTCTAGAAATAAAATGTCCCTGTAAATGACAAGGAGATAGAGAAGGAAGGCCTTTGAATGGGGATCAGGGCTAATGTTCATAAATAAGATTTAAGAATGCCATGGTGTGAAGACAACAGTCAGTTACTAGGTTATTTGGAGCCAGGAAAAACCAGGACCGCATGAATGCAGCAGCAGCACAAAAGTGTCATGTTGGCATAACCATCCACTTTCTAACTGGGTCAAAAACTTACTCTATAGGGGAATACACATGCCTGGCACTAGATATGGCTGAGTAGCTCATAGCTGACAAAAGCAATTGCACCACTATTATTTTAATTTACTATTTTCTAAACTAATGACTTACATGCTGATTTTTATAAGTATAAAAATGCAAAATAACTCCCAGACAGAGTTATTTATTTAACAGGCTGGCAAGCCAAGAACAGGTAAGACTCTGCATAAAGCCTTACCAACCTAAGACATAAGTACATTGCTTTTGATAATGCATTTCCATGACAGGTAAAGAAAGCATTCCTGTCAGAACAACCTAAGACAGACTCAGTCTTGTTTATGAAATAAAAAAGGGAGAGAGGCAAAGAGCTTTTGGAGATGCTTGGCAAGAATCTGACAATAGTCAAGGACAAGGAAATGGGCTGCTTGGCAGGAATATGACATTGGCCAAGGACAAGGAAGTGGGCTTCAGGCAGGATTCTGACGTTAGGCTAGAACAAAGAAGCAATTTCAGGCAGGAATCTAAATCTTAGGCTAGAACAAAGAAGTAGGCCTCAGCCATGAAAATGACTTTGGACTAGGACAGGGAAGTAGGCTCAGTTATTTTGGTCATCCTGATAAGCCCTTAGAAATAGTGATCATAGGAGTGATCTTAGAACTTTGTTTATTGCCTTGCTTGTTCTTTGAGTATTTGTGTTTATTGTCTTGCTTGTTCCTTGACTATTTGCATCTATTGTATTGTTAGTTCCTCAACCTAGAACTGACCTTAATACCTGCATGTAATTAAAATGGTGTAAAAGCAAAAATGAGGAGGGAGTATGGGATAGGGAGGTTAGGGGATGGGGAAACAGGATGATGTCTGAAATGTAAATAAATAAAATATGCAAAATAGTCACATCAACCATATGGGTTTGGCATAGCCACCTCCTTTTCCTTTCTTTGGTATTAATGAAATTTAGCCAACTCACTGAGTTATACCATTAGCAAAAGTAACACCTCTCTCTCTCTCTCTCTCTCTCTCTCTCTCTCTCTGTCTCTCTCTCACACACACACACATACACACACACATGCACATATATAAATATATGCATACATGTATGTATCCAAACATTAGAGCTTAGCTATGTTGGTTTTGTTTACGTTTCGATGCTGAAAAATAAACCTAGTTCTATATCCCTAATTCTTGATTTTGTGAGATGGAGGCTCACTCTGCAACGTAAGTTTGCCTTATGGTCAACCCTCTGGGCTCAGCTTCCTGAGTACCAGGATTACAGGCATACCTCACTATGCCTGAGTTATTCTGATTAATTCTCTTTTTCTCTTTGTTTTTAATTAATTATCATATTAAAATATCTTCCATTTTCAGCCAGTGACTACATAAGATGGAAAATAAGTTTTCAAAGGTAAATCTGGCCAGTGAGGTGAGAGTCACTGAGTACGTAAAACACCTGCTGCAAAGCTTGGTGACCTGAATTTGATCACTGGGAGCCACTTGGTAGAAGGACATAATTGACTTCTGCAAGTTGTCATCTGAATTCCAGCTGCAAACAACTGGATAAATAAATAAATAAATAAAACAATATTGCCCCCAAAACATATGGGTGACTAACTGAAAATCTCAGTGTCAGACAGCAGATACCTCCCTAGGAGTTATTGGTCAGGAAGTCCCAAAAGCATTCTAAACAATACAAGCTATTGTTATTGCTCTTGAGTGCTTACTATAACAAAATAATAAGACATTGTTATGGAAGACACTGATCACTTTGGATACAAAGCAGAGAAATCAGCTTCAAGCCAATCAAGAAACTCTCTCCCTGCTGGCTAACATACAAAGTGCCAGAGGTGCTGTGAATGAAGGTGAGGGAGAAAAGACATCAATGTTCTAACCCAGCACTGTACCCTGCATGCTATAAGATCTGTCCACAATGCAATGGTGTATTTATTGTCATGGAAATAACTAATTGTTTTCAGCTTAGATATAAGGCCTGACCAGAGGACAGATTTCATTCCTGGTACTGTAAAATTAGTAGAAAAAAATACACACATACACACACACATACACACACACACACACACACAAATACACATATAACTGGAGTATTCATAGGCCCTAAGGGAGGATGTGTTTTGCTAAATGAATATTCTGCCAAACTATATTCTAAATATTTATGTCCATACTCTTATATACATGCTGCTGCTACTGCTCTCTGGTCAAAGAAGCTCCTTTTTTTGCAGTGGGAAGAGGTTAATGATGCAGAGATGAATAATTACTAAAAATACTGAGTATAAGTAACTCATTGCTTAGTTGTAGATGATTCATGTGTACCAAGCTCCACATTCCAGGTTCAGAAAATGTCAATGAAGATCAGGGTGGAAAGAATGTAGGAGGCAGTAGCCATGGGAGCAGGGGGCTGTGAAACACTGACTCTGGTCATGCCATGGCTGCTGCACAAAGAAACTCACAACAATTATAGATAACTGTACAAGGTCAAGCCAAGCAAACTTCAGGATGGATAGAGGAGGGGTCCTGGTAGATTTCCCATGCCTCCGTGGATGGCCACACACTCTTGTGTACATGAGCAGCACTAATCAATCATGAAGCATTATTAATAACAAAATATAAACTTTAAAGGACATGAAGCTGATAGGGGAAAAGATGAAGTAGGGGCATCAGGGGAAGCTGGAAAGAGATAGTGATAGATGGATATGATCAATATAAGTTGCATAAATGTTTGGAACTTTCAAAGAATAAAAAATATTACTTTTAAATAATTTAAAAGGTAAACAGGACTCATTGGTTTATGCCTCTCTAACAAGACTAATGCACAGGTTAAGTACATCGGTTCACCTGCCAATCATCTTTTAAAAGACATAGTTACCCAAATATCATCCCCAGTGTCTTAGTCAATGTTCTATTGTTATAAAGAGACATCATTACCATGGAAACTCTCATAAAAAAAGAGAAAGGAAAGGAAGGAAAGAAGGAAGGTAGAAAGGAAGAAAGAAAGAAAGAAAGAGAGAGAGAGAAAGAAAGAAAGAGAGAGAGAGGGAGAGAGAGAAAGAGAGAAAGAAACAAAGAAACGAAGAAAGAAACAATGAAACAAAGAAAGAAACAATGAAACAAAGAAAGAAACAATGAAACAAAGATAGTATTTAGTTGAAGCTGGCTTACAGTTGCTGAGGCTTAGTTCATTTTCATTATGGTGGGAAGCACGGTGGCAAGCAGGCAGACATGGTAGTTGGGAGATCTACATCCAGATCTACAAGCAGCAAAAAGAGAGAATCACTGGGCATGGCTTGGACTTTCTAAACATCAAAACCCACCCCCAGTGACACACTTCCTCCAAAAAGGCCACACCTACTCCAGAAATGCCACACCCCTAAACCTTTCAACTAACCATTCAAGTATAAGCACCTATGAGAGCCATTCTTATTCAAATCACCACACCTGAGAAATCTGATTGATTGGAAATTTCCCCCTAGAAGATCACAGGTACATCTTCAGGCAAGCCTCCTGGTTATGGGAGGAACTATACATACAAATTAGTAGTCCTCTCTATCCAGCTTTGGTAATTTTGGGTGCAGAGAAAAGTGAAGATAAGGG
The DNA here is from genome assembly GCA_030674055.1 of Rhabdomys pumilio. Lineage (NCBI taxonomy): Eukaryota > Metazoa > Chordata > Mammalia > Rodentia > Muridae > Rhabdomys > Rhabdomys pumilio. The sequence continues at coordinate 70,164,286 of JANHMN010000003.1, read as the reverse complement.
GAAAGGTGAAGCTGAGACTCTCCAATCAGTACTAGTCTCCTAGTGCAGAAAAACTCACTGCCCAAAATTGTTGTGCTGGGAAGTTGGTCACCAAAACAGCAAGGTTGGAAGTTATTAGGTCATGAGGGCATGCACCAACCCATGCATGGGTTAATGCCATTATAAAAAAAAAAAAAGTCCTATAAGCATGACTTTGATCTATGCCGTTCTATGTGTGAGGACAAAGCATTCATACTCTCACCAGACATGTCTGACCTATGACCTTCAAGCCGCGTTTGTCTCCGAATAGCTGTGAAAGCAGCCCAACACATATGTAAACAATTGCCATTTCACAATATTAAAAGTTTGGATGCTCTTGTAACCCTTCTACCTTCTGCCAAATGAGGATACATCATATACCAGCACATTAATCCTGGCCCTTGTGTCCTACAGAATATAAAAAATAAGTTTTTATATTTAAAAGACTACCTGGGATTGCAGGCTGGTGCAACCACTCTGGAAATCAGTCTAGCAATTCCTCAGAAAATTGAACATAGTACTACCTGAGGACCCAGCTATATCACTCCTGGGCATATACTCAGAAGATGCTCCAACATATAACAAGGACACATGTTCCACTACATTCACAGCAGCCTTATTTATAATAGCCAGAAGCTGGAAACAACCCAGATGTCCTTCAATGGAGGAATGGATACAGAAAATATGGTACATTTATACAATGGAGTACTACTCAGCTATTAAAAACAATGACCTCAAGAAATTCTTAGGCAAATGGATGGAACTAGAAAATAGCATCCTGGGTGAGACAAACCAGTCACAAAAGAACACACATGGTATAATAAGTGGATATTAGCCCAAAAGCTCAGAATACCCAAGATACAATTCAGAGACCATATAAAACTCAAGAAGAAGGAAGACCAAAATGTGGATTCAGTCCTTCTTAGAAGGGCAAACAAAGTGCTCATGGGAGGTAGAGGGTGGGAGGGACATGGCAGAAAGAGAGGAGTGGGAGGGGGAAAGTGGGGCCAGGATCAGGTAGGAGAGGAGGTGTGGGTAATATACAGAGGATCAGGGATTTGAACAGAGGGGTGTAGCAATGGGAGATGGGGAACTGGGGGTAGCCACCAGCAAGTCCCAGATGCCAGGAGAGCAAGAGGCTCTCAGGACCCAAAGGGGATGAAATTACCTGAAATGGCCAACAAAAGAGAGGGAGAACCTGTAGAGACCATATCCAGAGGCTAGGTAAGAGCCCCAGTTGGGGGCTGGGGGCATCCACTCATCTCCAAATTCTTAACCCAGAAAGGCTCCTGTCTAAAGGAGATACAGGGACAAAGTGTGGAGCAGAAACTGAAGGAAAGGCCATCCAGAGACTGCCCCACCTGGGAATCCATTCCATATACAGACACCAAACTCAGATACTATTGTGGATGCCAAGAAGTGCTTACTGACAGGAGGAGTCTATTATAGCTGTCTCCCAAGAGGCTCTGCCAGAGCCTGACAAATACAGAGGTAGATGCTTGCAGCCAACCGTTGGGCTGAGCATGAGGTCTCCAATAGAACAGTTAGAGAAGGGAATAAAGGAGCTGAAAGGGTTTGCAATCCCATAGGAAGAACAACACTATTAACCAACCAAACCTACTCCCCAGAGCTCCCAGGACTAAACCACCAACCAAAGAGCACATATAAAGGGACCCATGGCTCCAGCCACATATGTAGCAGAGGTTGGCATTTTCTGGCGTCAGTAGGAGAAGAAGCCCTTGGTTCTGTGAAGGCTCGATTCCCCAGTGGAGGGAAATGCCAGGGCAGTGAAGAAGGAGTGGGTGGGTGGGAGAGGGAAAGGGAGGTTCTGGAGGGAAAACTGGGAAAAGGAATAAATAACATTTGAAATGTAAATACATAAAATATCCAATAAAAAATAAAATAAAAGACTACCAAGTCTTAGGTATTGTGTACGGCACACAAACACAACACTTGTAACCTCCAAAAGATTGTGTATTCTCAAAAGCCAAGGTGACTCACTCACTGCTTCAGTATACCTTCCAGTTAGTCTGAACCTGAGTCCTCTGCTTGCTAGCCATGTGTCTCTTAGCTATGCCAGGGCACCTCCCTAGGCTGCAGCTGTCCTACAGAAACAGAGGTAACAAGGTCAACCTCCAATTTGTTCTAATGATTAAACAGGAATACACATGAGTCCTAGTAAAATGCCTTTGCTAAGAAAGTAAATACCCAATAAGGAAGGTTCTTTCAAGAGATAATTTTTCATGAGACTATGATCTAAGGTGTCTTTCTGTCTGGATGACATTGCAAAATAGCAAGGAAAAAAAATGAGACACTGACCACAGATCAAAATTGACCTTCAAAGTACAATACTACACACACACACACACACACCACACCTCTGAAAATGAGCCTTTTCTGGATGCCTAATCTAGAGCTTAGGTACAGTGTCCTCTATCCAGCCCAAATGGGGCAAGGACAGGTGGATGTGTAGAATGCCATGTGTAACTGGGCCAAGAGCACTGTTACAGGAATGAGGAGAGCTATGGGGAAAAAAAAATGACTGAAAACCCATAAAGATAAACCTGACTTTACATGTAGCACTTAAATTCAATGAGGACTCAGGAGGCCTCCTGGAGAATAGCTTGTGTTCTTTTTATTTAGTGAAGGTCTTTAAATCCTTTATTGTTAATCCTCCTGTCGACTGGCTAGCTTCCTCTTGTAGAATCGTAAAGCTGGGTACAATCTTGAGTGGGTTATTTTGAGGCCTTATTCTCAGTCTCCAAGCACCTGTTTGTCTAAATCTGAGTGCCAAGAGTGCCCAAAGGTATATAAACAGACCAGCTGACTGCTGTGCCTTCCCAAAACATGAGCTTGTGGCAAGGGCTTGGGAAAATGGGACCTAGGAAAAGATGAGGATGTCAGTAGCTCAGAGTGGGATAG
>JANHMN010000003.1:70142073-70161336 GCA_030674055.1 Rhabdomys pumilio | reverse complement strand
GAAATAATCATGTATTTACCCTTTACCCTGAAATTAGATGGCACTCGCTGTGCAATTACCCAGCCACTGAGTGACAATTACCACATAATTAAATGGTCAGTGGTTACGGTATTATTAAATAGCATTGACATGATATTCATTCCACAGAACCTTGTACTATTGCCACAGAATGAAACTCCCCACAAGAAATTGCAACCATTCTTGAGATCTGCTCTTTGCTTGGATGCATTTCAAATTGTCACAAACTCTTAGCATTGTGAGCTCCAGAGAGATCCAGAAAATGGCCAACCCTGGGCACAAAGAAAAGCATGTACTCTTGAACATGGGTCACTCATGAGGCAAAGAAGCACCTCTGCGGCTCTGCTATAGTCTCTGGCTAGGATATTTAGGGAAACTCCTCAGTCCTTCTCTGAGAATGTGCTACATTCTTCTTAGAGAGCTGGAATCTCTGTGTAAAGCACAAGTATTGTTTCAGCTTGTGTGAGCATCACAGACACTTCAATAGTTCAAACACTTCATATAAGTTCAAGATCTTTTTCTATCCTGTATATAACCTCATCACCAGCACCATTCCTGGAACATTGTGGATGCTCCGTGAGTGTTAGTTGGGTGAATTGGTTCATGGGTGATTCACTGATCAGTACATGTCTACCCACATTCTAGGTAGGTACATTGTATGTATGTATGTATGTGTGTATGTATGTATGTATGTATGTATGTATGTATGTGTGTGTGTGTGTATGTATGTATGTATGTATGTAGATACACTAAAGCTATTACTAAAGGACACTGTGGATGCAACATGGGGCCTCAGAAAGGCTGAGTCGCTTGCTCAAGATTATCATACAACCAGTTAATGTCACATGCAGGATCAAACACAGATTTCAAACTCTTAAAGCGGGCTCGTTCTGAGACAGTACAAACTCTTGTCCGCATACAGCTTCCAAGCACCCTGGAATGCTAAGAAAGACTTTGTAAGGCTAATGGTTCCCCCCAGAGTAAATCTCTTACAAGTAAGAACCAACATGATTTATATAAACTAAATTTTTTTGGTAAGGGAAGCCCAGTAAGATTTTAAAACTAGCCTAAAATCACACTGTTGATAAATTGCTTAGAGCCGAACTTGAACTCAAAGCCATTTATCTACCAGGTATACTGGAAAGAAACAGACTGCTTGTCCCAGGCCCTCCCATTTCCACCATTACAAGTTATATCATTGGTTTAGCATTGCTTCCAGATGATGCAGCTAAAATATAGTATCTCACCGCCACTCTCTAACACCTTAAATCAAATTGTTTTGCCTCCAGAGACAGATAGAAAGAAAAAAATGAAGCCAGAAAGAGTTTGAAATTGTATAAAACAATAAAGATCTTATGTTAAAAGTCCATTCTGACCAATTCATAGTAGATGTCTAAAAAGAGCAGCATATTGTGATTTCTCCTGAGCTTGTACACAGGTATGAAGGTTGATTAGTGCAGCCTTCTGTGGATTGGTCAGAGAGTAGTAGCACATGTGGTAGTCACCGGCTCTGAAATGCTGTGTGGGATTCCATAAAATTGGATCAAGCTTGGAACTTGTCAATGGTTGAGACCAGAAGACCAACTAAATAAAGTAAGCAGCCAAGGGCATTCTTTTCTTCACATATAGATATTCAAAGAAGAAAGTCAAAAAATACAATCTACACATTAAGACTTCAAGTCAGGAAACCTTGCTGCTAGGCCCACCTTTACAGTGTATTGGGTTTGAGCAGTTTTTACTCATTATTACCCCTCTTTAGATCTCAGTAAGAAATCCACAATCCACTGCCACATCCAAGATTTTGTGGTATGTAATGGTTGATACCACACAGAATAGAGAGAAGGAAAAGTGATGGATGGGCAGGAAAGAAGTAGGAAAAAATGGATCACACACTTTTGCAATGTAATACCCAGGTAGAAATCAATATTCCCATTTCGGCTATGAGGAGTTTTAATTATCAGTTCAACATCCAAGTATAATACACATTGGGTAGAAAAAAGAGAGAGGCATCAATAAACAGGAAGAATTGGATAAGAGCCTCTGAGGAAAGTGAGAACCCCACACACACACAAAGTGGAAAAGAAATGTCCAGTGGAGATGTGAGAGAAAATAATGTGATTGTCTCAGAAACATAGAGAAGAAGATATTTCAAGGAGAAAATGACCATTCACATTCAGCAGGAGAAATGCAGTCATGAAGAAGGGGAATGAGCTTTAGTGACTTATATCTAGGTCACTTTAATTTAAAAAAAAAATTAAAAGTGCAGGAGAAATAAGAAAACGCAACCTAATATGTGTTAGAAAGAGGTGATCCTAGGAGAGGAAGATCTAGGTTTGAAAAATCATGTGACCCAAAACTCCTTGCTGGCTTACTGTGCCTTTTTAAGAATGTATGTGAAGCATCTATCAGCGCTTGACACAACAGGTGCTCAAAATACTCAGCGCTATCTCCTTTCTCCACCTATATTCAATCAATTGTCCATCTTCCCGGCAACATCGGTATCCCTGTCAGCGTACAATTAAAAAAAAAAAAAAGTCTTATCTCTTGACCTTAGAAGTTGCTAATAGACCTGTAAGATTTCCCTGCTCATCTTTTCATCTCCTGCTGCTCTTTCAGAGGGACATTTCATCAGGCAGGGCATTCTAAGGCCAGAATGACACCTCATTCAAAGAGAAAAAAATTGACCGTGTCAAATGACTTCTAAGAAAACCCTGCAGGGAAGGTATGGGAAAGGTCCATAAATAATGCAATAAAGGATGTCATCCTTGGCCACTGCCTCTACTGACCCTCTTATAGGACTTTAAAGTCAATATCTCAGCTACTACAAACTTTCCTTCTTGCACCTGAGAAATCAGACTATCCATAACAGGTGAGGCTAACCCGACCAACCCAACCTATGTGTTTACCCATTAGTGTTTTATAATGCATATTTCTAAATATCCATGCTGTATGCTGTAGGATAGTCAATAAAGTCTATAACACTTACAAAAAAATGTATAATTTTTCTCTGAGTATGTACTACAGGCCAGTTTTCTATGCTCTGAGGTTTGGTAGTCAATGAACAAAGAATTTGGACAAAACAAACTCCTAAACATTATGAAGGTTTTCATCTCGTGGCTCTTCTGGCTCTGAGCTCATCAGCCTTCTAAATCAGGCCAGGAAAAAATAACAACGAATGTGAAGAATAAAATCCCGACAGACCAAAGCAAATGGCTACATTTCTCTCAAAAGGTTAAAGATATAAGGGAACTAGTGACTAACCAAGACACAAATCTAGGTCTGAGAATCTTCCAGAAAGAAGGAGAGAGAGAGAGAGAGAGAGAGGGAGAGAGAGAGAGAGAGAGAGAGAGAGAGAGAGAGAGAGAGAGAGAGAGAGGGAGGGAGGAAGGGAGGGAGGGAGGGAATCCAGAACCAAGTCATAATGAGTGGGGGAAACAGCCAGAGGCAAGAAGGACTTTCCAAGAGAGAGAATTGAAAAGAGCAACAATGTTATGATGAGATACACAAGGATGCTTATGATACAAGAAAAAGGGTAGAACAGAAAAAAATCATGAATACAGAGGTCCTCTATGTCAAACTAAAGGATTTGGTTTATGGGAGCCCTAGGAGGGTCTCTAATCAAAGAAAAGAGGTGACTAAAGTAGAACATAATGAAGACCATGAGTCAACATTTACCAGAAAGATACGAGAAGAGGAAAGCAGGGGTCTCATACAACAGAAGCTTCGTAGACAGGACCTAGGTTTTTAATGTTTAAAATAATTTTCCATCAGTTGCTAATTGAAATGCTTACAATTAAATCTACATCCAAATGTCTTTCATTGAGATCTTCTATGCAAAAGACGTTCTCTAGTGTTGTCGGTATACGATGATCCGAGTCAGGAACATACCACTCATCATAGCCACCACTGAGTCTGCAGACCAAGTTCTAATCTCATCAGTGGCCCTAACAATATCCTTTAGAGTGATGTGACCCAGCATAGAATCATACACTTCATTTAGCTGACATATCTCTCTATTCTCTACAAATGTGGAATTATTTCTCAGTCTTTACAGGAATGAATTAAAATTTCTCAGTAACCTTGTATATATGCTATACTAGCCCAATGTTGAAAAGGAAAAAAACCCTAAGACTCTAATAATTTAATTAATGAGCCCAAGCTGTTTGGGTGAAAGAGCTCCAGAGTATATGTCACTCAAAACCCTGATATGTAAATCTTATAAATAAAAGAGAACCCAAAGTTGGAGGGTTTGTAGGGAGATAGAGGTGGGTCTGGGAGAAGTTGGGGTAAATATGATCAAAATACACTGTATGAAATTCTCAAAGAATTAATAAAAATATTTTAACCTAACATCTGTTTTGAAGAAGTGAGCATTCAGGAGTCCATCTAATGACAGCACTGTGAGATGGAGAGGAACTGGCCCAAGGCCAAAGCAATAAAATTAGAAAAATGAAAGTGGATTTAAGGTACCCTACTTGAAAAAAAAACCAATGAGTGATTGTGTTTCTCTATTGATGCACTGGCGGTAACAATTAAATGATGCCTGAGATGTTAGGGTTTGGGTGACATATTGAAAACCAGCTTCAGGAGACTGACAGGAAGTCAGCTCTTGTTGTGCTGTGGAAGTTCCTGTCCATGTGAGGTTTCTATGTGCTACTGAATCATTCCTCCATAGGGAACGCAGCACTGGGAAGACCTCTGTCCTCAGGGCAAGTGGGACCTTGCGTTGAAAGCTGATGTCATTCACTAATACTCTTCTACAGCTTTATTTGGTTTTTTTGTAGGTGAACCTTCTTGCAAAGGTCTTATAGAGATAATTCATTTTAAAACTATAATTACTGATTACAGGGGTGGTTCTCTGATCTGCATGAAATCATTTTGAGTTAGTTTACATCATTAATTGCCCATGTGAGAGAAAAGACTCAAAGAAAAATCATGAGGACCCTGGTCAGGGGAATCGTGGAGAGTAGGGGCTGAAACGTAGATACATGAACCAGCAAGGAAGAAAACAGCACAAGAGAAACACAGCCAACAAACGTCCAAGAATGGCCAAACCAGAGAAACAAGCAACACCAATGGTATCTCTATTATTTGTTGGTGTAGAATTCCAGGCTTTGTCTTAAACACATTATCCATCAATGCTCATTGAGTCGTGTCGTGGGTATTACATACACTCCAGAGATGAAAAAAAATGTGCCTCAGAGAAATTACACAGCTTTTTGAAGTTCACCTTTGAGACGTGGATATGATAAATGTTAGACATAATACCAGAGCTATCCTATCTCTAAGTCAAGTCTATTCACTGTTCTGCCTGCCTCCAAACACTGCACTTCCAGTCTGTGGACTGTGTTTCTGAATACACCTGACCACAAGAGTTCAGTTCAACTGCAACAATGTTTTTTGCATAGTAATGAGTCTGGCTTGTGTGAGGTGGAACACTAGCAGAGTGATGATGGGTAGAGGCCCAGACAGCCTGCTGGACTCAGACTATCTTTCCTTTTGCCCCCCATGAACTTGTATATTGGCCTGGAGCAATACACAAAAAACCCACACTGCTTCCCTATCCCTATATGAATGCTGAATGGGTGAGATGGTTTCACACGTCAGGAAGATGCTGATAGAAACAAAGGTGTGGTCTATGCAGTACCAGAACTCAGCAGCAAATCCTATAAGTCTTAGGATTCATTTCATCATGAGATCTTCTGAAACTTAGTCCAAAAACACACACTGATTAGATGATTAGCCTCTTGCTTGACAGATGAACCATTTCAGTGATATTTTATCTGCGGACAATCCCTGCCTCCACTACCCCTATTTGTCACACCTTCTTTATTTGGTCAGCTTTCCCAAGGATAACCTGAGACTGTGGATCACCATCAAGTATGATGAAACAACTAAAGAGGTCATATAGACTATGAGTCTAAAATCCCCCACTAGGTCACCTTGGACTCTGTGATGGCTAGTTCTAATTGGCAACTTTACAACAGCAGGAATCAACTAAAACACAAGCTTCTAGACAGTCTTTGAAGAATTTACTTAGTCAGATTTCGCAAAACAAAAAGACTCACCATAAATGTGGGACCATTTACTGACTTCTCAACCTCTCCAGTTGGAGACAGCTATTGTTGAACTACCTGAACCCTAGATTGTAAGTTGATCTAGTCTAAACCCACTTTTAGTGTGTGCGTGCGTGCGTGCGTGCGTGCGTGCGTGTGTGTGTGTGTGTTCATTCTATCCGTTATGTTTCTTTAGAGAACCCTGATTAATACCAATGCCATCCTTCATTTTTAAATTGCATTGACACTGTGAACACAGCTCCTAGTTCTAAGAACTAGTAAGATGTAGCCTAGTGTTTAGTACAAGGCCTGGACTTAAGGAAGTGCTCAAAGAATGCTCTACCAAAGAAAGTATAACTCTGGATCTGGGTAAGGAGAGACTATTTGAAAGGATTCTTGCAAGAGGAGCGGAAAGAAATTATTGTCATAAGCCTCTAGGAGACAAGGACTGTAGCTGAAGAAGAATGTTACAGCCATGATATCCACAAATGTCTCTGGTTGGGAAGGAAAGAGCTTCCCCTGTATAGAGTAGTAAATGAGGATAGAAAGAACCCGTGTGGGGACGTGGGACGAACATTACGACGGTGTCGTGATGCTACAGAAAGTCAGGGTGGGGAACGGATTTTAATCATTGCGGGGTCACAAGATAAGGTGAAAGTAACCTGGCTGCTACAGTGGACACTTACTTAGTCTCTGATAGCCTCAACTTCCCCTTCTGTAAAATGTGAATGTAGCAACTACTTTCCAAGTCTGTTATTGCAAACTAAACGAGACAAAGAATGCCAAGTGCCAATGCAGGCCTTGGCACGCAGTGAACATTCAGTACCATTAACTTTTTAAAGTTGCACATCTTCTACACGCCCAGTACTGTGCTTAGCCCTGAGAGAAACAAAAATTAGCGAAGATTCTTTTTATTGTATTGATTCATTTATTTTTTTTTTTTAATTGTTTTATTTATTTACATTCCAAATGTTGTCCCCCTTCTGGGTACCTCCCCAAGAGTTCTTCACTCCATCCCCTTTACCTCTGAGAGGGTGCTCCCTCTACCCCCACCTCACACACTCTCACATCCCCCTTCCCTGAGGCATCAAATCTCTACAAGATTAGGTGAATCCTTTCTCACTGAGGTCAGACAAGGCTATATATGTGCTGGGGGCCATGCACCAGCCCATGTATGCTCTTTGTTTGGTGGCTCAGTCTCTGGGAGCTCCTGGAGTCCAGGTAAGTTGGTCTTCCTATGTGGTTGCCATCCTCTTTAGCTCCTTCAATCCTTCCCCTAACTCTTCTATACAAGTCCCCAGCCTCAGTCCATTGATTGGCTGTAAGTATCTGCATCTGTCTCAATCAGCTGCTGGTAGAGCCTCTCAGAGGACAGCCATGCTAGGCTCCTGTCTGCAAGCACAACATGGCATCAGTAATACTGTCAGGATTTGGTGCCAAAAGATCTTTTTAAACTTAAAGACTTCGTTGAAAATAAGAAATTCTTACTTCATATCACTGGAGCCAAATATGCCTGAAGTGATTAAGTACTTAGGGCTGGGTCCCAGTAAGTTGAATTAGGAATGAGAATCAATAGCAAGCTCTTGTCTCTAAGATAGTCTTAGACTAAAAATACTTAGACTTCAAATTTTACATTTTTGTCAAAATCATCAATCATTCACAGAAGCCATCATCAGGGTCTCTTTGTCCCTGAATACAAGAATCTCTGTAATTCCTGCAGGCTTTCTGAGGGCACTGTGGCTTCTCCCCCTCTCTTGCTGTTTTTTTCCATATAGCAAATAGGAGATGTGTTTGGTCACCTTCAGTATTCTAAGCCACAGAAGCCTGGGATGAACAGAGCACAGTGTGGGAGATGCTAGCACTTTCATTATTCTTCCTAGACACAGAACACTGGCTCTGCATTGGCTTGTGCCCTCCTCCCCGGAGGCTAGACACATGCTGGAGTCCACCCTGTCCTCCAGAAGGTGAATGGCTAAGCAAGCCAACACAGAAATGAGCCCTCAGTGCAACCCAGCTGAGGAGCAGTGACCTCAGACACCCTTTCTGGAGACCTACGTCAATTTATCATCTCCTGAGATGCTACACGATGTGCATAATGGATGCTGATCTAAGTGTAGCTTCCATAGGAAGCCAGCCTAGGCTGAGCTGCACCAACTGGCTTTCCATTAACAGCCTGCTCTTCACAAACGCCTTGGTTTCACTGCATGAGATGTTCAACTGGTCAAGACTCAGGGTTTAAAAAGTTCTGGGAACTTATGTTGATGGGTTTTCTTCTGCCATCCTGACTACAAGAACCATCTCTAAGGAGCATTTTCTTCCTGGGCTTGACCAGGCATTTCCATGCATGCCTGCTATATTATATTAGAGGACATCTATGCCCCTTCTACCCTGAAACAGATAAGTCTGAAGTTTCGTCCTGGAAGTCATAGGAAAAGATGTTTATTGGATGCCTCTCTGGTACTTTTTGCCATGAAAAAGCAAATTTGAAAAAGGACAACTATGGTGCAGGGGGGAAGGGAAGATGGACTCACAAAACCCTAAGGATCTATAGACAGTTAGTTGTTGTTGGGGAAAAAGGGGGACTTTTCAGGTGCTCAATGGTCTCTATAATTTGACTAAGTTTTAGAAGCTATGCTTTGTGCTTCCCATAATTTCAGTTAACTCAGTCATTCTGGATTTCTGATGGGTTTGAAGACTTATAGTCTCATAGCCAATCCCGGCTATTTACTTTGAGAGAAAAGGTTTGAGAGGATGGTTTTCAGCTGACATTCATTCTAAAGCCAAGAAAAAAAAAGCCAGGTTCAGAATTAAGTCTTTTAGTTAGGAGGGACGACAGAGGTTCTGGTTAGTCAACAAAATGATGGACTGGATATTAGGTCTATCTTGTACCTTACTGATACTAGTTGGTATAGTTATACTCTAATTGTATTCTAAGAAAAAAGGAGGAGAAGGAGAGGAGGAGCTAGGTGACAAAGGGGGGAGGACACTAAGATGGATGTTTGCATGTCCCCACCAGTCAAAGATAGTTGATATATCTAGGTTGGGTATTGGGTTACACTTCTGATTGATATTGAGCATTACCGAACTTATAAAGCGTTTGATTAACATTTTAAAAAATAGTATAAAAGCAAAAAGGAGAAGTGGGGGTGGGATAGGGGTTTTCTAGGGAGGGGAAATGGGGAAACAGGATGGCATCTGAAATGTAAATACAATATTCAATAAAAAAACAAGGGGGGGACTTTTTTTCAGCAGGCTAGCTACTGGTAAGGTTCCACATTCCTATAAATGATTGCTAGCCCATGTTCCTATAATCCTCGTGGAACTGATTAAGGCATCAGAAAGAAAAAGACACAAAAGTAAGAGAGAACTAGTGGGGAAGAAAGTTACAGGAAACTGCCAGAGTGGAGTAGAAAATAAGTGGAATCGAATCAAAATATATACATAGAAAATGCTACCATGAAACCCAGTATAACGCTTAATTAATATATGCAAATTAAAAAGTACTTTAAAATACCATTGATAGCAAAAAAATAAATCCGTTTCCTTTAGATGTTCTCAGCGACTTGATATAATCTTAGCCTTTCTCATGCCTGCTCAGCGTTCCAGAAACTCAACTCAAAACAGAGCAAATGCTTCCCAGGTCTGGGTAGCACCTAGTCTCTCCTCTTCTGGACATGCATGCCTGTAGGTTCTCTCCATGGCATATTTAGCCCAGAACCTGAAAATTAATTGCCTACAAGCTAGGTTAGTTCTGAAGATGTATTTGCTTAATCAACATAAACTGGCTTGTATATTTTTATTAAATAAATGCCTAATTTATACATAAAAATATAAAATGGTACATGTTAATGGAATACAGCATCATATTTCAGAGTATTTTTATTTTGTTGGTACTTTTCATTCTGAAGACCTTGTTTAGAAAAAAAAATCATGAACTCTGACTTTCTTAAAGGGATAAACAAGAAGATCTGATGATTCTGGGCCCACCTTTCACATGTCAAAATTTTGGCTAAAATTAAGTAGCAGCTATGCCTATTTTTGAGCCAGATCATACATGTTCTATTTCACCTCTGGCCCCAGCTAACATGCATTTGTCAATCATAGTAGTTTAATTCTTAGAAGCCAGGCTGCCCCTGGTCCTAATAGCACAGTGAATATTATAACTTAGATTTTAAATGTGCCCCAAAAGCCTAAGTATGGCTTAAACCCCAGCTGTTGCTGCTACTGAGAAGTGGTTGAACCTTTAGGATGTAGGTCCTAGTTTGAAGGAATTTAGCTCACTGGAGTCATGCCCACAAAGAGGATTGTAGAAGCCAAGGCCCTTCCTGTTTCTCTTTTTGAACCCTAGCTGCCATGAGAAAACAGGGGCTAGAGAGATGACATAGGGCTGCTCTACAAGAAGACCTAGGTTCAATTCTGAATGCCCAAATAGCAACTCACAACCATCTGCAAGTCCAGTTCCAAGAGAATTGACATTTGCTTCTGACCTTTGTGAATACCAGGCACACAATGCGGTGAACAAGCATACATGCAGTCAAAAATGCCCATATGCATAAAGAAAATAAGCTGGTTTCATTTTTCATTTTAAAAAGGAGAAAGACAACTGAACTCCAGCATTCATCTTTCTGCTTCTGATTGTAGATACAATGTGACCAGTTGTGTCACATGCTAGTCACTATGCTTTCCCACAATGATGAACTGTGTCCTTAAACCATGAACCAAATGAATCCTTGCTCTGTCAGACATTTAGTCATAGCAATGAGAAAAAGAGCTTATACACAGCCACGGACTGAAACCTTGAAACCATGAACTCAAATCAGTCTTTTCCCCCAATTAAATTTGATCTCAGAAATTTTTTCACAACAGAAAGCTAATAAAGCAAGCCAGGAGATGTGTGATGTTGAAGGAAGTATATACAAACAGCTCAGCTTCCTCAACTGAAGCAGGGTGACACATGACATCATCATTCTCGTACTATTGTCTTCCTTTTAGAACAATATTGCTCGTATCCACCCCGTATCACTCTTACTACCTATAGACATCTAAGTTATACTGGCAATTCTTTCCTCTCCTTTATCTGCCAGACCCATGGAACTGAGAATGCATGAAGAAAAGAAATATGACTAGTGCTTCATATTTTTGGTATGAAGACAAATTTATCAGACTATAGTAAGTAGAAATTTAGATGTAGAGGGTTACACATAAACAGGTGGTAAAAACCAAATGAATGAACAGGATAGTGAAGGGTGTACATTATGTAGGAAATATTCTTAGTAAAATGATTCCAGTTGAGAAAGAACTGTGATGATGTTGACATTCTTCCAGGTCAGACCAAATACAGATACAGAACTATGTCTTCTATGATGCTTCTCAGCATTGTAGGTCCGTCCTTACTATACAACCCAACGACATTGCTACCACAGTACTTAGGTCTGGAAAAACAGCATAGAAAGATTCATAGAAAGATTAAGCAACAACAAAGAAAAGATTTTGTCTCAGGTAATCAAGAAAACCCCATGATTCACACCAATTAATCTTAAGATTCTAGGACAATAGACTACCCTGGCACATCTTCCAGTAGTATTGTCCTCTACAATAGGATTGCAGGCTAGTAATCCTTAGGAGAAATGTCCAAAGTTATTGATTAAAGTTATAATGACTCAGAGCAGAAGAGCAAGTGCTGAGCATGAAGCACCTCCCCATAATGATGAAGGAGCTGGATATTGCAGGGAGTATAATCCTCGTGTCAGCTCCACTATGCTGAGCAAGGTGGACAGCAGCAGGCACTGCTTTGCCTCATTCATCCTGTCCCTGGAAGGCACTGATGCTCTCCAGGACACTAGATGCTCCCAAATGTTCCCAACAGAAGGATCTTACTTGGCTCCAGATGGGATTAGTTGACTTCTTTGATAAGTCATTTAGCAGTGAATAGAGACAGCCTTGCTTGAAAGGATGGTAAGGAAGATCCAAGGTCAGTAAAGACAGCCACTCACCTAAATGCGTCATTACTCCTCTGCATTCCTTCCAAATGCTTAATGCCAGTGGAAAGGGGCAAGGATCAAGGAAAGGGGAAAGCAAACCAAACTCTAAACTCGTACTAACTGTGCAAGACCTGTAAATGCACACCTCATAGACCCTCCCTGAAAACTAATGAGGAAGATAGGTTTTACTTTATTTAGGACAGGGAGAAATTAAGACTTGGAAGAGTTTAGCCATGGGATCAAGTGCACACATCCAATAAGGAGAAAGACTTGAGTTCAAGTTGAATGAGCTCCAAAGGTTCAGTTCTTCACCACCAGGTTAACCTTAGACATAACAGTGTCTGAACTCTGAACACCCCTAGTAAATATGGTCAGTCAACATAGTGGGCAGAGTCTACAGCCATTAGGCAGAATGAGGCTTAAAGAATCTCTGTGAATTTGCACTTTCTTGAGATCCCTGTCCCTCCCCTCAGCTCTCGTTATAACAGTTATAACAAATGGAATAGGGACAGGATCTGCTCAGAGTTGCACAAAGAAACCAAAAGCTACCTACTCCTTCTGGACCTTTCTAATGCCTTTAATCCTTGAAAATAATCAGAGCACCAACAGATAAAAGATTTAATCCCAAAGGGACAGTGCCAAGCAGCAAGAACACAGAAAGGCCTACAAAGGCTTTTGGGCTGTAGGCAATTAACTAAAATCCAATGAGCAAACCAAGTACACTCAGGAAGGCTTATGAACTGAGCTCACCTATTGACACACTCTCATCCTAACAGCTAAGTCCACCCTTTGAAATACCAGGTGACCACAGAGAATTCTGTGCCCCACCACTAAGCCAGTGTGGGTACTTCACTGGAATCCACGAAATAGAATTCTCCCTATTCAAACCTCCCCTCTTCTTCCATCTTCCCCAACTGGAAACAGCAGCACCATCTACTCCAGTACTAAAGCTAGAGTCCCAGGGCTCCATCCACTCTATTCTAGGCTTATGGAAAGTTCAGTTCATATCAAGGTAGACCAAATAATACATCAAACCCCGATGGACCCACGACCCAACTTCAATAGTTACCAATTCATGATCAATCTAATGTTATCTGTCTCCTCCGCCCTTTCCTCTTTCTGGTGTTGTTTTGAAGTAAATGTTAGTGACCCCTAAGATTGCTAAGACACTTTCAGGAAAACTGCCCAGTCAGACTGATGTTTCAGCACAACACTACAACGTTACTCATCTTCCCTGCTGTCCTCACAGTTGCACTGATAGCACAGAAACAGGGAAAATAAAGTTTCACTCAGGACAAAGCAGCATCACTGCAGTGTTCTGTCTGGTGCTGCATTAAAACGAGCACCAGTTCCAACAAACACATCCTCAAGTAATACAAAACAAGTAATAATTGAACAGGCGTTTGTTTTCAGGAAATCTCAGCTCTTAGGTACCTATCATCTGAATACACAGTATGTGACAAGATGAAAACCTCCATAACATGCTTTCTGCTGCACACCTAAGTATATCTGCCCCAAATACCGTACAGACCTGCGAGCAATAAGCTAAGACAGTCTCTTTTTTTGTGTGGAATACTTTTTATTTGAAAGCTTGACTGACATATAAACATTCAGCTGCTTAGCATACATTTTCTCAAAAATGAATTAAGGAAGACTGTCGTTCAAGAGGAAAATAACTGATGACATTTGTTGCCAAGGACACAGTTCAACCTTAATAGAAAAACTCACTAGTTGAGTACACTTGTGTCTGCCAGCCACCATGGGTTTGACAGCCACTCAATACTTAAAAACCTTCCCAATAAAATCAGTGGCGATAATAACAAGTGTACTTTTTCTGGAAGTTGTACAATAAAATGCAGTGGCGTTTGGAAGACTGGAATATTCCATAAGGCAACATTTACAATGACCAGTGAATGCTAACACAGTCATGAAGGTATAAAAGATCCATTTAAAGCAACTATGCACAAACGACACATGTGTCATATGTATGAAGGTGACACAATAAAACATATTAATTTTCATCCCAACCTAAAGAAGTAATGCAAGTGAATAAGTAACATATTAACTAAAACAGACTGCAATCTGTCAAAGCAGAAAAAAATCATTAATAATATGAGCTTGCCAATTTTTTGGTGCAGTATCAGAAAAAAATAGTATTCATGGAAAGACGCCATTAAAAATACCTTTGCCTTCACCAACTACATATTTATTGAAAAGAAATAAATGTTGATAGAAAAGAAACTAACGCAAAATGCAAAGAAGTTTCTTTTCTATTGCTGTGATAAAATATCGTGACCTTGGCAACTAAAGAAAAAGGAGTTTATTCTGGCTTACTATTCCAAGAGAATAGAGTCCATAGGGGTAAGGAAGGGATGATGCAGGCAGCCAGAGCAGAAAGCTAAGAAATCAAGTCTTTTTTTTTTCCTATCCCATCTTCCCTCCCCCTGCCTCTATGAGGGTATTCCCCCACCTACACATCCACTCCCGTCTTCCCACCCTGGCATTCCCCTACACTGGGGCATCAAAACCCCTCAGGTCCAAGGGCTACTCCTCTCACTTATATCCAACAAGGCCATCCTCTGCCACATATGCTGCAGGAGCCAAGGGGTCCCTCTTTGGTTGGTGGTCCAGTCCCCAGGAGCTGGGGGGGGGCGGTTCTGACCAGTTGGCACTGTTGCTCCCCCCATGGAACTCCAAACCCTCTCAGCTCCTTCAGTCCCTTCTCCAACTCCTCCACTGAGGACCCCACCCTCAGTCCAATGGTTGGCTGTGAGCATCCACCTCTGTATTTGTCAGGCTCTGGCAGAGCCTCTTGGGAGAAATCATGTCACAACATGAAGCAGAGCAAGTGAACTGGAACCAGGGTGATACCATAAACACTCAAATCCCATAACTAGTGAAGCAATTCCCAAAGTCAGCCTCAACATCCTAAAGGTTCCAAATCCTCCCCCCAAAAGTGCAACCAGCTGCAGAGCAAGTGGTCAAATACCTGAGCCTGTGGGGGACATCTTCAAATCACCACATTTGAGAGACAACCTTTTTTTCTGATACTTTACTCAAAACCATGCAGAACAGTGGATTAAACTTAGAAGCAACTGGGAGAATGCAACCATCCTCTATGTTTTAGTTTTTAGATTAGCATATAAAGTAACGGACAACCAACTTCCTCAAACCAGAAGTGAGAGTAATTGGCAAAAATGTAAAATAATAATGTCTCCTCACTAGCTATTTTGAAAATATAGTTCTTTATTTACAATACAACATTTGTTATGAATTAAAAAGCATTATAAATTAATTACTTAATAGTTACTAAATGTTTACTTAAATTTAATGTTCTGATATGATAAATATCTATAACACATTAAAAAATTATCTATGGACCTGGACGGGAAGAGCTTAGTCAGTAAGGTGCCTGATACACAAGAATGAGGACGTGAGTTCAAACTCCTAGCACCCACATAAAAGCCCATATGATGGTGTATGACTATAGTCCTACTCTGGGGAGGTAGAGACAGGAAGATCCCTGGGGCTTGCTGGCCACACAGTCTATGTGAATAAGCTCCAGATTCAGTGAGAGATACTGCCTTAAAAATAAGATGTAGAGCAATTAAGGAAGACACCTGTACCTCTACATACACACCCCCCCCCACACACACACACACACTACTCTATAGACTCTTAAATAATTTTTTGTTTTTGTTTTTGTTTTTGTTTTTTGTTTTTTGTTTTTCGAGACAAGGTTTCTCTGTGTAGCCCTGGCTGTCCTGGAACTCACTCTGTAGACCAGGCTGGCCTCGAACTCAGAAATCCTCCTGCCTCTGCCTCCCAAGTGCACCACCACTGCCTAGCAATAATTTTTAAGTTCATAGGTTGTCTCAAGAACTCCCATCAGGGCTCAGGGGGATTATATGGAAGAGGAGGCAGTAGAAAGATTGAAGGAACAGGAGGGGATGAGCACCAGGACGCAAGACTAATGCACATATGAACTCACAAACACTAGCGGAGGCATGCACAGGGTCTGCACAGGCCGGGCAGAAGCCCAGTCCTAAAAAGGAAAAGTGTGCACAATCTCCCATCCCTCGTCCAAAAATTATCTCTAATTGACATCCAGAAAGATTTAGTTTTCTCCAATAGGGTCTTGTTAAATATGCAAAGCACACTGACAGACACACCCATGTCCAGCAGTAGATGACCAATACGAAACAAACTCGATGGTATTTTTGTAGACTTTTTGTCTCATAAGTTTTGGGGAGTTTTTGTTTGTTTGTTTTGTGGGGGCTTTTTAGTTTAGGTGTTGTTGTGTTTTGTTTTGGAGGTTTGGGGGAGTTGGTTTGGTTTGGTTTGGTTTGGTTTGGTTTGGTTTGGTTTGGTTTGGTTGTCTTACTGGTTTTTTTTCCCTAATATGTTATGGTTCTGATTTTGTGTTTTTATAGTATGGGCTCGGGGTGTGTGTGTGTGTGTGTGTGTGTGTTCTTGTAATTTTTCTTTGTTTTTTTTTTTAATTTTTCATTTGTTAGTTATTTTTTTATTTGCCTACTTAAGAGAAAGAAAGAAGGAAGGAAGGAAGGAAGGAAGGAAGGAAGGAAGGAAGGAAGGAAAGAATGAACAGATGGGCATGGGGTTTTGTGGGTCTGGAAGTAGGAAAGGATCCAAGAGGAGTTGGAGGAGGGGAGCCAGTTTCAAAGTGTACTGTATAAAACTGTAAAACATTATTTTCATTAAATATATTTTTTAATTAATAACAGAATGTGTGGGAATTATTGCTATATTGTGTCACTATTTCAGTTTATATATCTTAAAAATAAAGTCTTCTTTTAAAGCATAGTCAAAAATCTCACTCTTAAAATTAACAGCTGGCAGCAAAGCTGTTGAACAGAATTTAGAGCTGAAACAAAATCCACAACTTGCAACATGTACCCTGGCTCACAAACAGATACTCTGTGCTAGGATAAGCCACAGCTCTCCATAGACTCTCCAAAGAGGGGGAAACAATCTTTTTGTACTCATTCAGTCAAGCCCGCAATGCTCCTGGGAAAACCAGCTAAATTAGTCCTATAGACAAACCAACACAAAGACATTTACCACTTCATCATCTCCCAAGACAACCTTAGAAACCACTGGTCCTTTAACTATCTTTAGACACCCCCATGGCTTCCCATGGCTCTTTCATTGCATGATGCAAATAATAAACCTAACAAGCTCTTGTTGTTTTAGTACTGATGCCTGTAGAAATTGTCAATCATTAGTTGAAGCTTCCTTTTTCCTCTCTGAGCCACTGAAACAGCCTCCTGACTGTCCATACTGTTCTGCCTGCTACTGTAGCCCAAGAAACAACCCCAACACTTGGTAGCCTAGGACAGCTGTTCTAACTAGCTAATTGTTCTGATAGGCAGAAATTGAGAAGGGACACAGCATGAGTCCCTGGAAGTATGTGTGTCTTGGTCCCAGAAGCTAAAATCATCTAGATGCTTATGAAATTACATGTATGCACCTGGGCTGACCAAATTTGAAGACTTATGCTATTAATGCCATGGGACATCTGTGTCATTTAGATTCCTCACAGACTGTCAGCTAATTGCAGAGAGAGGGTCAGACTTCTTTCATGACATCCCAAGTTCTAAACATAATCCTACCTAACAAGATGAAAACTACTGTCACCTTTTATGGCCTGTCTTTGGAAGAAGTCACATGGTGTCAAATACACTCTGTTCTGTTGATTAAGAGCAAATAAAGCTGATTGCAAGCTGGTACAAACACTCTGGAAATCAGTCTGGCGGTTCCTCAGAAAACTGGGCATAGCATTACCTGAGGATCCAGCAATACCACTCCTGGACATATACCCAGAAGATGCTCCAACATATAACAAGGACATATGCTCCACTATGTTCATAGCAGCCTTATTTATAATAGCCAGAAGCTGGAAAGAACCAAGATGTCCCTCAACAGAGGAATGGATACAAAAATATGTGGTACATTTACACAATGGAGTATTACTCAGCTATTAAAAATAATGAATTAGTGAAATTTTTAGGTAAATGGATGGAACTAGAAATTACCATCCTAAGTGAGTTAACCCAATCACAAAAGAACACACATGGTATTTACTCACTGTTAAGCGGATGTTAGCCCAAAAGCTTAGAATAGCGAAGACTCAACCTACAGACCACATGAGGCTCATGAAGAAGGAAGACGAAGAGGGGACGCCTCAGTTCTACTTAGAACCAGTAACAAAAATACTCAAGGGAACAAATATGGAAATAAAATATGGGACAGAAACTGAAGGAGGGGCCGTCTGGAGACCATTCCACCTGGGTATCCATGCCATGTACAGTCACCTAAGCTAGACACTGATGTGGATGGCTGGAAGGGCATGCTGTCAAGAACATGATATAGCTGTCTCCTTAGAGACCTGCCAGAGACTAACACATTCAGAGGACAATGCTCACAGCTAACCACTGATATGATCAAGGGTTTCCCAATGGAGAAGTTAGAAAGAAGACTGAAGGAGCAAAAAGGGTTTGTGACCCCATGAGGAGAGCAACAATAACAATCAACCAGAGCTCCCAGGGTCTAAACCACCAGCCTGGGAGCACATAGGGAGGGACCCATGACTCCAGCTGTATATGTAGGGGAGGATGGCCTTGTCGGGCATAGATGGGAGAGGAGATTCTTGGTCCCATGAAAAATAAACACAGAGTGGGGAATGTGAGGGTGGGGAGTGGGTAGTGGGGATGGGGGGTAGGTGGGGGCACAGCTTCATAGAAGGATGAGGATGGGGGATGGGATAGGAGGTTTCTAGGTGGTGGGGGGAAGTGGGGTAAGGGAATAAAATCTGAAATGTAAATATAATACCCAATTTAAAAAAAAGAGGCAGACTGAGAAATAAAACAAAAAAGAGCAAATAAAGCCTACATGGATTCAAAGGTCAATTGGATTCTATAGCTTAATACAATCCTGAGTTGTTCAAGGAGAATAGTATAGAAGATTAGCTTTGTAGCAGCCCTTAGGAAACATTGTCCTCCTCTATATTCACGTTATTTCATTTCCTTTTTTGCTCATTCATGCACCTTCATTTCATTTCCTGCTGCTGTTACTAACACCTTGACAAAGAACATAGGCGGGAATGGGTTGATTTTCGCTCGCAGTTCCATGGTACAGTCTATCACAGCATGACATTCACAGTGGCAGGAACCTGAGGGCATAGGTCG
>JANHMN010000003.1:70121229-70137063 GCA_030674055.1 Rhabdomys pumilio | reverse complement strand
AAGAAGAAGAAGAAGAAGAAGAAGAAGAAGAAGAAGAAGAAGAAGAAAAGAATGTGTTCTTTTATAAAATAATTGCAGCCTTACCTTTCACTCTAGAGCAGCATTCTCTGAGGAAAAAGACTTTTACAGCTGATATTTTGATCCAATTTTGTTTGTTTGTTTAGGTAGGTAGGTAGGTAGGTAGGTAGGTAGGTAGGTAGTAAGTTATGTAGGTAGGTAGGTAGGGTTCAGTTGGTAGTTGGTTGATTTTCACAAATGTACATCTCCTACATACTGTCCAATCTCTTCTTATTCTAAATAACAACTCAAAAAAACTGTAAGCAAGATCAACTCTTAAACAACTTTTTCTAGATGGTATCAACGCCTTGGTGTAACCTGAGCTCTGGAAGAAATAAAGAATATCTAAAGTTAAATTCTAGGTTAAAATCTCGTCAGGATTCCAAACATTTCCTTGATTCCAATTCTCTCTAAGAAGCTTCTGGACTTATTCAGGACCAGAGAGACTTGGGTGGTTAAGCTTCTAGATCTTCAGGACAAGACAGTTCCATCAGTCTGGCTTCTGGACTCAGAGGGACCAAAGCACCAGTGCTTAGGTTTAAGATTTCTGCAGGGATTCGGTTTCCAGAGCAGAGAGCCCTCGGGAAGCAGGTGGCCAACCAGGACTAGAAAGAACAAGGGTTCAGACCCCCTATTTTTACTGGACCAGTTAGTACTAGACAACTAGGCTTCCAGCCTACATGTCTACTGGACCAGAGAGCACCCTATATCCAGGATTCTAGTCCATTGGCCTCAGAGATCAGTGTAAGGTCCTTGCTTTGGCTCTAGTGTGTCCAGGGTCACTGAGAAATTGGAGATCTGGTTCTAGTTATCTCTGAGCTCATTCCAGGTATGAAACTATGATTTCTGAGCTTTGAGATGTCCCTGCAGGGTCTGGAATCTATACCACCATGATTCCATGGATTACTTTGGGTGTGTGGCTCTAATTATAGATCCTAGAGAATAGACAGACATCACTAGATCTGAAATTTCTTATTCTACCTCAAGTAGGACTCTAGATTTTATGGGATAATGAAGGTTTTGACTTTATCTGGTCACCTTTGTGCCCCACTCTTGGTTCTGCTGTCACAAGGCTATGACAGGATCACTACACTAACTCATCTGATAGTCAGCACCAATTTCACCAGTACACAGAGCCAAACTTCATGCAAATGTTCCTCTGGGAAGATTCACAAAAAATAAAATTGCACTAGGCTCAGAAGAAGTCAAAACAATGTGTTTCAAGAGATGTATAAAACATAACAAAGCAATACAAAAGAATAGAATACAGCCACTACCCATGTTCCATCACCAGTCAACCCCCCTAGAAGGGAATCCAAATTTCAGATACACACGAAATATATGAGAAGAAATTAAGAGTGTTGCTATTCAAGAGAATTAATGAACATATAGAAGAGACAAACAAACAGATCAAATGCAGGAATTAAGGAAAACTATCCAAGACCTAGACAAGACAATCTCCAAAGTGAATATAACAGTTAGTAAACTGGAGGCAAAAGTCTAAAGTATAGAGGGAAAGTTTAGCAAGGGTATTAAAATATTTTAAACCAATCAAACAGAAATACTTGAAATAAAACAAATGGCAAATCAAACACAATCCACAACAGACACCATCATTAACAGACACGTCCATGCCAAATTTTCAGGGATGGAAGAAAACATTATCAACAGATATATGTAAGGGGCAATTAAAAAAATTAATTATATTTCCAAGAATTCTGGAACACATTTAAGAAACCAAACCTAAGAATTCATGGAGAAGAAGAATGACCAGACACAAAACTGATTAGATGAGAAGTTCACAACCTGTGTTTTGAGACCCCTTTGGCAAACCTTTATCTCCAAAAATATTTACATTATAATTCATAACAGACTTCAGACCCAATGGAGTCTGTCTACTCCCTGGGGACTGTAATTAGATCCACAGGTCCAAAGGAGCCATGAAAGCATGGCAGTAAAAACTCCAGACCCTGCAGGACATCTGAAAGCTCAGAAATCATAGCTCCATACCTGGAATGAGCTCAGCAATAACTAGAACCCGATCTCAGACTTCTCAGTTACCATGGGCACACTAGAGCCAAAGGATGGACCCTGAACTGATCTCCGAGGCCAGTGGACTGCAATCCTGGATATAGGACATACAGTTTTGAATGAAATATTTTTGAATGAAAATAATTCTGTGGTTGGGGTCACCACAACATGAGGAACTGCATTAAAGGGTCACAGCATTAGGAAAGCTGAGAACCACTAGATTATACAGACTATTTAACGAAATTATAACAGAAAATTACCCAGTTTTCCCAAAGAAGCAGTCAACCAAACACAAGAGGTAAACAAACTCCAAATAGACATGACAAGAGAAGAAAATCTCCAGGGCATATTACAGTCAGGATGTTAAAAAATAACAAGTAAAGAAATAATCCTAAAAGCAGCATGAGAAAATATCAATTTATATACAAAGACAGAAATACCAAAATTACCACAGACTTTTCATGTGCAACCATAAAAATCCAGAACAGCTTGAAATGAAATATTTCAAGCTCAAAAAGTACTGTGAACCAAGAATTCTATACTCTGTAAAGCTGTCTTTCAAAACTGATAGAGAAATAAACATATTTCAAGACAAACACAAATTAAGGCAGTTCATGACAACCAACCCAGCACAGCAAAAAGTTTTTAGTGGAAAGAGATACTTAAAGAGTATTTAAATATTCTTTGAAGGGCTAAAAAAAAAAAAGCCTAACTGTAGGAAAAAAAGTAGACTTGGGAAAGAAATAATTATGTCTAAGACAGCAAGTCAACAAATCCTCAAGATTAAAACAAGAAAAGAAAAAGAAATACCAGAAATCCAGCAAAATAAAACACCACCTAGAAAATATACAGGAAATAGCAAACCCCTTTCTATAATAAGCTAAAATATAAATGCCCTCAAGCATAAAAAGCGTACAGACTAATGAATTAGACTAAAAACAAGAACCAAATCTCTACTGTTCCCATAAAAACACACCTAGTCAGCAAAGATACTAAAACACAATGTCAAAGAATAAAAAAACAAACTGCCAAAAAACATAAACAAGCAGGTGAAGCCATGCTTATATCAGACAAACTAAAATTCAACCAAAACTAATTAGAACAGATAAAAGAGATAGTAAATATTAATTTAAAAAATTCACCAAGAACATATAACAATTGTAAACTCTATGTCCCAGGTATTGGAGTACTTAATTTCATAAAATTAATGATAAAAGACATAAAGACCACATAGTTATTGACACAATAATGGAGACTTCAGGACTCTCATATTTAATATATGTCTTCCAAACTAAAAATAAGTAAAGACATTTCCAAGCTAAAATATACTATTCATGAATGGAACTTAACAGATGATAGGTGGATGAATGGATAGATAGACAGAGAAACTATTTAAGCCAATGGGTAGGAAATACACATTTTTCTCAGTATCACATGGAAGTATATCCAAAACTGATCACATCATAGGACATAATTCAAGTCTCTATGAATAAAAAAAAATTGAGATAATTCCTTGTGTGAATTCCTTCTAAAACTAGAAATCAGCAGTGAAAAATTTGCAGAAACCACAAAAATATTTTGGAGACTAAATAGTACACTTTGAATGAGCAGTAAGTCATCCAAGAAATTGGAAAGAACTTTTTAAAATTCCTAGCAACCAATGATAATGAAAGCACATCCTATCAGAAGCTCTGTGATACAGCCAAGGCAATTCTAAGAAGGTCTGTAGTAATAAAGTGTTCATAGACAGACAGACAGACAGACATCCAATAAACAACCTAATGATGTACCTCAGGGCTCTCAAAAGAACAACAAGTGAATGGCAAGAAATGATAAAGATTAGAGAAGAAATTAATGGAAATAGAAATTAGAAAAAAAAAACATTGCAGTGGAAACCATTGCAGAAAACCACAATCATCTAAATGCAGAGTTGTGGAGCCCAACCTGTATCTACGACACAACCCTGTACCTAAGGCTCAGGGATCCTTGCAGAGGAAGGGATGGAAAAATTGTAAGAACTGGAGGAATAGAGATTTTGTTGTGAGATTGTGACACACACACACACACACACAGAGAACAGCATTTTGTTAAAAGGTCATGAGAAAGAGAGCAAGAAAGATTCAGGGAAAGGTACATGGGAGAATTAGGAGTTAAATGGGGGAAGGGAAAATAATATAATTATATTAGAATCTCAAAAAAAATTGCCTACCCCTAGAGACATTGCAGATGTGGCTGCTGTGTTACATGCGTGGTGGTAGGTGGCAGAGAGCAGAGAAGCTGTGTCTGTCTCCACCTGTGAACATCTGAGTGTTAGTAGCCTAACACTCCCTGAAAAAAGTGAGCCTGAGATTGGTATAATTGGCTATATCGCCACAAATGTGGTGTGCATGATAAGATCTCTCTAAAGAACAATTGCTATAGGCAATCTGGGCACCCAAAACAAAGGCAAGGGGAATAAGATCTGAACGACTTCCATTTAGTCCACATAGCAGATGAGAATCAAAAGGATATTCTCGAATATCCTGTTGGAAGTCACCAACATTGAAACGATCCATGTCTCGACCCAAAAAGGGGAAGAAGGAAAAGGTCTTAGACTCATATGCTCAAGCAACAATAGGTGACTGACACTCAGTCCAGGGGGGAAACTGATCCTCACGGAGAGAATAGCAGTAGGGAGCATACTTGGGCTGTCTGGGACCAAATTCAGTTGTAAAATGAGGGGAAACAAGAGAGGAGTTCATTCACTTCACCATATTCCACCAGGTAGCATTCATCGTCCCCGAGCAGTTGTTAGAATCATTGGGGGCATCTTGTGTCTGTTTAATAGATTTGGGGCCACGGAGCCCATGTTCCCAATACCAGCGGCCAGCCTTGGTAAAATTTAGAAGTAGACAATCACCGGAGGCCAAAGGTGTTTGAAAGCAAAGAGAGCCATTCTCCATCAAAATGCGGTTCTCATTCAAGTGGGCTATATCAGTCTCATAGGGAAGATAAGGGAGATAATTTGTGGTGAAAAATCTCAGGAGCATAGGCGAATCATGTCTAATGGGCATCAGCTTTGGATAAGCAGACAGAATAGCCCACTGAAGCTCTCCGGCGGCCTCAGATAAGTGTAGCACAAGCATCAAAGTCACCAGCACCATCCACCGCTGAGGTTGCTGTAGGGCCATATTTGGGAGGGTCATCCCCAGGGAGGCAACGTGTCAATCTTTCAGGCAGCCAGAAGGGATTATCTTTGTCCTGTGGAAAAACACAAACAGCTCCCCTGGATCTCATTAACATAGGATCCGGGCCCTTCCATTGTCCGGTTAACGTGTCCTTCCATTTAACCAAGTCTTTTGGACAGCCCAATGGGGCACAGTGGCGATTGGCTGCTGACCGGCCATGATCGTCCAAATTCAAAAAATTAAGCGTAAAAAGAGCCAAAGAGACTGTTGTTCTATAAGGAGTTTCACCCTTTCGGTGTCTCCAAAGATCTTAGTCGCTGTCTCTGTCATACGTGCCACAAATCCGAGAAGGATTCCTGAGGCTCTTGAATGACCTTAGTAAGTTGCCCGTTGGACTCCCCCCCGTTTGGAGAGTCCCTTCCAAGCCTGAACTGCTGCAGCTGCAATCTGGCCGTAGGCTCCCCAATCATATTCTGTCTGGTTGGTAGCATATTGTCCCTGACCTGTCAAAAGGTCGAAGGTCCAGCCGGCTTGGTAGCCTATCTGGGAGGCATTAATCTTAGCCTGGGTCTGGAGAGCATCCTGCCAGAGCGCCTTCCATTCCATATACTGGCCAGAACTATTAAGTGTGGCCTTGGCTGTTGTTTGCCAATCACTGGGTGTTAAGGCTAAATTAGCGAGCCTTTCAACCTGCATGATAGTAAAGCTAGCATCCACCCCATACTTGCGAACTGACTCTGCAAGCTTCTCGAGGGTGGAGAATTCGACCGGAGCATTCACCCGGCCCCCTTCAGCTCCCTCATAAATAGGAAAGGCCATTCTGATCTTTTGAGCAACCTCTGGTGTAAAGAAGGAATCAGCTCGACGACCGATATAGGGTGGAGGTGCGGTAGGGACTACAGCGGGTGACTGAGCAGGCGGGGACTTCCCCACGGCCCAGCTACCCCCTTTTTGGACTTGTTAGATATCCACAGCCGCTCATCGGGGTGATACCTTTCCCCTTCATACTGGACGGCCACTTCCTCTAGGTCCTCTTCCTCCGAGGGACTAAGTTCCTCGGGATCAGAAGAGCTAATTTCTAAGGCCTCTAAATCTGCCAAAGGGTATAGCGGCTTTCCGCACTCCCTGTCAGATCCTTTGAACTTCTCACCTACAGCGTCCTTGCTCTTTCCTAACACCTCGGCAGGTTTTACACCCTTCGAGGGGCCTGACTTCTTAGTTAAACCACGTTTCTTTTTACGCGCGCTGGCTCTCTTCTCACGATCAGATTCTGACATGCTAGACTGTCCTGCCTTGACTGCGAAACGGCACTGCTCATCTTGGAGGCAGGATTTTATCATAAACAAAAGGAAGGCAGCAATCACCAAAACGAAAGCAGTACCTGCTTCGCCCAACCAAGCCTCCAAAAGCATACCTTTCTGATCGTTACCTGTGGCTACAGTTCTGGATCCACCCACGAAGGGGTTCTTCCTCGGTGCCTGGCGATGTTCTGGCTTCCCGGGTTTCGGCACCAACTGTGACCCACGTCACTTTCTCGCCAGCAAGAACGCACACAGACACCAGGATCCTTCTGTAGCAAGCTTTATTGAAGCTGAGGAGAGGAAAGACCCCGAAGGAGGAAACAGCCTTCCTTAAATAGCCCCTGGGTTAGCGTGTCCCTATTCTATTGGCTTGCGCGACTCAGCTGATGTGACATCTCGGGCTACGTCACCTTTTGGAGGTTGATGGCTACTTTTGACAGTTGATGGCTGAGCGAGAGTGCGCATGTGTGGCGCACTACAGGTAGAGAAAAGGAACAAAAAGAGAAGGATATGGGCACAGTGAAGAGAGGTAGAACTAGAAACTCTGGGGTAGTGAGAAATAACCTGATGTGAGTGATCCCATCTAGGACTATGATGGAGTCCTGGCCTGTGCTACCACTGGGGGCCAAGGCTATGTACATAGTCCTGCAGCAGCAGGGGTCTATTACCAACAAAGGCTATGAGGAAGTCCCTGGTCCGGACTGCAACCTGGGAACATGTTAATATCTGAGGGCTGTGCAAAACTGGCTCCACCCCTTCCCTGGGCATCATGGAAGAGCTGGACGTTGGGGTATGAGACCAGGAGATCTGACCTTGTCCCTATCCAGCTATAGTTACTCAAGAGAGCAGGCCCTGCAGCTCACCCAGGAAGCACAGTAGAGTAGGCCCTGGTTGTGTTCATTTCAATGAGCTACCTGCTTGGGTATGAGTGTGGGAGAGCTGGCTCTGCCACATGTCTCCCAGGCAGTGACACAGGCAAGGCAGAGATGTACCTCCTCTTGCCCCTTGCCACCTAAGACAGGCAGGAGAGCTAAGCCTACGGTCATCAGAGTGACCATGAATGTGGAATTGTGGGTGAGTTGACCCCGAGAACATGAGCATGAACATGAGAGAGTTGACCCTGCCTCTTGTCAACTGTGTGGTGGCATAAGAAGGGGAGAGATTCCTTCCCCTTCCTTTTTACACTAGCCACCTGAGGCAGGCAGGAAAGTTGGCCTCACTAGGGTCATGACAGCAGGAGAGCTGACCCTGACTTTCACCTGCTGCAACACTCAGGAAAGCCTGCCCTCACCTCACCTGGGCATCACAATAGAACTGGCCCTGGACACGGGCATTGGGGTGAGCTGGTCCAGAGGGCATGAGTGTGGGAGAGCTAACCCTGACTCTTGTCTGCTGTATGGAGGGGGGCGGTGCAGACCAGGGAAAGATGTACTTCTCCCTCCTGTCCCTCATTCTTACCACCTATGGCAGGTGGGACAACTGGCCCTAGTGTCATGAGAGTGGGAGAAGTGACACCTCTATTTCCGCAAGCTACAATATTTTTTGATGTCCTTCTAGATTTTTTTTGTCCCTTGTAACTGAAACTTTATATCAGCTTTACATGCTTTGAAGTCAGGGGTGATTAAAGAGGAATGTTTTAAAATTTGAGTATTTGGATTCCAAACCTGGGATGATATAGCCAGCTCTCATCTTTGTGGCTCCTGCTAGTCCTAGAAGTTCACAAAGGTCATCTTGGTAATTTACTACAGTGGAGGAGAAAGTCATCTGCACGCACAGTGGGAGGCCTAATGACTTCTTTGAGAGATGCACTGTGTCCTCAGTGTGGAACCCTGAAGACATTTGCAGCCTCGGTGTTCTTAATATGACCTCCTCTGATATTATTATTACAGGTAGGTTACAAGATTGAAAAGTACAGGCTAGCCCCCACCTTAACAATTCATTTCTTCCTTGTGATTTTTCTAAGGTCTTCAGGATGATTATTGTGGAAAAAATTTGCCACATGCTTCAATGTGTGTGTGTGTGTGTGTGTGTGTGTGTGTGTGTGTGTGTGTGTAAGAAAGTAATTTATCTAAGAATGCATGCCCGCCTTGACAGAGTCCTTATGATCTGATCATCTCTGGAAATGCCCTCATAGACTCATGCAGAAGAAATATGCTTTACAATCTTCTGTGCATTTTTCACATCAATCAAGTTAACAATTATGATTTACCATTTGGAAGCCCAAGACACTTCATACAAAATCCCCCAGCATCCCCATTATACTTAGTGAAGACACTCTTTTGAAGACTGAAATCACCAAACAGTCTTTTCACTAAAATCAAACCCAGGCTCAGTGAAGACCTATCTACTCTGCCTCAGACACTTCCATAAATGTTAGGGACCCAAGGAAGACAGCCCTGTTAGTCTTACACCTAACACAACGGAGGAGTTGTGCCCAAGAAACAAGTACACAAACAATTACAAGAGTTGGTATTATGGTAGATGTCATGTAAAAGGTTGGAAGGAGAGACCACTTCAGAAAGACAACTATAGAAGTAAACATTAAGCTGAAATTTGCCATGTGACAAAGGGCCAATGATTTCAAGAACCTGTGAGTGACAAAAGAACACACATGGTATTTACTCACTGTTAAGCGGATATTAGCCCAAAAGCTTGGAATAGCGAAGACTCAACTCACAGACCACATGAAGCTCATGAAGAAGGAAGACCAAGTGGGGATGCCTCAGTCCTACTAGAACGAGTAACAAAAATACTCAAGGGAGCAAATATGGAAACAAAACATGAGACAGAAACTGAAGGAGGGGCCATCTGGAGACCATTCCACCTGGGTATCCATCCCATGTACAGTCACCTAAGCTAGACGCTGATGTGGATGGCTGGAAGGGCATGCTGTCAAGAACATGATATAGCTGTCTCCTTAGAGGTTTGCCAGAGACTGACACATTCAGAGGATGATACTCACAGCTAACCACTGATATGATCAAGGGTTTCCCAATGGAGAAGTTAGAAAGAAGACTGAAGGAGCAAAAAGGGTTTGTGACCCCATGAGGAAAGCAACAATACCAACCAACCAGAGCTCCCCAGGGTCTAAACCACCAGCCTGGGAGCACATAGGGAGGGACCCATGACTCCAGCTGTATATGTAGGGGAGCATGGCCTTGTCAGGCATAGGTGGGAGAGGAGATTCTTGGTCCCATGAAGGACGAACACCGAGTGGAGGGAATGTGAGGGTGAGGAGGTGGGAGTGGGGTGGGGTAAGTGGGGGCACAGCTTCATGGAAGCATGAGGAGGAGGGATGGGATAGGAGGTTTCTGGGTGGTGGGGGAAGTGGGGTAAGGGGATAAAATCTGAAATGTAAATATAATACCCAATTTAAAAAAAAAAGAAATTAAAAAAAAAAAAGAACCTGTGAGTGAGTCTTCCAGGAAAGAGGAGATCATGAGAAAATGTGAGCTGAGAATGGGTTGAAACGTTGTGTTACCAGTCTAGAAATCTGTGACCAGAGAATAAATAACAAAGGCAAAGACATTGGGAAGAAGCAAATTAGGGCCATGTCATGTATGCTGATATAAATTAACTAAATTGTATTATAAATGCAATTGGAAGAATCAAAAGGGTTTAGAAGAAAAGTAGCATCAACATATATGTTATATGTGAAACACACAGCATTATACACACTACAAGTAACTATATTATTGCTGTGTTAACTATGGACAGTAGCAGGGGAGAAGCAGAATGAGGAAGAAATGGCTTTGCAGAACCGCTGGGATGGATTTCCTAACCTAAACATGTGGCTTCTAATGAATGGCTTGAGCCATGTAATAAATCTAGAGGGTGAACTGTGCTATGGTTGAAATAGAATTTGTCTCCCAATCATACAAGAGCTTGATCCTCAAAGCCTTATGTTAACAGTAATAAGAGGATGGAAATGTAATCTGACCATAGTTTTTGGAGGCTGGGAAGTGATTAGATTAGTTTAAGTCATTAGAGTGGTCCTTCCCTGATTGAATCCAGGTGACTATAGGAGAGAGACCACACAGAGATTCACATACTTCTTCCACAATGTGATGTAGCCTACGTAGGCCTTTCTTATAACCTATGTGCGTTAGCCAACTTTATGGTACTGTAATAAAGTCCCTAGGATAGTCCACTAACAAGGGGGAAAGGTTTATTTTGCTCACAGTTTTGGAACTCAGTCTATGGTTAATTGGCCCTGTTGCTTTGGGGGATGTGGCAAGGCAATACATCAAGTGGGAGTCAAGGGCAAAGAAGCAAAGCACCTTGGAGCAACTGGGAAATAAAGAGAAAAAGACCAGAGTCCCAATATTCCCTTCAAGGAGATACCTTTAATAACTTAAGTTCTTACTGCTAGGCCCTGCCTCTTAACCATGCCATGGACCTTTGAGGAACATTTAAGATGAAAAAATAATAATAATAAAACCAGTAACACTGCAACACACTGGTTGAACTTCCAATA
This sequence comes from Rhabdomys pumilio, assembly GCA_030674055.1. Classification (NCBI taxonomy): domain Eukaryota; kingdom Metazoa; phylum Chordata; class Mammalia; order Rodentia; family Muridae; genus Rhabdomys; species Rhabdomys pumilio. The sequence goes on along the minus strand of JANHMN010000003.1, from coordinate 70,126,030 downwards.
TTCAAGACATTGAGTTAAATAATCTATGTTCTTTATAAAATGCCCTGTTTCAATATATCTCATTATAGTGATGAAACCCTGACTAATGTAGGAAACGTAATGAGAAAAATAAAGGAATAACAGTTCAAAACAATTTGGCTGTCAAAAGGGCCCCATGGAAACCCCTAAACAACTCAGACTATTGACAAGGTTATTGGATGCCTTCTACAAACTAATAATAAAGCCCTACTTCTGAAGACTATCAATGTCATTAAAACGAAGAAGCAGAGCTGGGGCCTACTTAGAGCCTTCACCCCCTACTGCCTGGTGTTCATGGTACTGGATGGTACTCTACAGGCTACAAGAGGAGAAATATAGCCATCAGTTGAGCTACAAACACTATGATCTACAGTTGTGACCTGCCTGCATGATGTGTTGGTATATTCATAGCACAAATGTTGTGGGAATAACCAGTTTCAACTAACTGGCTTTAAGGCCCACTCCATGAGATGAAACCAATGCCTGACACTGCCCAAGTGGCCAAGAGCCTAAGACTAGATAGGGAGGGAATGAGATGGCATAAGCCAAATAAACCCATTCTTCCTCAACTTTCTTTTGGCCATGGTGCTTCATCACAGCAATAGTAACCCTAAGTAAGACAGTAACTGTGCACTTTTTCTCACCCATTATGTTGTTAGTTCTCACAGGAAGTAGGAGAGTAGATCAAGTTCACTGTGATCCCCACAGGAAACAATAGCCACCGTGGGTTAGTAACAACTAACAAGAGCCACATCTTCTGAGCCAGAAGCCAGAGCTCTGACCTCACTGCCAGAAAAATATGTCCAGGCTGCAATGTCAAGACAACTCTCATCAGAAATCTAGGCTAGACCCTGTGACAGGGCTTCTTAAACACTTTCCACTCACAAACCCATTTTCACTGGAGAAATTTTTTATGTGACCCCAGGTATATACATATGCAAGAAATGTAAAACAAACATTTACTGAAAATAAATTATAAAGAAATTTGTTTTAAAACAATTCGCTGGTATACCTATAATTTTACTTTTTATTATACAATAAGACAAATTTGCATACTAATGAGATGCATGTTCTTTGTCTCTCCATCACAACAGGATCCAAAAATTTACTAATGTGATACTTACATGCTGAAGAATGATGATAGGAAAAATACTCGTCCCTTGTTTTCTGTAATCAAGCCATCATGTCTCTGTGCGAGCAGGAGACTCTGTGTGTGCAGTAAGAGCACTGCAATTCATAGCACTGGGAAGTTTCAGATCTGTGCCTGTGCTGTTTGGTATTGTGTGGTGTGACAGCACCGACAGTGCAAAGTGCACACACTTGTGTTCAGTACCAAGGCTGCAGTGATGCTTCACAGCACGATGTGGGTGATCGCCTCCAGAAACACCTCACACTGGTTGTTCATTTGATTTGTCATTAATTTCTTATCACCACATATTCAGAAACCTTTTACTATTGCCAAAGGTTTCATGGCACTCCATACTGTTATGCTATGTCATATGGGGCTATAATCGGCACTTCAGGAAGTTTTGCTATGATACCCATTTCCTATTCATCTTAATTTTCTCATGGTCTACTGTACAGACTAAAAGAGGTACTTAGCTCTTTGGTCTGAAGTGAAAATATACATATCATAATTTGATGAACCCAGGTTTCTGAGTAGGCGAATAAACTGCTTTTAACTGCTAAACACTACTATTTCTCAAACTTAAATTTGGTTCCAAGTCAGAGCAATCATGATTTTTAAAAAACAAAAATAAATAAATAACAAATTAAGCACCACCTGATGGGCAGAACTAGCAAGACAATGCTGGCCCATCTCTTAGTGCATCAGTCCCACGCTTTTCAGATCCCACGGACATCTCGTCTATGTTCTTGTATGCAGAAAAGTGGTCATCTTTCTCAACCTCATGTTCCTTGCTGAGACCATCCATCCTGACAGCAATGTTGTCAAAGCACAGACTTTCATTGACAACAACTGCCCAGCAAAACCAAGAGGCAAGGAGACAGGACAGGAGCAGCAATTGCTAACACAGCCCTGGAGCCCAACAGTGGATGTTGTCTGTGGTCCGTCTGCAATAATTCTGAAGAAGATGTAGTTTCTCACCACCCTCACTGCTGGGAACCATCTATTGATGGCCTTGCCAGTGGAAGGAGCAGATTGCTATATGGAAATAAACTAGCTCTTTTCCTTGCCCTCTACATCACACCTGCAAGTGCAGACCCCTCCATGGCACCCACGAGTTATCAGAACACCACATTAGCAGCTGTGTGTTGTGCATGATCCATCTAAGGCAGAAAAAAGAAGTTTCCTTTTCCTTGTGTCTTCCTGATTTCTAGAAGCAAGACGGGAGAACTGAGAAGAGAATTTTTCAAATGCCCCCTGCAGCCAGGAACCATACTATGGATGCAGGGATTACATACTTAATGAATACATCTATGAAGCAACATTTCTATGTGCCAGGGGTTGTGCTTTGCACATTCGTATACATCACCTCACTTAATACATTCAACATGCTGATAACTATTTCAGCCATTTACATTTCACAGATATAGAAATTGAAATGTACAGTGTTTTATTAACATATGCCACAAATGCCACATGACAGGCAGGTTTTCAAACTCAAGAATGCTAGCCCCAAGTCTCACTTCCTCACATTTCACCATTCCTCATACAATCTCTGACTGTAGTTATCCAGTCTCTCTATTCCCAGAATCATTACAGAAGCTCCACTTACTATACGAGCCGAAATGTACTATAGAATATTCCCCACTATTTTCCTTATTAGGAGGTAAGGGATTTCATGTTTTCTGAGCTTCAGCTGTACTCCAGATACTTCCTGTTGTGATTTGAATGCTTGTCTCCTTCCAAATTCATAGTAAAAATTCAAATGCCTTTGTAACAGTTAAGACATGGAATTTTAAGAAACGATTAGGATGACGCCCTCGTGTATGGAACTAGTGTCTTTACATAAGGGTGACATCTTATCTAGCTTTCTCTTGCCTTCTTTGTCCTTCCACCATATGGTAGCCCCCACCATGTCATCATGTAGAAAGACAGCCCTTGCCAGATGTCAGCACCTTGACTTATAAGAAATGAGCATTTATTCATTCTAAAATAACCCATATCTGATATTCTGTTACAGCAACACAAAATGTGTGGACTCACATTTACATTATTATCTAACACATGGCAGAATTCCTGACCAATATGTTCCTTCTAAGATTAAATAGCATCTCTGAGTCCTTTAACATAGATCCCTGGTAAACTGATTAAGCCACCAATGTCGGCCTGGTTCACCTTCCAGCTGCAAAAACACATAGGCAGCAATGATAATAAGATAACTGCAGGGTGGGGCTGGAGAGGTAGCTCCATGGTTAAGAACACTGCTGTTCTTTCAGAGGTCCTGAGTTCAATTCCTAGCAGTCACGTGGTGACATATAACCATTCATAATGGGATCTGATACCCTCTTCTGGTGTTCAGATGTGCATGCAGACCAAAGACCCATATACACAAAATACATAAAGATAACAGTAAGGAATAATAGATGAATATTTCAGCAAATGACCCAGGTGCAGATCTTTATTCTGCTTGTCACTGAGTCTAAGTGTGTAGATGAAACTCTCTTACTCTACTTATCTGTCACTGTTAGTCCAAGGACCTTGGTAAGAGGAAGTAGGAAAATTCCATTAAACCAAAATCCTGGAACAAGGGTACTTGTAAGAAACAGGAAAATGAGAGAACAAAAAAGATGCATTTTAACCATGGAAGTAGCCAAGAATTTTCTGCAAAGGAGTTCTATATTCTGTTATATGATGGGTTTGTTATCATGAGGAGTGTCTTGATAAGGAACCAGACAGGAAAACATGGCAAAAACATATGGACTGAAAAGACTGCCTGAATTCTGGAGGCAGGGAATGATTACATGGCAGATAGGTGAGCCCAAGAAGGTTCTTCACTAAAGTTCGTGTGAGAAATGAAGCTTCACTATGAAAATTCACTGTAGTAATTCATGCCCATAGAGAGTTTTCAACCAAGGTTTTTATGGTGAAATCAAGAAGACACTGGATGACAGCACCGAATGGGCTGATAGGAACAAGAGGTGATGATTTCCCAACAAGATCCAAGGGGGATCTGAGAGCAGGCTCCATCCTTGTCTTCTCCACTGACATAACCCACTATGCTAGCTGGTACATAGTAGATGGTCATAGGTTAGTTGTTTGTGTTCATGGATTAGTTGGATAAGAAGTAGTAAACCACTGAAAGGCTTCAAGAAGATAAAGAACAGGATCATATGTAAGATGTTTATTTGTGTGCATATGTGCATGTGTACAAAAATGTGTAAGTAGAAGCATGTGAATGTGCAGGTGACAGTGTATGTGTGTGTGTCTGTGTGTTTGTGTGTGTGTGTGTTTCTGTGTATCTGTGTGTGTCTGAGTGTATCTGTGTGTGTGTGTGTGTGTGTGAGCGCGTGCACCCCTAAAGTCAACCTCAAGTATCTTCCTCAGTCATTCTCCACCTCATTTTCTAAGACACAGTCTCATGTTTACCTGGAGTTGACAGTTGACTCATTTGACTTGGCTAGATGGCCATTAAACGTCAGAAACCTGCCTGCCTCTGCCTACCCAAAGCTGAGACTTCAGGCACATGCAATCATAATCAGCTCATTTTTTTTCCTTAAATGTATTTCTTTCTTTCTTTTTCTCTTTCTTTCTTTCTTTCTCTCTCTCTACATATCTCTATCTCTATCTCTATCTCTATCTCTATCTCTATCTCTATCT
>JANHMN010000003.1:70083061-70120494 GCA_030674055.1 Rhabdomys pumilio | reverse complement strand
TGCTGTTGCTGTTGCTGTTGCTGCTGCTGTTGCTGTTGCTGTTGCTGCTGCTGCTGCTGTTGCTGTTGCTGTTGCTGTTGCTGTTGTTGCTACAGTGGCTGTACTAAGGATGCCTTGTTATCTGGAAAGAGAAGTAAACTGGTTGCAGAACTCCAAACGTGCAAGGTCTCAAGAATTAAGGGATCCAAACACACACAAGCTGTTTCTCCTGAACCACCCTGAAGAAAAAGCTATACTGGCCCTCATTGTTGAATCGGGAGGTTGGACTATAACTTCAAAGAATTTGGGGGACTTGAAATTTCCTACTGCTGATATGCAAAGTCAAAACAGGTAGGTAAACAGACAGCTAGACGACAGGATATTTATACAAGATACAAATATAAATGATTATATATAAATACAAGTATTTTTATATATTCATGTATTTGTATACATTTTTGTTGTTATCTTGAGACAGCTTCTCACTATGTAGCTCTGGCTGTCCTAAAACTCACTCACTATGTAGACCAGGCTGGCCTCAAACTCACAGAGATCTGTTGAGCTCTCCAAGTGCTGGGATTAAAAGCACGCATCACTATGTCCAGCCTTACATGTACATATTTTAACATATCTGTAAAAATATACTGTCTTAATTTGTGTCTCATCAAAAAATATTTTTCTCAAAAGATCACTAACAAGAGTTTTTTGCATACCCGTGAGGCTCTGTTGTCGAGTCTCACGGGGAAAAAAAAAAGAGTCTGTTGCATAATAGGCATGGGTACATAATAGGTATTTGTGCACTTCTTCTCTCTGGTAGAGAGTTCAGGTCCAGCAAGAAAGATAAGCATCTGCCAGATTAACCTCTTTCAAAGTTATCTCCCAACTTAGACCCTGGAGGGCTTAGAGGAAGCAAAAGAAGGGCTGATAAAAAGAATTAATTTAAAAAGAAGAGTGCTTCAGGTCTCACTAGCAAACTTTATCAATGGAAAGCTTTACATTTGAGCCTGTAGCTCTCCCCTAGAAATTTTGGAGATGTACACGGCTCTTCCTGGGGCTGGATCTACAAAATCTCCTCCACCTGATGGGACCAGGAGACTCTGAGGAAGCCTCTGGTTCGTGTGCCAAGAATTGCAGAAACGAGTGTTGACAACTGTCCAGCAGCAGGAATGTCAGCATCCCAGCATAGACCTTTGGGAGCATATGGAGAGGATACAGAGATGTAATTAAATGAGGGGTGAGTTGGGGACTCAGCAGAAAGAGACCTAAGTGGGAACACCATCACTCAGACTCTCAGGTTCTTTTACAGTCCTAGCAGGATGTTGGACATTTTCCTCCACAGAACTGCACCATCGCTTTGCTGCTAGGGGAAGACTCAGTAGCAGATATTGATGAAAGACTTGAATATGTAGCCAAAGTACCTTAGTTCAAATTCCAGCTCTGCAACTTTATATTTTCAGGGCCTTGAGCAACTGACCTGACCTGCTTCTTTGTCCATAAAATAAATATGCTAATAGTATCAACTTCATAGCCTCGTGCTAAGGACAGAATGACTATTTACCATACCCTGGCCCTTTACCAGCTCTATACACATGAGAGTTATTATCAGAAGGATCTGCTTCAATGTGCCAGGGTGTCCTTGATGTGGACAAATAGATAATCCAGTTAGTCACTTACAGTAATTTTCCTTGGCATTTGAGCATCACATATTTTGATTTTTTTCTTTCAATATCTTTCACCCATATGGATCCAGTGGGACCTATAAGAATCACAGGGTGCATGCCAAGAGCTTTGTGTATAACCAGGCATGTCTCTGTCACCATAAGCATTAGAATCAGAGAACACTCGTGTTCCTTATCCATCAGCAGCCAGAGTCACAACACAGCCTTGCCTAAAGAAGTTCTCCATCTTTCTCAACGTCAAGGTCTTCTCTTCATTCTTATTTTTGTCCTGCAGCATTTAAAAGCTTAAGGTTCCCAGGCAAGTTTTCCACCCTCTCCTTTCTATGCCCTCTAACATCTCACTTTGCAAAGCGTGAGTTGCTGCCAATTATTGTCTTATAGTTTCAATTGGAAAGATCTGATTTCCATTTTAATATACTTTTGAGAGAGTGTTCATGAGCAAAAAGCACCTGCTTAGGGTAAATACTTACAGTAAAATAGCCTGGGGACCTCCACGGATGGCCATAATTACTCCTGGGTTTCTGGGCTAAAGGAAGACACATATTTTCTCCTTAGCACGAGGCTGTTGTCTCATACACAGAACAGGCTATGAGGGACCCTGAAGCTGGCACTCACTCTGCATGGGAACATTTCCCACCAGCTGCCTACACTCTTCCCAGAGAAGCTGAGTTTATTACCTCCTTAAGAGCTCATTTTCTCACGCAGGCATGTTTGGCAGGCCAGAGGCGCTGTGGTTCTTTAGTCATGCCTCGTTGCTTTCACAAGAACTCTTTGGCATCCCATCATCCAAGCCAAAGGCAGCTCACACCTCCACACCAGGCAAACACGTGGCTCCCCTGGGGTCCAGTGGCCTCTCCAGAGGGCCCTGAGTGTCCAGCATCTTGAGTTCAAAAGCTTCCATTCTCATTCACCAGCATTGAGAGTTAATAGTGAGTTATGAAACCATTTCTAGTGAGTTACGAAAACATGCTTACTCTTTCCCTAGAGGCACTGGTGTGTGTGTGTGTGTGTGTGTGTGTGTGTGTGTGTGTGTGTGTGATAGTTTTGAACTCAAAACAAATGGCAAAATACATGAAACATAATTAGATGAAACACAATTGGTTCCCCTCCCTCTAGAATATGTTCTAAGGCATGCCTTCTCATATCTTTCTTCATCCCAGGACTTCAATGCTATGTCACTGTCAATGACAAACAGAAAAAGAAAAATGCTTTCTCACAGAGCAATCATGTTCACCAGTAGTCCTTACCATCCACATTCACAGAAACATAAAACCAATGGCCTGACAGGCCCTATGTAGAGGAACAGACCAACAACCTTTCCATTTGACAAATGAGGGCACTTTAGGATAGAGAAGATATATAGCTTAATCCACAAAGCCACTGAACTGATGTAACCCAAAAGATGGGCTTTGCTGCACACTGTGCCTACCTAGGGAACTGGGCATCTGCTTACACCATTTCTAGGGGCAGTGTGTACAGCCTGATAGACTGTAGCTTGAATAAAGGGAAAGTGAGACAGGAAGCCAGACCAAATTAACAAGCTATTCCAAAGGCATCAATAGAAGAAACAGAGCCAGATGTGAGCATTAAAAATAAGAGCTGAGACAGCACTCAGTGGGTAATGCAATCGATGCACAAATTTTAATCCCTAGCACCCACATAAAAGCCAGAAGATTTAGTGATCATCTGAAACCCCATCCATGAGGGGAGTAAGAAGCAAGAAGATCCTAGGAGCTCTCTGGCCAGCCATTCTAGCCAAAATGGTGAGGTTTTTTTGGTTCAGTGAGAGATTCTGGCTCAAAAAAGTAAGGTGGGGCATAATGGTAGACACCTGTAGCCTACATTGTGAACAAGTATGCACGCATATACTGCACTAAACACACACAAAGCTAATTGTTATCCACTGGGCACTTACACTCTTCATTTCCTGACCTACATGTGTCATATGCCTGAGCACATTTAATAATTAATAATTCTACATAGTCATTGCCGTTCCCACTTTCAACAAGGAAGAGCACGTTCTTGGAGGCTGAGTCACATCACCTGTATCCTGTAGTTAATTGAAAGAGAGTAGAGCCAGGACTCAAGGAAACACAAGTCTGTCTGGTTCCCAGTCACAGACATCAAGAGATCGGTCTGGCAGGACCATATCCAGAATATCCAAAAACAATCTGTCCAAGTCAAGACAAAGCTGTAAGGCTAGCTCTGAGGAACACATTTACCCACTCTTTCATTCTCCATCTCATGTTCCTTTCTTACTTTTGTTCCTTGCACAACACTCACTCACCTATCCGGTGCGGCTGAAAAGCCTTATCCAGGATTCTTGCTCTTCTGTGCTTGAAAGCACCCCCTCCTTCTATCCACCCCATGAATGTCATATCAAAAAAATGAAAGTAAAACCTTCTGAATGTGGTATAGGTTAAACCGCATCCTATCACACAAAAGTCATGGTAAAACCCTAACCCCCAGTTCTTCAACTCGACCTTATTTGGGAATGTGGCTTTGAATATTGTACCACATGCACATGATGTCATTACTGTTGACTCCTGTCCAGTATAAGTAATTTTTATACACAAAGGAGAACTTGACATAGATATACACAGAAGAAAGATGGTATGGGATGACACAGAGGAAAAAAAGTCTGGGAAGACAGATGATTGGACAAGGAACACAATGAGCCTTCCAGAAAAACACCAGAAGAGAGGGAGAGATGAGGGAAGGTACCTTATTAGTAACAGAAGGAGCATGACCTGGCTAACACCCTGATTTCAAACTTTGAACCTCCTAGACTGAATCATAAATTTCTCTTTCACAAGCCACAGTTTGCATGTTGCATTAGCTCTATGGAATAAATATGGGAGTGTCAGTCACTCCACCACAAGCTCTCATCTCCCCCTTCCAAGCTCAGAACCACTGGTGCATATCATTCTGGGGCTTCCTAGATAATCGTTAGCAATAAAACCAAAGCAGCCCTTCATATCTGCTAGTACATGCATGTATGAGAGTGTGTGTGTGTGTGTGTGTGTGTGTGTGTGTGTGTGTGTGTGTGTCTACATGTGTGTTTGCAAGTGTATGTGCTTTCCCCTGTGTGTGGACACACATGTATGAAGAATGCACATGTGTGTATGTGGAGAGCAGAAGTCGATCTCAGCTGTCAACCCTCAGCACAATTTTCCTCATAGGCTAAAGCCCATCAGCTCGCCTAGACAAGCTAGCCAAGAAGCCCCAGGAAGACTCCTATTCCTACTTGCATAGATCTGAGATTATAAGCACATACCACCACACCCAAAATTTTTCCTTGCATTCAAGGAGTCAAACTTTGGGTCATCATACTTTCAAGACACGCTCTTTACTTATCTCCTTGGCTCCAGAACCTGTCTCCTAAGAAGCTGGCATGTTAGGCAAAAACAGAGACCTTGTTAGCCAAACATGAATGAGCTAGAAGTCCAAATAAGAACTGTAGACATGGGAAGACAGGGTTGTTAAAGACCTTCCTGCCAATGCACTGCTCACAAATCCAGGTCAGGGGTGATCTTCCAGTGGAAGGTCTAGAGATATAGTCACTGAAAACACCACTAAGTCTAATTTACTCTTCTCTTCTTCCATGTGTCTTGGAACATGCATCTGCAGTGGGCTCTGACCGCTCTCCTCCTCTGAAGCCCACGGGAAGCTAAACAAAGATTGCTAAGAAGAAGCTTTTACCTGCTATCATCCACAAAGACATAAAATGCTAAGAGGAACTTTTCTAAACTCTTCCTAATCAAAAAACCAGTTTGATCAACCATGCTAAAGAGAAAGACTGTATCATCTTTACAAGTAATTTTTATAGTCTCTCCCTTAAAAAAAAAAAAAAACAAAAAACAAAAAAAAATCATTATCTTGTAAAAAAGAAATCAAAGAATTTACAGCTAAAAGAAACCTACTGACAAAAGAATATTAAAGACGGGTACAGGTTGTTAATTAACAAAAATGCTTTATGGTCTGTGTGGTGTCTGAGCTATTTGGCAGTTTCTTTGACTTTTTAATTAATGAATTTTTTGACTGGTTTTAGGTTTATGGAAAAATTGAGCAGAAAGTGTGAAAGGTTTCCATCCACCTCCTTTCTTGTGCTGGGAAGCTTTTTTAACGTTTGTAATCTGTTGTGAGTCTACATTCTAATAGAAAAAATTACCTTGCACCTAATTTTATGTTTGTAATTGTATATTCTATTTCATAAAACAGACTTTCAAATATCCAACCCCCCTCAAAAAAAAAAAAAAAACAAAAACAAAAAAAACTCAACTAACCCTTACATTCCTGTTATCTTCCTTAGCTTGGTGGTTCTCAGATTTCAGGAAACTGGGTGTTTTCAACTTGATTCAAGAAGCTAGGCAATACACCTAGTCCATAACCAATGGGTTATATTATCCTTAAAACTGTGCCCAGATCTTACTCAATAGAATCCTACCCTTAACCCCCTCTGTTGACAAACAGATGCTGGATCATGGCTTTGGCTTCCATGACTCTTCCTTAACCATGACCTGACCTTGAGTTCATCCAACCCAGCTCACCTCTCTAGACATGTGTGTGACTTCACACAAGAGCTAACTTGGGATCCACCATGCCCATCTAGAATTCAAAACGTCCTAAAACATTCCACTGTTTTTAATTCAGAAGTAGCAAAATCTGACCTAAACAAATAAGATGTTACATACCTTTGTTAATCCAGTGTCATGTGACTTTTTTGGACATTCATCTCTAGGACCTCAAAACTGCCTCAGACCCTTCAGGAATACTATGTAATGATAAGGGTGTATACTGTTATTACACTTCTCAAGTCTTCAGAGCTCTGGATTCTGGAATATAGCTGGCCCTAAGGCTTTCATGAAGAGTTATAGATCTGCCTACACTCACAGGATCGTCGAAGGATGAAAATGACATTGGCATGAGCAGCTCAGAAAATCACAGAGTGCTAGCAATTTTAAGTCATGGAGGTGTTGGCTATAACGGTTATTGTTGTCAATAGATTCGGGTTAGTACAACCATCAGTACAAGAAGCACAGCTACCTAAGAGGAAAAGAAGATATCTCATTTCCATCTAAGTACCATGTCTACTTGATCCAATATCTGAGAGCCAAGCTCGTGTGTTAGTCAAAAATAAGTACTGACCCAAGTACTGTGCTCACTCACTAGGGCTACCTCCCATATTTACATATTGGTGGGGCTCAGTAGCTTTCAAGAACAATTGGAACTCTTCTCATTAGTCCTCTGATAAACTAGGCCACAGACAGGTTCTATGGGCTCTTGTTCCTCTTCTCTAAGAAGTGGGGGATAACACCTGGTTCTGAATTATTTCAAAACACAGATAGTAAAGTTTCAAGCATCTCTTCATTTGGACTGATTTTATGTATGGGTAGCCAACTTCAATTATGATGAACCTAACCCATAATAGCTGATAAGCTTAAAATAAAGACGATTTTTTTTATTTCTTATTGGATAGAAGAAGATAGATAAAACAAATACAGAGTCAGGAAGATGAGCGTCTACAAGCTTCAGAGGAATCAAGTCTAATGTCACCAGTTTTGGGCTGCCACCCTCTGAAACAGTAAGACTATAGCTTTCTATTCAGGTGTCACATATAGAGTAATACTTTACTTGCTGTTGTTGGCAGCCTTAGCAGACTAATAGCCTATTAAATTAGTTAATTAATTAGGTCTACTTTATGTACAAGTTACTCCAACAGCTGTCACTGTTAATCCTATGATGATGCAAACTGCATATTGCCATCTAGGTGTCGTGCTGTCTTATAGTCAACTTAGCAAGTTCAACTTGAGGCTACCTACATCTGATTTTATAATTCTGCCTGTTCTCTAGAGCAATCAACTTTTCATAAGAATGCCAACAGGGCTGGAGAGACAGTTCTGTTGGCAAACTGGTAGTCTCGAATTCACAAGGTCTTGAATTCAATCCCCAAAGCCCACATAAGAAGGTCAAGCCTTGAGGCACTCACTTGCAATGCCTGCTTTGGAGAGAGAGTTTTAGGTGGATTCATGGCTCACCATCCAGCCTAGACTAATTAGATGAGACAAAGTCCAATAAAAAAAATCTTATCTCAAAAAAAAAGTATTTAATACCCAAGGTTGTTTCCAGCTTTCATATTCTCTCAAACATACATATGTACACACACACACACACACACACACACAAAGAATGCCAACTTGAAGCATAACAAAACAGCACTAGGAGTTTCTGCTGTTATCTAATTGAGGAACGATTCTACTAACAAGTCAACAGGCTTGAATTTCACCTCCTGTCTCTGCCCATCTGTCAACACATTTCAAATGCACTGAGGAATTTTTCCCAAGCTTCTCTGCCCATAGTAATCATAATAGCTGTCACTCCCTGAGACCTACTCTGTGCCAGGCACTGGTCTATACTCTCAGAGACCTCATGTAACTCAGAACTCACTACTGGGACCAGGAAGGAGGCAATCTAATCTATGCCCTGGAGCACATCACTGAGAGAGATGCTGAGAACCAAGGCAAGCAAAAGATTGCATCTCTGCTTATGCAGACATAGCAAACTTGTTGCTGATATAGCTTAAATATGCAAAACAAGTAGAGAATCATGTGATTGGATGCACAAAACAAGCTTTAAAACTGAATATGCATCAATGTCAACTGTAGAATCTTATGAGTGCCTTAAATTTAAAACTGTTACCACTTGACTTTGTAGCCCTTTGGTTGCCCCAGATCTTGGTGTCCATAGAGGCAGGAAGAAGAGAGGAAGGGAAAAAGGAAAGTAGAGATGGAGCAAGAGATAAACAAAGAGAAGGAAAGATGGAGGGAATGGCCTTCAAAAGAGTGTGTTATGATCCCATCTTAGCCTCAAGCAAAATGATAAGATTTGGAGTTAGCAAGGCAGAACTAAGAAATGAAGACATCCAGAAATGAAGACCAAGGGTAGCCATCAGAAAGACCAGATAATGCCTGGATCCCAGACAGAGATGGAAAGAAGTAAGGCCACATGGTCACCAACTAACCAACTCAGAGAAGAGGAGGGGAGTCTATGCTTGATACACAGTCACAGGCTCTTCCACCTTGTGTTAGGATGGGAATACACTCTGAACACACCCCTCCTATTAGAATCCCCAGAGCTGGCAGTGTGAGAAGTGAGTGCACACACGTCTCACTGAAAACACCCCTTTCTGTGCTTCTGTCTGGAGCACAGTTCTCCAGGTCTTATGTATCTCAAGCCACGAATCAAGTTTTAACCTTTCCTGCTAATTAGAGAATAAAATGACCAGCCTAACGCACACACATGAACACACACACACACACACACACACACACACACACACCTTTACAGAGTCTGTCTGATTGGTCCTGAAAGATTGGACTATCTTGGGGAGCGTGTAGAGAGATAGGCTTGATCATAAGCAGTGAAAAAAATCATCTAAAGGACCAGGAGCTATACAGTCCTCAGGCTGCATCATCTGTCTTTCTGCCATACTCCAAAGATGGCTGTTACACAGGCTCAGTCTTGTTAATGAAATAAGAAAAGGAGAGAAGTGGAGAGCCTTTGGGTCTGCTTGGCAAGAAGCCGACATGGGCCAAGGACAAGGAAATGGGCTGCTTGGCAGGAATATGACATTGGCCAAGGACAAGGAAGTATGCTTCAAACAGGAATCTGACATTAGACTAGAACAAAGAAGTAATTTCAGGTAGGAATCTAAATTGTAGGCTACAACAAAGAAGCAATCTCGGGCAGGAACCTAAATATTAGGCTAGAACAAAGAAGTTATTTCAGACAGGAATCTAAATTTTAGGCTAAAACAAGAAAGTAAGCTTCAGACATGAAAATGACCTTGGGCTAGGATAGGGAAGTAGGCTCAGATACTTTGGTCATTCTGATAAGCCTTTAGAAACAGTGATCACAGGAGTGTTCACATAATTGGGTTTAATACTTTGCTTTTTCTTTGACTGTGTTTATTGTCTTGCTTGTTCCTTGACTATTTGCATCTATTGTATTGCTAGACCCTCAACCTAGAACTGACCTTAATACATCCATGTAATCAAAATGGTATAAAAGCATAAAGGAAGAGGGGGTATAGGATAGAGGGTTTTAAGGAGGAGAAATGAGAAAAGGGGATGACATCTGTATTGTAAATAAATAAAATATTCAATAAAAAAAGACAGAGAGAAAAAAATAAAATTAACAAGTTATTGTAAAATTGCTTAAAAAATTAGCTATCACAACTAGGAAGGACATGCCCCTCAAAAAAAAAAAAAATCAGTCATCCTCTTAAACACCCCTTCTGGTTTTCTGTGGGAATTCTGGTGCCTGGAGGCTGTGACTTCATTACCTTTGTGATACTGTATAGATTAACTTACTAAATCCTTGGAGAAAAAGAAATTGGTTTTCTTTTCCTTTTTCTTTTCTTTTTTTTTTTTTTTTTTTTTTTTTTTCAGAATAAAAGCTTTGTCTCCAAGAGCTCCAGCTGGGTCTAAAGCTTAGGTTTCCTGGCATAAGAAGATCCAGTCTGTTTGTCACAGGCTGAACCAAGCAGGTATCCTAACTCCTGAGTCACCCCTGCCTTTCCCTATGGCAGGAACACAGAGTGAGATATTAGATGAAGTTATCAGGATTTATTTATGTAAAATGGCTAGGAACCTTCCCATTGCCCTGGGCCAGTGAGTAGAGACTTCTGGCAATGTGAACTGTGTTCTTTGCAGAGCTATCTGGGCTCCTGGCCTCACAGGCTTGCCTGTCAGAGCTCCAGTTCCCAGCTGAGACCTCAAAAGCACTGGGCTTTCTCTTCCATTAAGTTATGATCAAAGAACAAAGATTATGAATGGCAGCATGCTCCTGGGAAGCACATTGATGTCAGGGCTGGCGTGCCTGGCTTTTGACAGACCCTGTCATCTTGGTCCTGGGGCTCAGTGCTGTCATCTACCCTGAGGGCTCTCAGTACCCAGAGCTAGCCTCCTGACTGTGTAACAGGCCCTGCTAGTCCAACCTTCCCTTTATGTGTCCTCAGGGATTGTCTCACGATTGCTTGAGGAGTGTTTTATTCACTGGTGTTGATTTCAAAGATGACATCAAGTCAAACATCATGGCTAAGGCTACTGAGTACTTGTCAGCTCTTCTCTGTCCTGTGTCCTTTTCAGAGCTATACACAAGCCAGTTCCTTCCCTGAACTCTGCGATATGCATAGTGACAGATTCCCGAATGGTAGATGGCCCAAACTCCAAGTTAATAGCAGTGACTTTAAATAGACAGTTGAGAGTCAAACTTGCCCAGGTATGTCTTTCGCAGAGCCCAAGTTTATGAAGGAAGATATTTTCAGTAACCAGGAGTCAAAGATGCCATGACATGAAAAGTACCCACCTGGCTGAAGCCAAAAGCCTGCCAGGGTCAGTCTACAGGACTGTATATGAGGTATGTGACAATTAGCTGTCTGCAACCAGGACACCCAAGGATGCAGCTGCTGCCTTAAGTAATGCTGGACAATCCCCTCAAGAGCTGAAGCCACAGCACAATACTACCACAGAGCCACAAATAGCCCCTGGATGGGTGAATGACCCTGAAGCATAAATCTGTCAGTACTCCACACTTTCCTGATAAGTATTTCCTTTCTAAAGCGTGTTTTCCCACTTCTCACAAAGTTCAACTACTTATATATCAAGGAGCCAGCAGGACAAATCTTACAATGAGAAGCATCTACTGCCGTAAAAGATGCTTAATGCAGCCACAAAGGTCCAGCATATCCTATGGCCACTCTGAGTGATGCAAGTCAAGTCAAAGTCTCCTGCTTTGGGTCACTATCCTCCCTCCAGCCCAGAACATAAACTACTTCCTACCTCTCTCATGTCTCAGAACAGGTGCAGTGCCTTTCAGTGTGTCCCTCTTGGTTAGGCTGAATGACATTTCAAAAAGTTTCCTCTGGTGGGATGCCCAGGAGACCCTCAGTAGAGTGGGAGGCAAAAGGAATGCATTACTATTCCGCTACATGTATCTGCTGTGATCTTTAGATACTTCTCCTTAGCATGATACAGCAGATGGATTCACACTATTCTTACACACACACACACACACACACACACCTCCTGCCTGGGCCCTGGATGTGTTCATCTCTGTGAGAAAGAACTTGGTTTATGCACCACATCTTCATCTCCAAAGTCAGAAGCAGTAAGAGGGTTGGGGAGAGAGCTCAATGTGGTAAAATGCTTGCTTCCTGCCACACAAACATGAGGACCTGAGTTCGATCTTAGCATCATATAAAAAAAAAAAGCAGGTGTAGTTACATGAACTTGTCATCCCAGATCAGGGAGGCAGAGACAGGAAGACTGTTCAGGTTCATTGGCCAGCCAGCCTAGCCTAACTGAGGATGCCCAGATTCCAGAAAGAGAGCCTATCTCAAGAAACAAGGTAGACTGCTTCTGAGGAATAACATCTGGAATTGGTCTCTGTTCTCCATGTATGTGCACTAGCACATACATCAACACATACAACATATATGCACACATATAACATACGTGCATACACATGTCCACACACACACACATATATATATACACATGCACACATAACAGGCACACATACACACATGCACACATATGCACACATGCACATACACATACACACACACAAACACACACTGAAGGGTGTGGGATCAGTTTGTTCTTATAGCATTCCAACATATGCATCTGGAACCCCTGCCTGCAGTCTTCCCTTTGCCTGAGGACTTTAAGCTCCAGCTTGATGATGAGAGGTAACCTTTCAGGAACTACTGAACCAACCACCGCGGCTGTATAAGCCAATTCTCCATGGGGAAAAGGATAAATAAATAAAATAAAACAAACTATATATTTATTCTGATTTTTCAGTGAATCTGGCTTGATACAAAAGAAGAGGATTTTAGAGACAAATCCCTTAAAGAAGGGATAGATAGAAATGATGACATAGACAGAAAAGTCATCCATGGATTACAGCCTGTAATAAGAACTGGGTAAGCCTCAGCTTTAAGTGGCCAAAGTATTCGTAAAGATGAAGTATAAAACTGTTCTGATAACCATGGAATACTATTCAAATGCTTGTTTTTATAATTACATTTATTGATAGTACTAATAAGTAATTTGGACAATTAAAGAATATCAATATATTTCAGGGAAAAGGAGATAGAAAGACTATAATAACCAGATGATTGGGGATTTTTTTGTAAGATTGTGTCTTCTAGGGATGTCAGAAACTACACCCAGAAAGTCTCCCCCAACACGACTGCCTAAGGATGAACTGAACAAGGACAAGAAAAGACATGCTGAAGTGAATGGGAGAGAAGCCACAAGCCTCAAGCCTAGACAAAGTACAGCTAACTAAGCATGTTGAGAACAGGAGAAATGGTCTTCCCCAGGGAAGAGCACACCAAGTGATTGTCCAATACCAAGTGTTCAGCCCTGAAAATATGCATAGAAGTGACGTCATACAGACTGTTCAGGTTGTACTTACATATTTAGGAATATACCTATATGTATATAAAAACAATTAATGAAAACAGAGACATAGAACTTGAAAGAGAGCAAGGAGGGATTTATGGGGGACTTTGAAGGGAGAAAAAGAGGGGAAAATGATGTAATTGTATATTATACCCTCAAAACTAAAAGAAATAATTTTAATAATATCAATATATTTCAAGAGAAGAGGTCTAATTCAGAATACAAACATAGCATCTGGAAGGTATATTTCTTTTTTCTTTCTTTTTTGGGGGGGGCGTTTTTTGTTTGGTTGGGTTTTGTGTTTTTGTTTTTCACTGGGGGGTTTGGTTTGGTTTGGTTTGGTTTGGTTTGGTTTGGTTTGGTTTGGTTTGGTTTGGTGTTTGGTTTTTCAAGACATGGTTTCTCTGCATAATAGTCCTGGCTGTCCTGGAACTCACAGAGATCCACCTATCTCTGCCTCCCAAGTGCTGGGATTAAAGGAGTGCACCACCATCACCCAGTTAGGAAGGCATGTTTCTATAAGAAACAGTGTATACATCAACCATACCAGCATCACTTCTCTGCCTGGAATAATCAGAAATTATTCTCGGGAAGTGCCTGCCACACATGATCCTAGGTCTGTCCTTGCATCACAGTGTCTATATAGATTATCTTCTCCCCACATCTCTCAAAATACTGGAAAATGAAATTAAGTCTCATTTGCAGAATTAGAATGGATGGCCAGATCCCCCTGATGGACTCATACCTCATGAGTCAAATAACCATACTTGACCTCCTCAAAAACTCATAGAACCAGCCATGCATCCTTTCTTCCTTCCACCCCAGCTGGACTCTCTATCTCACCTCTGTTACTACTACTTAATTCTCTGCCCACTACTCCATCTACACTACGACTGCAACTGAAGCTTTTCCATCAGGATGCTAGTATTTCCCTCCCCACAAGATCTAACATTTTGTTGATTTTGGGGGGTAGATCATCCAGAATGACTTCTTTTTTGTTCCTACAAATCTCCAAACATTTCACTGATGTTTCTGTAGCCATGAGTACAAAACAAGGGACCTGGAGCAGACAACTTCTAGAAATTAGAATGAGACTACTCTGTTCTGATAGAATTATATCTGGTCCATTACCACCCAAACCCAGTCAGAGAAATAAAGGTTGTGCTCCATAGTTAAGCCCCACCCTCTAGCAGGGAAGGTCACAATGCCTAAAAGCTCATGAACATCTGTTCTAGACTCACAGACTAGAATGACACCTTGTTATTCTGAGTCTAACATATTTTGTTTATATATATATATCCCTGAGATTAAGAGATCTTTCTATTCTGTATCTAGAACTAAGGTGCAATATGAAAAATAGAAAACATGAGATAAATACACTATTGTGAAAAGTGTTATTATTGAGAAACGGCAACGTGAATGCTTACTATGTATTTTCCTTACATTACTGGCGTGTTTTAAAGTAGATTTTATGATAGAAGTTAATTTTGGAAAATGCCTTAAATGTGGCTTAGAAACAATTATAGATATGAGTGTTTATTGTCAGTTTATTTTTCAATTTTGGGGAGGATAAAACATTTAGAATAATTTTATATTACATGTTCTTCTATATAAAGATATACAAATATTCATAAAAAAACAAATATCACATGTTTTCTCTCCTAGAGTGACAGAGACAGAGAGAAAGAAAGAGAAGGCGAGACACAGAGAGAATGTTAAGGTAGAAGGGGAAGGATGAGATGGGAGAAAAAAGTCAAAAGGAGAGACGAGAAGAAGAGAGGTTAATAGGGTGAATAACAGACAAAATGCTGTGTTCTCTCATATATAGAGTCTAGATTCAAACACAGAATGATGGGAAAGGGCAAGGGGACAAATAAGAACAAGGTACGATTATACATCGTGTATGAAAATCTCACCATGAGCCTTTATTTTTATACTGACTAAAAAACTATTAAGAAAGAAAGATATATCAGAAGCAGATCCTAACCAACTACAGAGAACACCTTCAAATCAGGAAAACTGTAAGTTTAATGCATATTTGATAGGAAGACATTGCTCATTGTTCTAGGGTGATCTTTGCTAGGTGGTTTATTAAAGGCCATTTCCATCTTATGTCCTAACTGATGAAGCCACTTAGATTTGCTTTAAACCAGCCTATAAGAATAAAGTAGGGAAGAAAGACATAAACCGTGACACACAAAAATGACAGTGACTATTAGGTCTGTGTAAGGAGATGGAGATGCGCTTAAACTATTCTCTACATACCTTGGACATTTGAAAATCCCATCATGGAAGTTTTTTATTCTTTCCTTGTTTGTTGAAAATGCTCAGATACTTCCCACCAGTAGAACACTCTCTACCTTCTCAGTACTTACAAGGCTCCCAGGTCCAACCCAAAAATGAGGCCACTTTTTCAAATATTCCCAATTTACAAAGACTATAGAATGCTGGGCTTTAAAACAAACGTCTCTCTCAGACCTCCCTGACCCAGGGCTCAGAGATCATCTAAGAAGATGGAATGAAAGAATTGTAAAAAGCCAAAAAGAGGACCTTACAGCAGCTGTGGGTGTATGCACAAGATAGTCAAGCTTGCAGCACAGATGTGGTGGGGGGGTTCACAGTCCTACCTCTAGCTAGGGAACTATTGGCAATTAGCAGGGGTTAAAAAGCACTCAGCTTTCTGTAGGGATGCACCAGCTGACAAGATGCCATGCTCTCATAAGTAGTCCTATACCCATGTACATACTAGCACCACTAAGAGAGCTCTGGATTTGAAAGGGGGCACATGAAACTGGAAGGAAGAATAGTAGGGCAGAAACTGGTCACCTTGGTGCAGAAATCGTAGACGAGCTGGGGACATCAAGACCAGTTGCAATATACCAAGAGTAGACTGGTAAGCACAAAGGAAACCTTGAGCAAAATCTGTAAAGTTCTATGTTCCGTGTCAAGAAAAAGTAGCAACCAACAATCTCCAACTACCCATCAGCATCCATTACTGATGCCATCGTGGTCGGTCTGGTGTATTGCAAATTCTTTTTAAATCCTTGCGTTTCCTGCAAAGGAAAGGTTGTAGACCAGAATCTCAACCCTGTCCTAACAGAATGAACTGTTAGGGACATTAGTTGCTTCTATGGCTAGACATTCAGGAACATATTGTGTAGTTAGACTATGGGAGAGGGAAGACAATGGAAAAAACATGTAACTGTAAATAACAGTGTCAAGACTGGTATGATATACCAAGGTAATAAGTACTATTTATGACTCCTCCAAATTTACATGTATTACAACATTAATGCCTTATAAACTACAGAAAGAAAAGTTGGTATGGGGATAGGGGATGAATTAGAGAGAAGAGAATAGAGGGTAGATTTGATCAAAATATATTATACACCTATATGAAATTCTCAAATAATAAATGAAATACGTTAAGTCACATATGCTTTCTCCACATAGAGAAGGATAAAGCCAGGGTAGAAGGAACACAGAGGCTGGGTTTTTTCTAAGGCATTGTTCTTTGGGGATACTGAAAGCTACAATTTATTGACCAATCTTTAGTGACTACTTCCAGGGTTATCAGACCCTAAGAGAAAGTAAGGAACAAAGATGAGAATGCATAAAAATGATTTTTTTACAAGTTTACTTTTATTCTATCTTGAAGTAATGTCATAAATGTATTTAAAGTAAAAGCCTAGTTATAGTTAGAAGGAGCCATAGAACATGCTATCAAGTTAAAAGCATGCTCAGAAACTCAGAAACACACAGGCATCAAAAACTACCAGTCATATTCACTCTATTAGTGTGACATAGAACCACTTGGCCCAACTTCAGTTTCATCTCAAGAGGAGGCTTCGAGGCCTGACACTATTACTGTGCGATGGTGTGCTGACAGACAGGAGCCTAGCATGACTGTCCTCAGAGAAGCCCAACAAGCAAGCAAACGGAGACAGATGCAGATAGATAGATAGATAGATAGATAGATAGATAGATAGATAGATAGATAGATAGATAAATAGGACAGAAGTTCTGGTTAGTCAACAAAATGATGGACTGGATATTAGGACTATCTTGTTCTTCACTGGTACAAATAGGAATAATTATGCTCTAATTGTGTTTTGAGAGAAAAGTTTTATTTTAACAGGAAGGGTGATATGTAGGAGGAGCTAAGGTGAGAGGAAGACGAGGAGGAAGGAGAGGAGAAGAAGGAGAGGAGAAGCTAGGTGATGAGAGAGAGAAAGAGAGAGAAGGAGAGAGGGGGAAATGGAGGCAGATGTTCATGTGTCTCCACCAGTCAAAGATAGTTTACATATCTAGGTTGGGTATTGGGTTACACTTCTGATTGACCATTACCAAACTTATAAAGCCTTTGATTAACATTAAAAAAAAATTGTATAAAAGCAAAAAGGAAAAGGGGGCATGGAATAGGGGTTTTCTAGGGAGAGGAATTGGGGAAAAGGGATGGCATCTGAAATGTAAATAAAATATCCAATAAAAAAGAAAAAAAAAGAGTGAAACGTCTTCTGTTGGCAGTGCAGAAGTGGGTCTTTTTTCCTTGTACAATTCATCAATTTATTTATTTATTTTAATATTTATCTTTAATCATATTTTTTTACAGTCCAGTCATTATCCCCTTCCTGGTGTGTCCTCTCACAATTCCTCATCCTATTTCTTCCCCCTTCCTCTCTCCAAGAGGATGTCCCTACCCTCATCCCATCCTACCCTGGCAGGCTTCCCCGTTCCTTGGGACCTCAAGTCTTTCGAGGGATGGGTGCTTCTTCTCTCACTGAGGCCAGACCAGGCAGTTCTCTGCTCTATACGTGTCGGGAGCCTCAGACCAGCTCTTGTATGCTGCCTGGTTGGTGGCTCAGTGTCTGAGAGATCTCAGGGGTCCAGGTTAGTTGAGACTCCTGGTCTTCCTATGGTGTTGCCCTACTCCTCAGCTTCTTCCAGCCTTTCCCTAGTTCAACCACAGGGGTCCCCAACTTCAGACTATTGGTTGGGTGCAAGATAAACCTAAAACCCAGTCCATCATTTTGTTGACTAACCAGAACCTCTGTCATCTCTCCTAACTAAAACACTTAGTTCTGAACCTGGCTTTTTTCTTGGCTTTAGAATGAATGTCAGCTGAAAACCATCCACTCAAATCTTTTCTCTCAAAGTAAATAGCCAGGATTGGCTATGAGACTATAAGTTTTCAACCCCGTCAGAAATCCAGAATGACTGAGTTAACTGAAATTATGGGAAGCACAAAGCATAGCTTCTAAATCTTCGCCAATTTATAGAGACCGCTGAACACCTGGACAGTCCCTATACTACAAAATGTTGGAGCATCTGCTCTTGAGCCTTCTGGCCCAGG
Source organism: Rhabdomys pumilio (assembly GCA_030674055.1). Taxonomy (NCBI): domain Eukaryota; kingdom Metazoa; phylum Chordata; class Mammalia; order Rodentia; family Muridae; genus Rhabdomys; species Rhabdomys pumilio. Next base: position 70,102,009 of record JANHMN010000003.1, on the reverse strand, counting down.
ATCATCTGACAGACCTTAGTGAGACGTTTCACTCTTGCAATTATATAATTATATTGTTACCCAATAAACACTAGTATATTTTGAGTTTTGAGTCCTCAGTCAAAGTTAAGATTTCCGAAGGGAAAATTATTCTGCAAAGTTCCATCACACACATACCCTTTTTTTTTTTTTTTTGAGACAGGGTTTCTTTGTGTACCCTGGCTGTCCCAGAACTCCTTATGCATACCAGAATGGCCTCGAACTCAGAAATGCACCTGCCTCTACCTCCTGAATGCTGTCACTAAAGGTATATGCTACTACCTCCGCCTGGCTCATTACCTTTTTTAAGATGCATAATAAATTCAACTTTCTTACAAAGTGTAGATGGCTCACCTTGTGCCATAGATAGTATTCTTATGCGTAAGTCCTCATCTGTCCTCGTGCAAGATGAGAGTCCTACTGGGATGCCACTAGCCTTTCGTGTACAAGGTCAATGAAATCACTTAAACAATATTTCAGCCACTTCCAGAGTCCAGGGTCTCCGTGGTGCTGTGCTGAGAAGTAACGTCTGAAGGGCATTGTTAGCAGTTCACAGAGACACCAAGAACAGAATTCTCCTGCTGTCCTGAGCACAGCTTTAAAATCTGTTTTTTTACTTTAAAAAGCATAGTGTCACCATCTAGCTGAGCCATTGTGGAGGCTTTTGTTGTTGGCGTTGTTTCACTTCGTTTTATTCAAGAAGCTGTGGCTGTGTGACCATTTCGTGCCAAGTATTCCATTTCTGTTAGTATCACAGATAACTGCTATAGTGGTCCAATGACCTATGAGATGGCAGCTAACTCCCAGCTTAGCAGCTGAGTTACGCTTCTTAGACATCCATTCAGTTGTCCCATTTGATCTTTCTCGGGACCAGCTCTGAGCACGCTTTCCCAGCCTGCATCTTTGGCAATGATTCAGGCTCCCTTCTGCCACTCCACCTGGGTCCCAGCGTGGGAAGCACACGATGGAAGCGTCGCGCCCAAATGGGCAGGGATCCCATCATCTAAACTGAACTTTTAAAATTCCTGGCGCAGAGTGGGTGGTGGGCTGAGAACCTAGGGACAGACACGAAGCAGGTCTGTAGCACTGAATGTGATAGACAAGACTTTAGACGCTGCTGAGTGCCTGGGAACCACTAGCATAAACTGTGTCCTCTCACAAGGAGCAGGGTAATCCCTCAAAGTCACCTCCCTCAGCCCACTGGGAGGGGATCAGAAGAGCCTCCTAGGCTTTCCTACTGGAAACCGGACTCTCCACTCCTCAGCCACCACCCATCCCTTTCTTCTAGGTCTCATTGTCTCCGTGTTCACTTCTGACCAAAGAACACCATTAATTTTCTGTGATCTACATTCCAAATGACATCACTCCAGTCCTTTGAAATTCAAAAAAAAAAAAAAAAAACAAAACTGGATTAATGAACCACAAACTCCAAGCAAATTGGCTACGCAATCCATCACATCTGACCACAGCTTTGCCGCTGCCTCGAACTCCAAAGGATGGCAGAAATTTCCCAGGCTGCTTTTTGAAAAGGAACACAGGGGCCTAAAAAGGGGTAGCCCCAACTTGCGTTCATCCTTTATAGAGACGTTATGTGTCCTCTGAGGGCTGGAAATTAAATGGTCCCATTCTCCACCTGGTATTTTATTGATATAAATCTAACCTGTGCAGAGGCTATATTAAACTCCAATCTCTTCCAAAATAATATGCATTTGATTTTTCATTCTATCAATCTATTGAAAATATCCCTTTTGGCAGCCTTTCAGAGGCACACTATGAATTTCGAACTTTGTAAGATTTTGTTGAAGTATTAAGAACACTGCTTGCCCACATATTCAACTGAGGCCCTTTTATCCTGTTCCACTCCCCCAAACTCCTTTCTATAATGTCAGGACCACAAAATCCAGGAGCAGTGCCCGACTGCAGCCATTCACCTTTCTTTCTGCTGTGAATATGGCATTAACACTCACGAATGAAAAATATATATCAAACTAATTACCTTCTTTTCTTCCAAAGTAAAAGACAATGTAACACCATTCCTTTGGACATAATGCCATTTATTTCACATAAGGGAGTTTTTGTGAAACTCAGAAAAAGACGTTTTTTTTTTAATATGTGTGAATCAAAATCCAGATTAGCTAATTAATTCGTGTGTCTGAGAGTAAGATGAAGAATCATTGTGCTGAGAAAATGGCTGAAAGCAGAAAGAAATATCAGGCCAAGTATGACTAGTCCATGAGGTTCAAATTTCTCTCTGCCAATAAAACAAAGAGGCTTTTAATTTTTTAATTTTTTATTGTTTTATTCAAACATACAATACAATAAGGCTTTGGTTAGCTAAATATAGCAGGAAATGCATCATTGCTGGGTACTTAAGTCTGCCAACATAGTCAAGGTAAGCTGTTTAAATGGCAACAGTGGTTTGTTTGCTTGTTTGTTTGTATGCTTGTTTGTTTTTCTCTTACATCCTACCCCATTATATAATGTACATTTAGTATTACTTGCTCATTGAGACATCTTAGGAACAATTTATTTGTTGAAGTCTTAACGATTCGATAAATTGATGTGTGTTATCTGCCCCTTAACTAAACTGTCCCAGATTACTGAGCTGGTTCTGCCTGACAGTGATGTCTGACTTGAGTTCTCTATTTCCCCACTCTGATGTAGGCCCTAGAAGTCAGAGTCTCTGAAAAGTGACCTGACGCTGTGTGGACCATCACTGTGTCATTTTTAGTGATGATGGATCTACCTCCCATGTCTCCAAGCCTCAGTCAGAGTTGGGTAATATATTCATTATGTAGAATTTGCCCAGTTGTTTTTGCAGAAGGAGGGAAGAGTAGAGACCATTTCTTTAGTTATCAGTAACCTGGGGTGTGATTAAAAGCTTTACTACTGTGTCTTCATGGAAAAATCGAAAGAAGTAAAATAATGAGATACTAGAAAAAGTCTAGGCTGGGGCCATCAAGGAAGTTCAGTCGATAAAGAGCCATGTCCTAAATTTGATCCCCAGAACCCACATGGTGGATTGAAAGAAGTGACTTGTCCAAGTTGCCCAGTGACCGCCACACACGTGCCAAGGCACAGACGCACACGTGCACACATTCACAAACACACATACACACACCCTAAATAAATATAAAAAGAACAAGTCCAGAGACTTAACATCATTTAAGGATTATGAAATCATACTTCAAGATAAATCAATCTATTAAACCAATAACCTTTGCGATATTTTTATGCTTCTGGAATATCAAATTTCTTTTTTTTTTCCTTTTTTTAATTGGATATTTTATTTATCTACATTTCAAATGTTATCCCCTTTCCCAGTTTCCCCTCTGGAAACCCCCTATCCCATTCTTCCTCCCCCTGCTTCTATGAGAATGCCTCCCCACCCACCCACCCACTGTTGCCTCCTCTCCCAAGCATTACCCTACACTGGGGCATCAAGCCTTCACAAGACCAAGGGCCTCTCCTCCCATTGATGCCCGACAAGGCCATCCCCTGCTACATTTGTGGCTGGGGCCATGGGTCACTCCATGTGTACTCTTTGGTTGGTGGCTTAGTCCCTGGAAGCTCTGGGGGGTCTGGGTGATTGACACTGTTGTTCTTCCTATGAGGTTGCAAACCCCTTCAGCTCCTTCAGTCTTTTCTCTAACTCCTCTACTGGGGACCCCATGCTCAGTCCAACAGTTGGCTGAGAGCATCTGCCTCTGTATTGGTCAGGCTCTGGCAGAGCCTCTTGGGAGACAGATGTATCAGGCTTCTGTCAGCAAGCACTTCCTGACATCCGAAATAGTGTCTGGGTTCGGTGTCTGTATATGAGATGAGTTCCCAGGTAGGGCAGTCTCTGGATGGCCTTTCCTTCAGTCTCTGCTCCACACTTTCTTCCAGTATTTCCTTTAGACAGGACTCCTTCCTGGTTAAGAATTTGGAGATGAATGAGTGGCCCTATCCCCCAAGCAGGGCTCTTGCCTAACCTCTGGATATGGTCTCTACAGGTTCTCCCTCCCTTTGTTGAGCATTTTAGCTAATCTCATCTCCTTTGGGTCCTGGGAGCTTTTTGCTTTCCTGGCATCTGGGACTTGCTGGTGGCTACCCCCAGTTCCCCATCCCCCATTGCTACACCCCTCTGTTCAAATTTATGACCCTCTGTATATCACCCCTGTCTCCTCAAATACCTGATCCTGCCCCCCCTCCTCCCTGCCTCTCAAGTCCCTCCCACCCTCTACCTCCCATGAGTATTTTGTTCCCCCTTCTAAGAAGGACTGAAGCACCCACACTTTGGTCTTCCTTCTTCTTGAGCTTCATATGGTCTGTGAATTGTATCTTGGGTATTCCAAGCTTTTGGGCTAATATCCATTTATCAGTGAGGGCATACCATGTGTGTTCTCTTGTGACTGGGTTACCTCACTCAGGATGATATTTCCTAGTTCCATCTATTTCTTAAAGCAGTGATTCTAAATGTTTATATTATACTTAAACATATGTAGATTTTCTAGAAACCTGGAGCCATTTAAAGAGATTACTATCTGCTTCTTGGTTAAACATATACTCATGTAGCCCCACCTCCTGAGTGTTAGAATCACAAGCAATCACTATCATACCCACTTTTATAAAGTGCCAAGGATCAAACCCAGGATTTACTGCATGACTGGCAAATACACGACCAACTGCCCTACAACCCCAGCTTTCTACTTGTTTTCTTAAATTTTTTATCTGCCAGAGGTGTATACATATGTATTCTCAAGTCAAGGACACAGTGTTTGGAATTTCCCCTTTAGCACTCTACCCTCTTCCAAGGTAGATAGATTGGTAAATAGATAAATGATAGATAGATAGATAGATAGATAGATAGATAGATAGATAGATAGATGTTAAATGTGTGCTGATGTAAGTAAGTAAATTAAAAACCACAGTCAAACATCAAGCAGAGATCAGGGAGTCTTGTGGAAGAGTGGGGGACAGGATTGAGTGAGCTGGAGGGGCCAAGGACACCACAAGGAGACCAACAGAGTCAACTAACCTGGGCCCGTAGGGACTCACAGAGACTGAACCATCAACTAAAGAGCATACATGGGCTGCACATATGTAGCAGATGTGCAGCTCAGTCTTTATGTGGGTCCCCTAACAATTGGAGCAATTCTGTTTCCTGCCATTGGATCCTCTTTCTCAAACCAGACTTCCTGGTCAGGCCTCAGTGGAAGAAGATCTCCGTAGTCCTGCTGCAACTTGATGTCCCAGGGTCGGGTGGTACCTAAGGGTGGCTTCCTCTTCTCTGAGGAAAAGAGGGAGGGGATAGTGGGGGAGAGATTTGTAAGGATTGTATGAATGGAACTGGAAGGAGAGGAGGGAGGGAGCTTGAATGAATGAATGAATGAATGAATGAATGAAAAGAAAATTTTAAGATGTATGCTAATGTGTGTGATATGTTTTAAAGTGGCATAATATTCACAAATATAGAAGCTGGAGAAAGTGACTGGACCTTACTATACTGTCGTTCCCTTTATCTTTTTTAAGTGATATTTTTGACAAATAAGTCTTTATCAGATGTGTAGGTTAATGCATTTTCAAAGCATCATTGTAACTAACATATTAAAACACCATGCTCCCTGGGGTGGAAAGTCAGCTGACGTCTCCGTAAGTCCAGACATCCATCAACACTGACTCCCCACCCAGCCCAGCAGCTCAGTGAGGTGATCCGGATTAATCATTCCTAACATAATCTTTACCACTTACATTCATTTCTTTTTACTCAGTCTACCTTCCAAAATCTTGGTTTACCATGAGTACCGCATTCAGAAGCCAGATTGGTGTGTCATCTTGATTTTGTACCAAATCTCAAGTATTTTTAATTAATGTATAAATATGGCATCGATTATTATTACCAAGGTAACAGAAATCGATACAAAGAGACAGCTCACGTTTCTCAGTCCTGTTTGACTCCATTCCTTCACTCTTTCAAATTAGTGAAACAGTGCCGAGGCTAATTTTAGAATCCCTCATTACTTCCAAATAAAGTATCTTGGCTCTTTAATCGTTTGCATCTGGCAAGACAGCAAAGTGCCTGGAAATCAGGAAAAAGAAGTTTGTGCTCCAGACTCCACCAGCCATGAGCTGAGTGGATGGGGAAACTCTTCTCGGAGTCTTGGTTCACCATGTAAAAAGAAGCGATAAATATACCTGTCGCTTTATAGGACTTGTAGAATTATACCTGTCCCCATCACACAGTGATCAAGCAAAGACTGTAAATAAGACATGTGGGGAGTGGTTTTTAAGATTTTTGAGAGGGAGGAAGTAAGTTCACAACACTACATTTTGGCAGAAGTCCCTGCCGGGGCCACCTGTGTGTCACACATGTAGAAGCTGGAGGGCTGTCCATCTACACTTGTAGCTCAAGAGTAAAGAGTGGGTGGATCTGTGAGTTTGAAACCAGCCTGCTGTACAACGTGAGAACTCCGGAACAGCCAGGGATTTACACAGAGAAACCAGACAAAAACAATACAAACAAACAAAGAGTGTAGTAGGGGCACAGAAACAGGATGCCCTCTAGGCTTTTTCAGTGATTCAAGAATCACTCTGCCTCCAGACAGCTCCAGAGGTTTTAAACAACAAGACACAACTAATTTCCCACCAGTATTCTTCAACTTAACTGCTGGTGACCCTGGCTCCCTGAAGCAGAGTGACTCAGAATCAAGGCACTGTCTTCTTCCACAGCAGGGCACACCAAAATCTTTCAGAGTACTTCTGAAGGTGGGGTGTGTGTGTGTGTGTGTGTGTGTGTGTGTGTGTGTGTGTGTATGCATGGTATATGTATGTGGGTGTGTTTGCAGATATACACACTGGTGTGTATGCCAGAGGAGAATGTTATCTTCTATTGCTCTCCACTGTTTTTTCCCCCTGTGAGAAAGGATCTCTCACTGAACCTGAAACTCAGCATTTTTACTAAACTGGCAATGAGCTCCAGGGATCTATCTGTCTCCAACCCCAAATGCTGGGGTTAGAGGCACATGTGACCATGTCTGGCTTTTATGTGTGTGCTGGAGATTTGAACTCAGGTCCTCTTATTTTCACAGAAGCTCTTACCCATTGACCATATCTCCAGACACAAGGGGTGCTTAAAATGAACATGCCTTGGGAATACCTCTTTAGTATTCCTTTTTTGTGTACCTCTAACACAAGTGCTGCAGAATCTCATGGGGACATGATCAGCCCCTTATAGCCTCACCAAAACATGCACACAAAGGAAGGTAAGCCACTCGATGACAGTTTACCATAGACAAAAAAAACCCAAATGATTCAGATACAGACAGAAAAATGAGTGGAATGTCTAACAGGATGACTAAATCTCGACAGTATTATCTAGGAGAAATTGTTGCTCAGAAGCAACGTGAATGGCAGCCTCCCCACAGGGCTGAGCCATGCATTTCCCTTGGAAAACTAACGTCCTAATAGCAGAGTGGGTAGGCAGATATTTTAGTGGGCACCTGTAGAATTGTGTCAATGCCTCAGGGTTCACATGCGCTGATGACCCTTGCAGTGGCTGACACTCCTGGCTTCCAGCCAATGAGGTCACTCCACTGCCTCAGCTCCCCATCGCAGCCCTGGCTCATGCTTTCCAGCACCTGCACTTCTCCTTTCCAGCATGCATGATGGTGTGAGTGCGCTGTGATCTAAGAACTTTTCCTTCTGCAGACGTGATTCTGACTTTCAATTATGTCCAAAACCTGGACTGATCTTTGTTCCTATATGCCCTCCCCATTGCTGTTCTGAGTTAGACTTAGAAAATCCCAAAGGTGAAGGGGTCTCTGCAAATGCTCAGCTGACCATTTATGTCACTTGGTAGAAGTCTGTGAGGCAAGCACATAGCTCACCACCTCCACTTCAATGCTACCCGTTTCCAGCGTTTCCCTTCCTTGCCCTGGATTTTGGGTACGCCCTAAGCAGGGTTGAAAATATATTACTGTGACAGCTGGGATCTGAGCCTATGAGGAACTCTGGGTTCCACAGTGTTAGGCAGAATGATGTTCGGACCCGAAAATAGAGCCCATCTGATAACCTGGAATGAAATGCCCCTGACAGCTGATGCTTGTCTGTCCCTCCAGCATAGCACACGCTGGGCTCAGTGCAGCAAGATGGAAATGATCAGTCAGAAAGTTCACTCTGAATGGAAGGCATCCTTCCGCACTGCCCAAGCATCCAAATCCATATGACACTGAGGAGACTGACAGCAAGATTCTAACCCTTTACAGGAGGTGGGGGAGGTATGTAAGCATCTTCTCTTGTCACTGTGACAGAACCTCTGAGACAACCGAATAGAAGTTTCTTTAGACTCACAGTTTTAATCCATCATGTAAGGGAAGGCATGGCAGAATGCATGGCAGTAGGAATGGATAGTGGTGGAACCTCACTTCTTGGTGGATCGGGAAGCAGAGAACTCCGGACTAGAACTAGAAAAGAAAATAGCATTCAAGGCCAGCCTACAGTGCCCATGTCTTCTATTGAGGCCATATGTCCCAAAGGCTCCATAATCTCCCAAAGCAACAGTGCCACCTGAGGGTTACACACCCAAACACATGAGCCTATGGGTAGGAGGACTCATGTCCAGACCACCATAGCAGACGACCAATGAGACGCATGGGGAGTGTGAGGCTAACTAGACTACAAGACGATGCTCTTGGAGGCAAATCCAGAACCTCCCCTCACACTCAGTCTCTGAGCACTCACCTGCCCTCCCTCACTTAAGAATGACAGCAGGAGTTAGCTGAGTTGATTACTGTGGGATTGTAGGATGCCACACACACAGCAGAGCTTAGAGGATTCTTTCTCCCTGCATCAGATCCAAGGAAAACACAGTCAGCCCTGCGGGTTCCATAGCCATGCTGTCAAGCAACCACAGCTTAAGAGGACTGAAATAGTCAACACTGGTATCTGTACTTCTTCCTTGTTGTTCTCTAAAGAATATAGTATAAAATCATTTGCATAGCATTTACATAGTATTAGAAGATAGTTTAGCATGCGTGGGAGGCTGTGTGTAGGTTGTATGCAAATACTAAGTCTTTTCTACAAGGAGCATGAGCATCTGCATATTTTGGTATCTTCGGAGCTCTGGGATCCATTTCTTTGTGGATGCCAGGGGATGGCAGTACAAGCTATGCAGGTATTAGTTAGAATTTCAGCCATGGCAAGAATGCAAAGCAAAACCCACAAATGTGTCTCTAAAGTCTTCCTCCAGAGATTTAAAAAAAAAAAAAAAAAAAGGCTCATGGGGAGTCGCATGACTGCCAACGTATATCGTTCTGGCCACAGCTTTCACATCTTTCCCAAACACCTGCATTATGGCTGCCATCACATCCCACACTATCTTCCTGCTTTCCCCCAACCCCCATCTCCTGGGAGTACTGCTCCTCTCTGCTCTTCATGGCAGTAGCACTTTTGAGACTAAGGGCACCCTCCCCTGAAAACAGTCATTTACAACAAGGTCATTCCCAAAACAAAATTTATCTTAAAATGTCAGAAAGCCAGTACTTCCATGATGAAAATCAAATTCAAATGTCTAACTTAAAACTCAGCCACCAGCTCTGACCTCCTGGAGGCAAAGTGAGCTATCTCAGGCTACTATTACAAGCTGAGCATGGGTTGAGTGTATAAGTACAGACTAGGCAAAGAGAACTACCCAACCTTCTATCTCTTTCTAGATGAGGAGTCTGAACCCAATACCATTCATGGAGACAATTCCAAGGCCTTCTAAAGGAGCAAGGACTCTACCTAGGTATGTCTGTTTACCTACCTGTGTGTGATGCCCTGCCACAGGAGTTCACCAGGCCACCACTGTGGAGAACAACCAGACCCTATGGGCACATCTGTGGCTCCTTCCTTCCCGAGTCCCTGCTCAACCTCTTCAAAGTTCACCATGAATCAAACTGATGGAGGCATTAGGTAACGTGGAAAAGGAGAGAGCAACGTTACTCAGACAACAAGCTGCCAATGCAACAGGTCACCTATCCCAGGCCTTGGGGCACCTTGGAGGGTCAGAGAACACTGACAGATTAACATGTCTATGTAGTGCAAGTACTGAGATAAGCCTGGGTAGAACAATTTCCTGTAGCTTACAGTGGTCTCTAGGAATATTGCCATTATGTTATCGAACTATCATTAACTTTTGATTGTGTGTTTTGCATAGATGCCTGGAGAAGACAGAGAAACAAGATTCACCACTGAAGGACATAACATCTACAAGCAGGAAAATGTCTCATGATTTGGTTAAAACCAAAGGTCAAGCCATATTGTCCTGGTTTTGTCAAATTGGCACAAACTTGAGTCACCAGGGAAGAGGGCACCTCAATTGAGTAATTGCCTTCACTGAATGGGGCTGTAAGCACTATGGGGCATTTTCTTAATTAATGATGAAAGCAAACTGAGGAAAATGCCACCCCTAGGTAAGTGGGCCTGGCTTATGTGAGGAAGTAGGCTGGCCAAGCCATGAAAGCCAAGGCAGTAGGTAGCACTCCTCCACAGACTTTACTTCAAATCCTACCCCTAGGCCTCTGCCTTGAGTTCCTGTTGCCAATTCCTTCAATGATCAGCTGCAGCCTGCAGGCCAGATAAGCCCTTTTTCCCCCAAGCTGGTTTTGGTCAATATTTTCTCACAGCAATCGACAGTAAGCCAGGACACCTGTGGTCCTAGAAGGTCAGTATGGACCACATAAAGCTGCAGTCTGAGCTGGACTTTATTCAGACATCATCCGCTTATTATTACATGTGCCAGGCCTTAGCCCACATTACTCACAAGGCTTTGCTCTCCGTTTCACACCTTTGCAAAAGACACTTAGAATCATTAAGTCCTCAGGAGTGAGAAAGGTCACAATGTTTGAGAAAGGTCACTATGAATTAGGCTTCAACCAAACCCAGCTGATTCTTTTTGTTTCTTGACCACAGTTTTATAAGTGAGCACCTGTATGATATTGATTGTCTTACCGTTGTTACAATGGACTCCTGAGAAACCCACTGTACACTACCAACACAGTATATCTGTGCAACGCCAGGTAGGCATGACCACAAGGGATACCTTGCAAGGAACTGCCTCGGCTTTTGACTTTTCCCACCTGTTTAAGACAAATCTCACCATTGCTCATTCCACCCACATCCTGATCAAATCCCACTTCCTGATCAAAATCAGACTTTCTTTTGTCAACTCATATTACCTATGTAACCCTTACATTAGGTTCCTCCGTACATTTCACCTTAAGCAGAGACTACATATTCAATCCTGTTTATGTATGAGTTGGGTTGATTATTCAACACTCCCATGGCACTAGCATTAATAATGTGAACAGGAAATACAAAACCAAATAGAAGTATCAGACTCCGCTGTGCAACAGAACAGTAGAGAGCTATAGTTCAGAATTACCTAATACACCTTTTGTTAGGACCAAAAGGAAAGGAATTTGGGCTCTTGGGATGGCTCTGTGGATAAAGGTGATTGCTGTAAAAGCCTGGTGGCCTGAGTTCAATCCCTGGATCCCACAACAGAAGGATAGCAGTCAGAGATGAGGAAGGGTAAGTAAAAGAAAGGACTGAGAGGAGGAAGAAGACAAAGATGGCATGAAACATGATTACTGTACTTGTCTGAGTGTATCCTCCCAGTCATTACACAGGTAGAAATCCACCCACGTAACCAGTATTGTCATTTCTCTCAACTATCGAATTAACACTGCAAATGTCCACCTTTACAATCTTTAAAGGAGGAAGCCAGTGTACTCTCGGCCTGAATTATGTAATTTGTAGTTTGAAATCAGCCTTGCCTTTTTCCCACTGTCTCATTGATTTTTATGTCTAAGCAGATTTCTCAGGCACTCTTTAACTTGATTCTGACTTGCAGCCTAGGGCCATGAGTGTAACGATTTAGGTGGACATGAGACCCAATCAGAGGACAGGAGGAGACAAGGCTGTGTTCCTCTTAATTGGAAACAGCTTGTGTCCGCTTCGAAACAAGATGAGCACGGCAGAGTTTGGGAACAATGTAAAGATAAAAACACATTCTTTAAGGATGGAGAGCTATCTCTTACAAAGTGCTACCCAAATCCCAGCAATTGGAGCTGTGTGTCTCATTACTGATGAAGGCAAATGAATCCAGGGAGAACTGCTTTGGTTACTAAACCTTAGAAACAACCATTGATGGTGTGTACATTCCTAAAGGGGGGGCTGAAAGAGAGGAAGGCTTCCTACCCTCCCTTGAAGGAATATTTACATGAGTCAAGGGTCATGGAACATCTTCCCACCCAAGATGGCTTGGTGACCTCCAACTCTATGAAGAACACGTACTTGGTGTTAGTTAAGCATCTATTATGTACTTAGCCCCAGTCACTACTATGGAGCTGCTTTTGACTGAGAAAGTCCATAAGTTAATGAGTTAAACACAAGGCCTATGAGTCCAATGGGTTTGAACCCACCACAGTACTGGACAGGATAATAAACACAGTGGAAGTCTGGTAGTGGCTCCTGAAGGCAGTGACAAGGGCCCAACCACCAAGCTGATGCTTACAGCAGAACTGATTGTTTGGGTGTGTGAAGTGATGAAGGGAGGGTGTGTCTGCCTGCCATGTTTTTCCATGTTGAATGACCAGTGACCAAGTAGAAATTAGGATGGAAATATGGAAGATTGATACAATGCAGTATTAAGAGAGATAGACAGACAGAAAAGAAACATATACACGTGTACATGTGCACACATGCACACACATGCATACACATGTGCATACACATGCACACAGAGAGAGAGAGGGTGTGAAGAGACACTGTAAGAGGGAGAGGTAAAGTCTCTCCAACCAAAAATAACAAAGGCTTCATCCTATATAAAAAATAAAAAAAAAAATTATGTCATAATCAAGTCCTGAAAATTAAATGAAAACTGAAGAGGTGAGATCAAGTCAAGGCGTTCTTGGTGAAGAATGGACAGGAACAAGGGAAGAGGAGAGTTTGAGAAATGCAGAGCTGCCTAGTGTGGCTAAAACGGGATAAAGAGGGACTGGAAATTTGACTAGAAGGTAACTTACTTCCAGTGCAAGGCCTAGGCCATGGAGAGCAATGCTCTGCGCTGCCTCTCAGGGTGAAGAGAGCAGAGACCTTTAGGTGGGAAATGACAGAGCAAAGTAGTGATGCCCATGCTTGCCCTGTTTGCTCAGAGATGGTAAGATGACCATCACCCCTTCAGGCCAATTCTATTGCTTTGGAGGTTTGAAAAGAAACAAAAAAAAAAAATAAAATAAAAAATAAAGTTAAATCAAAAGTCCCTTCTCCATTCCCCTGGGCTGGACTTTCTCCAAGAAGGACAGATGGAAGGAGGTGGGCATAGTAAAGCTAGCCCTTTTATACTGCACGGTGACCAAACTGTCCCGCAGGGCTTCCCGGGTGGGTCTCGGATCAGCTGAAAGGCACCAACGAGTGCTTAATGACCAGAGAAAATGTCCAGCCCTGTAGGGAAGAGAGAGCTTTCCGGAGATTTTGGGGGAGGGGGAGGGAGGAACCAGCCTTCTGGAGTCCTCTTACAAAGAACATTTGCAGGTAGCTAGAGAGTATGGGGCACATCACCTTGCCCCTGGCAGACTGGCCCTTCCTGAGAGGGAGCTGGCACCTGACAGGCTTCTGAGGGGCTGAACAGACTTTGTGTGCCAACCACAGCAATTTCATGGCACTGAACTGAACTCAGCCAGTTGGCACCACGGCTGTTCGAGTAAGACAGGAGATTACAAAGGAAAGAAATGGAGTGTTGTACATGGGGAAAATCCTGGAGCTCCTGCAGCAAGCTCTATGGGCACAAACCCCGAAGCCAGCAGCCTGTGGCGTCCCAACACAGGCAACTTCAAATTGTGGCAGCCAGGTGGAATTTATCCATTTACCTGTCTGTCTTTCTTCCTCAGTCTGGGACTCCCTGGGGACAAGAACCACTAGATTTATCTCTAGGCTGTTATATAGAAGATTAGAAGGCAGACAGGCTACATGACTCCGAAGTGGAGGGAGATGGAAGGGAGAGTATGAAATAAAGATGCAGGTGACTTACTACCTTCATTAGACATGAGTAATTTGAATAAATTCTGTCTGGATGAATGACTCTATTGGGAACTTAATCCTGTGTTGACGTGTACATGTGTGTGACATGTGTACATGCATGCAGTGCACATATGTTCACTGGTTCCTTCTGTTCCCACATGAAAGATTCCATCCTTCCTAGTTGACCATGGGGCCCAAACCTGTAATTCCATATGGGAAGAAGCAAGATCACCCAAAGTGTGAGACCAAGCTGGGTCACATAGTAAGAACCTATCTCAAAAGTCACATTTTCTGTATCCACATCTTGTGTTCTGGCAACAGGGAATGGGTTTCCGATCATGAAAATCAATGTGCCCTAATGTTCTGGGCATCCTTCACCCCACTGTGATGCTAGGCAAGCCACCAGGGCTGGAGAGACCTGACTACACACCCTCTGTAACCCTTACTTCCTCTCTTCCTTTTTAACTTTGTTTTCAGCAGAGTGCAACAAGGAAGAAATCATCAGAGCTGTGTGCTACCCACTTGCTTTAATATTTTCACACAAACTAATGCACTCTCATAAAAAAAAAAAAAGAACTCCATGTCACCCCAGAGTTAAAAGAAGAATTGGCAGAGGTGCCACGGACAACCAAAACCAGGGAGGGGGTGCCTGAAGTGTAGAGATGAAGGTAGTGACCACATACATTACCACAGTGGGATAGAAGAGCCAGGAAGCATGTCCATCCCTTTCTGCCTTACCGCGTATGGTAAAAGCTGAAGTTAGGACTCAATGGTAAAGAACTTTCTAGCACATGCAAGGCCTTAGATTCAATCTCCAGCACCAATAAGAAAAAACTTCTGATATAAACCAACAAAGTTTTAGTCATTGGTTGAGTGCTAATAGAAAAAAATAATACAAGTTATAATTAGTTCTTGCCTTTTATATTCTTTGCTGCTGCAGCTATATTATAGCTTAGATTTGAAGGTTTTATTTGTTTGTTTTATGAGTATAGTACATCTATTTGCTGTTCTTAGTATATTTTTTCATTTTTCAATTAGAAAAAAATTTTCATTCAATATATTATGATCATGGGTTTTGAGACAGGATCCCGCTATGTAACCCAGGCTGGCTTAGCATTCACTGTGTGGTCCAGGCTATCCTTAAACTTTCAGTGCTCCTATCTCAGGGTGAAGACAGCAGAGATATTTAGGTAGTAAATGACAGTCAGAGCTCCTAACTCTGCTTTCACGTCCTAAGATGTCAGATGTGAACTGCCGTGACCACCTGTTTTTTGATTGATTGATTGATTGATTGATTGATTGATTTTAGACAGGGTCTCACTGTGTAGCTCTGGCTAGGCCAGAACTCACTATGTAGACCAGGCTGTCCTTCAACACACAGAGATCTACCTGCCTCTACCTCTCAAGTGGTAGGATTAAAGTCATCTGCTACTATGCCATGCCATGCCTGCGTTTATTCAAGTTTAATATGACAAACTCTTTGTGTAGGTGTTCTTATGGCCATTTCATAATACAACTCAAAAATGATGCTTGGAGTTGACTGAAGTATAGTCCTCTAGTCTTATTCTTAAATAAGAATAGTAGATCATGGAAATAACTCTGTGGTGACAGAGCTGTTGGACCAATGCCATCTGCTGGCTGTGTTCTGGGTAGTTTCAGTACACAGGGTGCTAGGCATTTTTTTTAACTTTAAATATATTATGCTCTGTATTAGCTTTCCATCACTGTGACCAAATAACTGAGAAAGTGGGTTATTCTGAGGGGTCCAGTTGTGAACTCAGGTGTCCTTATTGATTTGAGTGTCTTGCAAGTTAGCTCATCATGTTAAGAGCTCACTTTACCACAGGTACAAAGAGGAAGAGACTGGCTTCTCACAGTCCCCTTCAAAGGCATGACCCTAAGCCTTGCCTACAAAATGTCTGCAACCCTGGCAACAGTGCTATCCCAGGCACCAAGACTTTAGCACAAAGACATTTAGGGAACACTTAATCCAAACCACAGCAGACACAAAATGACTGCATAATGGAACAAAGATGAACAGTGAGACTGCGGGTGTCCCATGCCATCCTCTGGGGTGAGGGCTGCAAGGATGAGTCACTCGACTGCCCTTATAAACCAGTCTGTCTCTTAAGGAAAATAGCAGGCTCAAGTGATGGTTTGGCATGGGCATAAGCCATGGTCAAGTTCCCTAACATGACACTTATGTGAGCTGCTGATGCTGGGACTGACAAGCAATGTATCATACAGCATATGAGAGCTGGGTCTGAGAGGACGGTGGTGCAGATGCCAGGGTTAGGTAATGAGGCAAAGAAAGGTACCTCCTCTGATTCATCAGAACTGATCTACTCCTGAAGGGGGAAGTCCTCAGTTCAGGCCTGAAGTCTCCTCTGCTAATTCTAACTCCTCATCCTTCTTGGGAGCTGCCACAGATCCTAAAGTCCTCCCATGAGAGTCCTCCCATGGAACTCCTCTGTGAGTTTCGCTGCACTCTGTTTCTGTTGCTTTCAACCTGATGCTCTGCTTCCCAACCACTCCAAACAACAACTAAATCACCAAAATATCACCAAGCTTTAGATAAATGTTCCTGGCACAGACAGGAGGTATGTGATCCCTCCAGGAGAGAATATGTAAGTTTCTAGAACATTCTTCTTTCAATCAAGAACTATTTAATGACTACCCACTATGTTCATCCTCTTATGACAATAATTTTTAGAGCAATAGAAGAGCAAAGTCTGCTCATCCCACCGTGCCTACACTGTTCTTAGACATCCCTTCCATTCACAGGTCTGGCAGGAACCCTTAAGTCTGTTATGCTTCCATTTTTCAGCTATTTGGTATTAATTTCCCCCCCCAAAAAAAAAATCTAGCTACTATGTCGACCTGCTGCTTTTATTGTTGTTGTTGTCTTATTATGAAATTTTGAGACACAGTGTGGTTTTTTTTTTTTCCAGAGACTGAGTTGAGCAAACAAAGATTACCTAGGAGGCGGATATAGGCAGCACAGAATTAAAGTAATAGCTTGTAAGGAAATTAGACAGGAGGTATGCGATCCCTCCAGGAGAGAATATGTAAGTTTCTAGAACATTCTTCTTTCAATCAAGAACTATTTAATGACCACCCACTGTGTTCATCCTCTCATGACAATAATTTTAATGATAAAAGTACACTTTTATCATTCGTGTCTAATTCAGCTAAGCAGAGCTTGGAAAAAGGAGTGGGTCCTCAGCATTTCTAATGAATTGTAGTGACACAGGCTTCAGCCTCCTGTGCCCACGATGCTCTTTAGCCGTTGTTTAAGATTGTTTTATTTTTATTCCATTTAACTCTTCTTAGTGAGGTAGCTATGCAGTGTGGTGTTATGTCTGATGTTTGACCTTTGGGCAAACATTCAGCAGGGAGATGAATCCAGGGCTAATTCCACAACCCCGGGCATTTGGCCAGCCTCCTCCAATAATCCTTCCAATCACCTCAACCATGGAGCCATCCACCCTCTATTATGACTGAGAGAATACTACGGTGTATATGTTGAAAAGATATGCCTTTTGTGCATGCATCCACAAGCCTCCCTAGTCCCCTTTCTACTGACCCACCCTGTACAAACATAACCCCTTGTTCCCTTGTGCTGATTAGGTTGATTGTCTTCTTTTTATATGATCCCCACAATTAATAGACTTCTCATAAGAATAGATTGATCCCTCTTCCTTCTTCTGTCTCCCCACATCCCAATCATTTTAGCTCCTTCTTATTTAAAGTATTGTCTAAGTTCCCTCTGCCCTTCTCCAGAGCAGCTGCAAGCACAGGTTGTCATGGGCTCATTTTTGCCGTATGGAGTCAGTCATTCTGAAGTAGCTGGGGACAGCAGGAAAGCCAGCAGAGTGGCTGACCCAGGCTGGTTTCAAGGGCAAGGGACAGCTGGCATTCAGGCAGCCTCTGCCAGCATGGAGTGGGCAGAGTAGGCCCCTGGGAGCAAGAGAGTGGAATGTCCAATAGCCAGAAAGAGCCTAAGCCTGATGAGGCTTAACTGTCCCCACAGCACCGCTGTGGAGATGAACAGGTGTTCCCACAGCTGATTGGGCACTCGGCTTCTCGTGGGAATCTAGGGTGGGTTGCACTGAAGAGGGAATTGTAGATACTCACAGATAAGCAAGCCTTTACCAAGCCATGGATAATAGCAACTGAGATGGAAGTATTTAATCCTAAGGGGTAAAAATATTTGACTGTCAGCCAATCAGAAATTGAAGGCGACACATTTGGGGTAATGCTACTCCAAGGGTGAAGTGATCCTCAGAAATGACATCCTGGGAGCTAGCCAAAAGACAGCCTTCCAGGCACTATCTCAGACCTACTCATTCAAAAGCTATACTTGAACAAAATCTACAGGTAATTCCTAGGCACATTAGAGCTTGCAAAACCCCCAGTCTAGAAGTGTGGTCCTTGGAGTGTGACTCCCAAACCAAAGCATTAGCAGCAACAGCAGCAGCTCCTGCAAGGTAAAGAAAGATGCACATTTTCAGGTCCTGACCTCTGAGGATGGGTCTCCGCATGTACTGCACGTATTTTTAACAAGCAATCCAACAACTTCAGTACATATAAAAGTTTGAGAAACATATTCTGGACCTCTCTCTCTCTCTCTCTCTCTCTCTCTCTCTCTCTCTCTCTCTCTTCCTCCCTCCCTCCCTGCCTCTCTACTCCCTCCCTCTCTCTCCCCCTCCCCTCCCTCTCCCTCTCCCCCAGAAAAACTTTCTCTGAGTATCCCTGGCTGTCCTGGAACTCTCATTGTAGACAAGGGTAGCCTCGAACTCAGAGATCCACCTGCCTCTGCCTCTGCCTCTGCCTCCTCTGCCTCTGCCTCTGCCTCTGCCTCTGCCTCTGCCTCTGCCTCTGCCT
>JANHMN010000003.1:70010519-70083051 GCA_030674055.1 Rhabdomys pumilio | reverse complement strand
TGCCTCTGCCTCTGCCTCTGCCTCTGCCTCTGCCTCTGCCTCTGCCTTTGCCTCTGCAGTGCTGGAATTAAAGCTGTGTGTGTTTAAAATAGCCCTCAGATGGGGATGAAGCATAGACTGAGGGAATGGCCAAGCAATAAGCAGCCCAACTTGAGACCCATCCCATTGGCAAGCACCAATCCCAAACACTATTAATGATACTCTGTTATACTTAGAAATAGGAGCCTAGCATGGCTGTCCTCTGAGATGTTTCACTCAGCAGCTAACTCAGATAGATTCAGAGATTAATAGCCAAACAGCAGATGAAGCTTGGGCACTCTTATGGAAGAGTTGGGAGAAGGACTGAGGGCCCCCAAGGGGATAGGAACTCCACAGGAAGACCTACAGAGTCAACTAACCTGAACCCTTGGGGGCTCTTGGAGACTGAACCATCAACCAAAGAACATACACAGAATGGACCTAGACCTCCCTGTACATATGTAGCAGATGTGCAGCTCGGTCTTCACGTGAGTCCTGAACAGCTGGAGTTGCAGCTATCCCAAAAACAATTGCCTGTCTGTGGGATGTGTTCTTCTAGCTGGGCTGCCTTGTCTGGCCTCAGTAAGAGAGGATGCACCCAGCCCTGCAGAGACTTGATGTGCCAAGGTGGTAGAATACAGGGTATGGATGGGGGCTCCACCCTCTCAGAGAAGGAAAGGAGAGGTGGAAAGAGGGATTATGGTAGAGGGTGACCAAGAAGGGGACCATGATCAGGATGTAAAATGAATAATAAATAAATAAAATAAAATCACCCTTCATGCTGACCATTCTCTCTCTTTCTTGATTTCTCTCTGTCCTCCCTCCTCCCATTCACCATCAGCAAATTTCTGCCCTTTTATACTGTCGAGGAATGGGACTCTTGATGCTCACTAAAGCCCTCAACTTACAACCTTCTCTTCTGCACCAGCATTTTCCTTCCTATGGGATCATTTTCTTCTTAACTAAAATAGACAAAGATTAGACAGATTCCTTAAACATGGAAGCACATAGCCCCTCCTCCTCCCCTCTCACTCCTTTGAAGCATCCTCATGGCCCCTCCTTGTCCCGCAGTCCTAATCTAACACTGAGATATTGTTTTTCATTGATAACTCTTTTTCCTTTGACTGGGACCAGTTCTCCTTCCTGGAACTTGCACGTGATTTGGTACAAGGCTAACCATTTCCCCATGTCACAGCCTGAAATTATATACCACTCATCTGTGGATGATTGCTAAGATTGCAGGTAGCGTTCTACAAGAGCTAAAATCAGAAGCCATCCTTTATGCGGCTACCTGGCTTCCCTTCTAACACCTGGGAGCTTGGGAAACTCGAAAGAGAGGAACTCTGTAACTCAACTCCATCCTTCCCATTCCCTTCATGTTTCCTGGAAACTTCAAATACACTCCTAAATAATTTCCCCAATTCAGTCCCTGCCACAACCTATTCCTATCACTTTCTCTCCTTTTTCCCTATTGGGATAGTCAGTCCCATCCATGAAAGCCTTCAATGGCTCTCAGCTATTTGTACAACAGCATATGCCTTGCCCCAACACATCTCATCCTGAAGCTAAAAAATACAGAAACTGTGTGGAAGAAGAAATAAGAACCATTGTCTCTACAGACAATGGCAGGGAGGTGGGGAAGAAGCAAAGCTTGCATCCTCACTGACTCAGTGAATCATGCCGAGCTAACCTCAATGATAACCCAAGGAAGATGGACTAGAAAGAGTAGAAGTCACTTTTTCGCTCACAAACAGTTTACTCAGGAATCAGATATCTGGGTACTTTAGCGGGGTTGAGGAGGGGACTGGAACAAGAGAACAGATAGAGACAGATTTCTCATATGAGGTATATAGGGGCTGGGAGAAAGTCATGATGAAAGTACCGTTCAGGTCTTAGAACCCACATAGGTAGCACCACCTGCCAAAAAGAGAAAAAAAGACCTAATCCATCAAATCATATAGTTCTAGGAAAGTCCCTAAATGTACTAACTTTGTGTTTTGACTTCTGTAGTTCCACTTCTGACTTGATAACTGAGATTACTGTGTGTCAACCCAAGATGTAGGTTTTTGTGCTTAAAAACCCACTCTGAGAAAGGCTTGAGACTGCACTCGGATCCTAAACACCCAGTCTACTCACTGGCTAGCTAATAAAGACTTTCCACTAGTTTGACCATGTCTACATAGGCTTCTCTGATGGATACCTCACAAGACTGAGCAGCTACAGAAACACCATGGGAAACTAGCTTCATGGAGATCTACAGGGGATAGGATGTATGGGTCGTGAGACATGCTGGTCTGCCAGTGATATATGTAACTACAATATCAAAGGTTACTTTTTCAGATTATGGCAATGACTGAAGTGGCATACTCTAGAAGTCCCCAAACAAATGGGGGCCCATGCAAAGTCTCTGTGTGTCCCCAATATCAAGATGCTTGCCTTAGTTGGGGTTTTACTACTGTGAAGAAACACCATGACCAAGGCAACTGTTAGATAGGACAACATTTAACTGGAGCTGGCTTCCAGTTTCAGAGGTTCAGTCCATTATCATCATGGCAGGAAGCATGGCAGCATCCAGGTGGACACGGTGCTCTAGAAAGAACTGAGAGTTCTACATCTTGATCTAAAGGCAGCCAGGAGACTGTCTTCCCAGGCAGCCCAAGGGGAAGCTCTGAAATTTCACAGTGAGCCGAGGTTGAGCTCTAGGAGTCCTCAAAGCCCACCCCCACAGTGATGCACTTCCTCCAACAACAACAGCAACAACAACAACACACCTACTTCAACAAGACCATCCCTCCTAGTAGTGCCACTCCCTATGGGCCAAGCATTCAAACACAGGAGTCTATGGAAATGATTCTTATTCTAACCACCACAATGCTTCAGCCTGAAATTGAAACTCTCATCACTTCCATGTGGACTGTGTGTCTTAGTCCTCTTCTCTGTGAGATCCCACGCTGAGCAGAGCCTTTTGTGACTCTGTGTAGGCAGTGAAACAACTGTGCTGACAGAAGGAACTCAATGTCTGTGTCTAGCACAGCAGACTACCGCAGGCCACCTCACAGAGCTACTTACTAATTCAAGGAGAATGTCACTTCCTGAATCCCCAGCTCTTGCTTTTGGCTTTTTTTCCTGCTCAGATCCAACATGGTGACTACGTCCTGAGAGTGCCAGGAAATACCCCCACCCTCCTAATTCACACCTCACCATCTGTCTACACACGGACTGAGCCCAAGACACTTTGACCATTTACATGACCATCCTGGATCAATAAAATAAATTTGCAAAATTTGCGATTCTACAAGAACATGCTTCTTAGTGTTAACATAGTCAATTCTGATGAAAAAGATCTATCCAAAGTAGCCTTTAAGTTGCTATACCAGGGTCTTCAATAATAAGAGGGTTGTTTGGGGTAAGGAAGGTGAATTTGGTGACGTCCAGCATGGGAGAGGGGTGACATGCATGCCTCTAGTAGATGTTGGATGTAAACAAGGATCTAGCACAGCCAAGTGTGAGATGGGAATGATACAGAGCCAAAGAGTATCTACCTACCTAGGACCTACCTAGGACCTACCTAGGACCTACCTAGGACCTATCTGGGATCTATCTGGGACCTACCTTGGACAAACCAGACTTGCTCAGGCCTTAAAAATGTAAATTATAAAGCCTTAGTTGGCTTTTGTTTTTAATTTCAACTAGATGTGTTGCTTTTCAGTCACTCATGTTTATGCCACACGGACTCATCGGCCACCAGGAGAAACCACATATCAAGAGAAAGTGTTGTATGCCAGGAACAGAACAGGCTTCAAAACCTGATTCTGACCTCCTTCAACCTTGGAATAGTGACATGAGGAATAAAGTCTTCTCCATCCCACGGGGATATTGTAGAGATTAAACAGGCCGCACTAACAGCTCTCACCTTCACTTCTTCACCATGTTGTACCATGTGTTCAAAGCCAAAGCTACCACATTTCTCCACCCTTGCAGTTTGGGTTTGGCCTTGTAGGATGACTTAACTAATGGAATGGTGTGAACATAACAGTGGACCAGCCCCTAGCACAGCCCCCTTAAGACTAAGGATGTTTTTCTGCCATAGCCAAAAGAAGAACAAACCTGGGTTGGAGTCTCCTCCAGCTAACAGCAAGAGATTCACAGAGTAAAATCACCTCAACTATTAGCTCCTAAAACAGAGCTGCAGGGTTAACTCTCAGATGTCCAATGAGGAAAAAAAAAAAGCACCTAACCATGCCCAACTCAGCACAGCTGAGATCAGAAAAACTCCAGATGATATGGACAATAACAATAAACAACTGAGACTTTTTAATGTTCTGTGCCCCACAGCATTACTCCTGCAGTGACTGGCCAATACACTGGTGCTTGTGAACCTACGTTTATTCAGGTCTCCCCTTGGGCCACATGGCTCCTTCTCTCTCCCTATTCACTGCTATGTGCAATGTTTGTGCCACGTGCTGAGAATATAGCAAACCACAAGAAAGTTCCAAGTTTGTAGAATGAGCGCTGTAAGAACATACGCTCATGCCTTAGGTCCCTTGTAGAAAACTAATGAAAACCATGGGAAAGAGAGGCAGTGTTCAAAGACCTCTTTCTCCGTTTCCCTAAAGCTGAATAAAATACATATTCTCTCAAACCATCCCTTTTTTCCTGTTTCCTCAGGTCTTATTTTCCCCGTGATTTCTTGAGTCTGGAAGGAGACTTCTTAAACATAGGAAACCTTTTTTTTTTTTTTTTTGGGTATGGTATGTCTGTTCTTTGCTTTAGATAAAGTCTCTGCCAGAAACTCTTCAGGAACCAGCCTAGTTTGGTGGAGTTAGAGAACGTGGTACAAGCTAGCCTGAGCTCAAAGCAAAAGTCCTTCAGGAGGGTGAGATAAAAAAAGACTTCTTTTTTCCTTTACTCGTATGAGTGTTGAAGCAGTGGCTTTAAAGTAGCCATATTTTCTGAAGACAAAAGTGCACCCTACATAGCCACCTACCCTCACAAAAGGGAGAGAGTTCTTGACACAGGCTCTCTCTGCGAGGGAAAAATCAAACCCACTAGCTGGGAAAGCATGAAGACATCAGGGTGTTATCAACATCATGTGATGCCTGCCGTTGAGTGTTCTCCCAGTAACGGTCCAGCCAATAATACCCTTTCCTGTTCTTAAATCTCTCTTGTCAAGAGGAGCTGTTGAATGGCCTCTATTCTTTGCCCCCTTTGAAATGACCATTCAGTGGTTTGCTGTGAGAGCGGCTTCAGCCTGACAGAGAATTATTGGCATTTTACTTGTCGGCTCAGAGTAAATGTCTATGGGATGGCTCTGGCAGGCGAGGTGGCAGGCAGACAAAAGGCCACTGAGATGTGAAGCCTGAAGTCCAGGGGGAGTGCTGCTGCTCAGAATATACTCATGTGGACAGTCACTGCCGAGAGAACCTAATTTAGAAGATAGGACTGGAAGGTGTGTCTCCAAGAGCCAGCTCCATTCAGAGAATTTGGAGCCCCAAGTAGGACTCCCTTCTCACTGTGCAGAACAGAGACTCCCCTTCCAGCCACGCCTCCACCCATGCGTTGCCCTCCTTCTCTGCAGACTGCACAGTACTTTCATCAGCCTTAGAGCATTTGAGCTTTGCCATTTACATCAGTCTGGCGTGACAGACACAGGTTAGACGACACAAAATACCAGATACTGATCGCCCTTTAGCCTCCAAGACTTTTGACCTCTACACACTTGGGCAGGAGCACACAGTCCTATAGCCACAACATGATCAAGATACAGAACACTGCAGCGTGGGGCGGGGAGGTGGGGTATTACAAAATGCAGGGCAGCCCTTTCAGGGGTCTATAGGTACAAGACAATGAGCACCTTGCAGCCATGGAACTGTTTTCTGTTCCTATAGATTTGCCTTGTCTAGAGGCGTGTAAGTGAAAGAACGCATCACACAACCTCTGATTCTGCTCTCATCACACTCACATCCATGCAGGCTATTGAATCGGAGCATTCCTCCTGCTCATAGCAGAACAGATTTCCAACGTACACATTCACCACAATATTTTTGTACATTCACCAGTGGAGAGACATCTGGGGTGTTTCCAGTTTGACTCGATTATTAATAAAGCCGCTGTAAGCATTTCCCTACAGGTCTTTGTGTAGGTGTATATTTTCATTTCTCTTGGGTAAATACCTATGTCTAGGATTAGTGGGTTTAAAAAAAAAATAAAGTGTTTTCATTTCTATAACAAACCACCAAACTATTTTCAACAGTACCAGTGTCACTTTCACATTCCCTGTAGCAGTGTCTCGGCAGCTCTGTACTATAGCTGGTGGTGATACGGTCAGAATGGAGGAGGTGGTGGTCAGCCATTCTAATAGCTCAGAGTTCATCTGGCTGGTTTTAATCTGCGTGTCCCTAATAACTACAGGTGATGAGCACTCTTTCATGTGCTATTTTCTATCCTAATATTTTCTTTGGTGAAATGTCTGCTCAAGTCTTTTGTCCATTTTCTAAAATTGAGTTATTTCTCTCTTATTACTGAGCCATGAGAGTCCTTTATGCCTGATCTCTATTCACACAGTTAATGATAGAATAGGACTCCATTATTAGATATGTGTTTGGCCAATGTGTTCTCTCAAACACTTGTCTTTTCACTTCCATTAAAATGTCTTTTGAAGAGCAAAGGAGTTTTATTCTAATGAAGTCCAAATTTTCCTCATTATTCTTTTATGAATAATGTTTTTGTGACCTATTTAAGCAATCTTTCCCTAACTCAGTCTCACACAGATTTTTCCACTATGTTTTCTTCTAGGTGTTTTATTATTTTAAATCTCATGCTAGGTCCAAGTTTTTATTTAGGGCGCTAAGTGTGACTCAAGGTTCTTTTTGTTGTATATAGATACCCAACTGTTCCCTCATCATTTGTTGAAAAAAGACTACCCTTGCTCCACTGAACTGTCTTCACAGCTGTGTTGAATCCTGTCAATTATATATAGGTAGCTCTATTTCTTCATTCTAGTCTATTCCATTGATCTCTCCTTTCTTCAACACCATACTACCTTGATTGCTCTGGCTCTATATAGTAAATCCAAAAAAATCAAGTTGAGGGCCTCTTGTAAGAACGTCTTTGTGTTTCTATTTCTTCAAAATTGTTTGTTTCCTTTCCATATACATAATAAAATCAGCTCAAATAATAAGCCTATAGATTATTTTTGAAGATGAAAGAATGAGACTGGAGAGAGAGGTGGCTCAGTGACTAGCAGCACTTTTTTTTCTTGCATAGGACACAGGTTTGGTCCTCAGCATACACATGGTGGCTTGGAGACATCTGTAACTCCTGTTTTAGAAGATGCAGCATCCTCTTCTGATCTCTGCAGGCATCAGATATATACATGCAGGCAAAACACTCATACACACAATTGATATGTGTCACAGCCAACTCAGTCTCTGTTAGAGCTTGAATGTGAAATGTCCCCTATACATTCATATGTTGGAACACTTGGTCCCCAGCTAGTGGCACTGTTTATGGAGTTTGTTGAATGTTTAGGAATTGGAGCCTTGTTGGAGGAAGTAAGTTACAGGGACAGACTTTAAGTTTTATATACTGGCCCTGGATCCCATCCCATCTTTGCTTCTTCATCTGCAAAGATGTGAGTAAGCTCCTGCTGTCACATCCAAAGACAACTGAATAGCCATTACTTCCCCATCATAGTCAACCACACATTCAAACTATGAAACAAATGAAATCCTTTCTCCCTTAACATATTTCTTTTTGTTTGATTGGTTGTCAATTTTTGGTTTGGTTTGGTTTGGTTTGGTTTAATTAGTTTGGTTTGGTTTGGTTTGGTTTGGTTTGGTTTGGTTTGGTTTGATTGTTTTTCCTAGACATAGTTTCTCTGTGTAACACTGGCTATCCTGGAACTAGCTCTGTCAACTAGTCTGGCCTCAAACTCAGAAATCCATCTGCCTCTCTTTCCCAAGTGCTGGGATTAGAGGTGTGTACCACCACTGCCCAGCTTTTTAATTTGCCTCTTCTCAGATATTTGACCATAACAACAAGAAAAAACTGATGCAATCTTTAATCACTTATTTGCATCCAAGTTCTTGATTTTATGTGACTGTGGACCTCACAAAGAAGACAGTGAGCACCATCATGACAGAAGATCAGAGGCAGGCTCTGCAGAGCTCACAAACCATCAGTATTGTGCACCTCAAAGATCCAGGAAGAAAACAAGCCTTCACTTCAATATTTAGCCCATCTTGTATTTTCAGGATAGCCAGATATTATCTGGAATAACTCATGAAGTCACAAACCTGGTATCTGGGGGGCCAAGACCTGGCCTCTCATGGAGCCATGAATTCCACCCTTAATAAGGTTTTCTCTGTGGTGTGTATTCACATAAGCTCTTGCTTCAGTTTCCATCCTCCACTGGAAAGAAAGCTCAGTCCTACATCTTCCATGCTGGTCCTCTGACACCAACTCCAGCCTTTGTCCACTAAAGTACATTCTCTTTATCTCGCTTCTCACTAGTAGTTATAAGCTGGGACTCCAAAGAATTTAATGTCCTGGATGAGATCTTCCCCCTATGGCTTTTCCTACTCCCACCAATGAGGTTGACTCTACACCCTCAACTGGTCTTCATATGTTTGTCCTCTTTCCACATCAAGACCAACTTTATTCTTCCCTGTTGGACAATCTGTAGGCATGTAACAGCCCATAACCAGGAGATATATACCTGCCATAGAATTCCCAAGGATACCAGCTATAGAATTTCCAGGCTAGAAATAAGTCTGAATATCAGGTCTGTATTTTTAGGCAAGATATTTAACTGTTTGAATCTCTGTTTCCTTGTCTATAAAAATGCCTTGTAGGCTTTCCAGGAGGACCAGCATCTAAAATGACAGCTCCTGGTGCATAAGGGTGATCATCAATGCTAGTAGACCTGATATTCAGACTTATTTCTAGCCCAGAAATTCTGTAGCTGGTATCCTTGGGAATTCTATGGCAGGTATACATCTCCTGGTTATGGGTTGTTACTATGCCCAGACCCTCTCAAACTCACCTGCCCACCCACCCATCTAGGCCTGTTGCCTCTCCCACCAACCAGTACCATTGAGAAGGCAGCCTGCCTCCTCAGAGAGTCGCTGTCCTGAGTCATCAGCTACAGTGACTTTTCTAGCTAGCTGTGGTGAAAACAACCTTGGAAAGACCCAGCTACAGAAGTCATCAAATCCCTCATCCTGACAACAAAGAGCTTCTCCCCTTACATCTCAAGGACTGAACAGATTGAAGAGAAATGGGCCTTTGTTTTTCATGATGCAGAAATCACCTTCTCCTCTCCCGATGCTTAGCAGGTACAGTGACCTGCTGCCAAGCCTAATGACTTGAGTTTGACCCCTGAACCCATATGATGAAAGGAGAAAATCAACTCCTTTGAGTTGTCCTCTGCCCTCCATGTACACCCAATGAGCATATGCATGCCCCCACACATATACACATGCACACATGCATAAATAAATAAACAGTTAATAAGTAAAATAAAAAGTTATCATAGGTCCAGTGGCTTACACTTAAAATCAGGGGTGTAATCATATAATCAGGCAGGGGTGTGGGAGACAGAGACACTGGGGTTTGCTGGCTAACCAGCCTACTGTGTGACATGTTCCAGGCCAAGGAGAGAAAAGATGTCCCAGGTTGTCATGTAGCCTCCACACATGCACATAGACATACCAATGCACATTCACCCACACACACACACGTGTACCTGTGCATAAATGAATGCATTCCATTCCATGCCCCATCCAGGCACCCTTGTGCCTGTCCCCACTGAGTTCCCTGCTGTGCCTTCCTCAAGCCCCTTCTCTAGACCCATGACATGCCTCTACTCCTCAGCTGGAGAACAGCAGAAGAGCACATGCAGTGTGCTTGTTGGAATAAGGAGTGACATGCCCAGCCTTGTCTCTGTTCCAGCAGACAGCTATGCCAGGGTCAGGTAGGCCTGCAGATGTGGAGAGTACCAGAAGCATCCTCTGCAAATGGCATTATCCATCCTCATTTCTGCAGAGCACTGTCAGGCCCTGGGACCTCTAACTGAATGCTGGGTTTTCTGCCATCTGGATTTTTATGGCTTTTCAGCTCAAAACATCAAGACTTTCGGGAAAGCAGTCTAGATAAAAATGTTAGTTTTGTTTGCTGGGCCAACTTGAGAAAGTTCTGAAAAATACAAGCATTTTCAGTTTCTTTGTTTGGGAAGACCTTCCCCTGAACACAGAGAACCCCTTGTGTTGAGAGAGGATGTTATACAATTGGCTATTTGGACACCATTGCTTCTCACGGTGACTGCATGAGCTGGATGTTATGAGCTCCATCTTACTATGACTTTAGGAGAATTCACAAGATTAATATATGTGTCACATACTTACCAGGAGTCAACCTAGGGGAAATGAAGAGATGTTTTCATGAATAAGAGAGCTTGTTGCACAAGCAAGAAAACTTGAGTCCAGATCCTAACACCCATGTAGAAAGCCAAGAATGACCTCCTGTTACCCTAGAGCTGTGGGATGAAGGTGGATAGGAGGATTTGTGGAGCTTTCTGGCCAACAGCCTAGCTCTAGTTTCAGTAAGAGATCCTGTCTCGAATGAATTAGAGAAGACAGAACACATTATGTCCTCTAGTCTCCACATTTGTGTACAGACATGCATATCTTTCTGTTTCTCTGTCTGTCTCTGTCTCTCTGTCTGTCTCTCTTTGCCTCCCTCTATTCCTCTCCGCTCTCCCTCCCCTGTCTCTGCCTCTTCTCTCTCTTTCTATGTGTCTTTCTCTTTGTCTCTGTCTATCTCTATCACACACACACAAAGAGAGAGAGAGAGAGAGAGAGAGAGAGAGAGAGAGAGAGAGAGAGAGAGAGAGATGCTTTGGTCTCAAAAGAATGTTATTGAGCCGACACCCTTTGTTAAATAAAGTCAGACTTAAAAAGTTACATGTCTGGTCTGAAGTCATGTAGTAAGTCTTGGTGTCCACTGCCACCATAAAGTTTTAAGTAGAAATCTATGTCATGCAATTGAGTCACCATAGTCCGAAATTTCTCTTTCTCAGAAGAGAAGCAACCAGCCTCCCCTGCTCCCAGAGCAGAATCCATAGTTTCTTTAGTTTTCCATCTCAGAATCTAAAGCAATGCTCAACACAGCATTTAGTTGACTTTGTCCATCCATGAACATTGTCTGAGTCCTTATCATATGCCAGGCATCCAAGAGCAAGGCCACCCAGGTAAAGGCCTTCATGGGTCTTTTGAGTCTTTGTGGTGGGACAAGCAATCAGCTCTAAGCAAATGCATGTCATGTCAGTGGCTAGTGCACCAGCTGGAAGTAGGCAGGGTCATCCATGTCTCTCAGGACTAGGAAGA
Organism: Rhabdomys pumilio; assembly: GCA_030674055.1. Lineage (NCBI taxonomy): Eukaryota > Metazoa > Chordata > Mammalia > Rodentia > Muridae > Rhabdomys > Rhabdomys pumilio. Next base: position 70,071,646 of record JANHMN010000003.1, on the reverse strand, counting down.
TCTTACCACAGGAGCCAGAAGACCTTCTGGGCATGATGTGGGGGCAGCAGAGAGTTTTGCTGTTGTTTTTTTTAACATCAACACCTTTTTCTACTTGTTCATTTCATTCTTCAGCTTCCATACAGGTAGATAATTTACAGTGAGCATATACACTCTCAAACTCTCCTACTGTCTCGTTCCTTGCCCCTCCCATTCATCTTTGCTCCCCTGGACAACCTCTGTTCTACTTTCATTCTACATAGGAATATGTGCCTTTATGTGACTATAAAGTCTAGGAGTCACAAATGGGAGAAATGCGGGATGTTTGTCTTTCTGAGACTGACTTAATTGACCTAATATGATTATCTCCAGTTCTATCCATTCTCCTGCAGATGACATAACTTGTTTCCTTGATTGAAAACAAGATCCATTCAGGATTTTAAGCAAAGGCATCAGATGACATCAGAGCTCTCCCCTGACCACTGTGTGCAGAGGACAGACTACTGCATAGTTGGAAGTAGTGATAAGAAGAACATTGAGATTGCTGCTGTCACCGGACTAGAGTGAACAAACTGCCTATGGCATGGCACTTAGCCAGGTGTTCAAATTAGTATTGCCAGTAATGGAACTGCATGGAGGGATGTGGCAGAGGCCACCACCTCACCCAAGCAGAACCCTTGTCAAAATATTTAACCCATGGGGCTGAGGAAATGACCTCACAAGTTGCCGCACAAGCCTGATGACCTGAGTTCAAGTCTCAGAACCCACATAAAAAGCTGGATGTGGTGCCAAGCATCTGGAGTCCCAGCACTCCCACAGTGAGACATGAGGCTGAGGCAGGAGAATCATCAGACAAGTCAGGTAGCTTCTCAGGAGTGCCATGGCACTCGTATATTAATGGTGCTCCTGTGGGAGTTCACATGCACTCACACACATACAATATAATCTTACTTCCTGATTGCAAAAATGGTTTGGTTATATATAGTAATATCAGTTAAGGTACATGAACACATGAGCTAAGTGACAGCTCATGCTAGCAACGACGTGGAGCAAGGAGAACACTCCTTCATTGCTGATGGAAGTACGAAATTGTACAGTCACTTGGAAAATCAATATGACTGTTATCTGGAAATCTGGAAATCAGTCTAACTTAAGACACAGTTATATCACTCCTGGGCATATTCTGAAAGGATGTTTCATTCCATTCTTCCACAAGGACGCTGTCTCAACTATGTCCACAGAAAGCTTTATTCATAATAACCAAAAAACTGGAAACAATGGACAAAGAAAATGTAGTATATTTACATAATAGAGTATTATTCAGCTGTTAAAACAATAAAATCATATAATTTACAAGTAGTGGTAGAGCTAGAAAAAAAAATCATCCTGAGTGAGGTATCCTAGACCCAGAAAGACAAAAGTAGTGAGTACTCACTTTGTAAATGGATATTAGCTGTTAAGTAAAGGATGACCATGCTACAGTCCACAGACCTAGGAAAGCTAAGTAACAAGGAGGCCTCAAGGGAGAGGGGGACACATGGATCTCCCTGGGAATGGGACACACAATAGATTTTGAGAATTGACTAGGGATAGATGGAGGCAGGAGTGGGAGGAATCAGGTGGGGGATGAAGAGAGAGAGTTTGGGGAGAGATGGCTGGAATTGGCTAGAATTCGAGGTGGTATAGAAACCTAGTTCAGTAGAAATTTCCTGGAATCTATGAGCGTGACCTTAACGAGGACTCCTAGTAATAGAGGGTACAAAGCCTGAGCTAGCCATCTTTTGTAGCCAGCAAGGTTTTCAGTAGTGTGACACTGTTGCATGCACTTGAGTTGTTGGTCAAAGGGGTCCTGTGGCGATCCCCAAACAAACCAGGCTGATGCTAGGACAGATGGTCATTCTCCAAAAACTAACAGTGGGGCCCCATTGCCTAGGATCCACTAAACTCTTTGAAAGTAGAGGAGTCAAGCTGGTGCCCACATAGAGCCCTCACTCCTGTGTTCCAGTCTCTTTGGTTTAAGAAGATACTTTGCAGGCTACCAAAAGAGAAACCAGTGCAGCCACACAACCTTTGACCTATCATCTGCCCTGCCCGCAAGATGTGCTGGGGCAATGATGGCACAGAAATTGTGGGAGTGACCAACAAATGGCTCATTTAGCTTCAGGCCCATGACAGGAGAGGGACCCCATGCCTGACACTCCTTGAATACACAAGAACTGACAACTACATAGCTCAGAGACCAAGCATCAGTACCTTTTCCAGTCATCATCAGAGGTTTCCTCCAGCATCAAATGAGAGTGGGTGAAGAGACACACAGTCCAACATTATGCAAAGAGAGAGTCTGAATTGGAGGTCTCCATTGGGCCCCTCCCCTCTGATCTTGGGGAACCAGGGGAAGAGAGGAGAAAAGATTGCAAGAGTCAGGGGGGATGAGGACATGAGGAGAACAGGATGAGAACCTAGCCCATAGAATCAACTAAGCAGGCTTCAAATGGGTTCATAGAGACTGAAATAGCAAGCACATAGCCTGCACAGGTCTGTACCAGGGCCTTGGTATATGTTATGGCTGTTATTGTAGGACTCTTAACAGTGAGAGTACGTGTGTCTTGTCTCTATCTCTTTGACCTGCTCTTGAGACTCTTTTCCTCATGTCGGGTTGCCTTATCCAGCCTTGATATGAGGGTCTTTGCTTTGTCTTATTGTATCTTATTTTGTCATGTTTAGTTGTCATCTCTTGGAGGTTTGCTTCTTTCTAAAGGAAAATGGAAGGGGAGTGGATTTTGGGAAGAGGGTAGGGGAAGGGGAAGTGGGAGGAGTGCATGGGGGTGGGGAACTGTAGTCAGGATGTATTGTATAAAAGAATATTTTCAATTAAAAAAAGATACATGTGTTGCAAAAAAAAACCAGGATAGCTAAAATAATCTGGAATTTTTCAAAACCTTCTAGAGGCATCATCACCATCCTAGATTTCAAGTTGTAATACAGAGCTACAGTAATAGAAACAGGACAGTGTTGGCATAAAAACAGGCATATTGATCAGCGGAATTGAATTGAAGACTAGACACAAATCCACACACCTATGGACACCTGATTTTTTAGAAAGAAGTGGAGAATACACACTTTGAAAAAAAAGACAGCATCTTCAACAAATAGTGCTAGTCAAACTGGATGATTGCATGTAGAAGAATGGAAATAGATTCATATCTATTGCCCTGCACAAAACACAACCCAAAAATGATCAAAGACCTCAGCATAAGAACTGACACACTGAATCTGATAAAGGAAAACTAAGGAATAGTTTTGGGCAATGGAATGGGAAAAGGTCCCCAAAAGCACAGGCACTAAGACTAACAATTAATAAATAAGATGTCATGAAGCACCGGAAAGTGGTGGCGCACACCTTTAATCCCAGCACTTGGGAGGCAGAGGCAGGCAGATTTCTGAGTTAGAGGCCAGCCTGGTCTACAGAGTGTGTTCCAGGACAGCCAGGACTACACAGAGAAACCCTGTCTCGAAAAACAAAACAAAACAAAACAAAACGATGTGAAGAGATTCTGTACAGCAAAGGACACTCATGAAGTCAAAATAGCAGCCTACAGAATAGGAAAATATCTTTACCAATTATACATCCAACAGAGAATTAGGATCTAAAATATATTTTTTAAAAACCTGAACATCAAGAAAACAAATAAACCAATTTAAAAAAAATAGTATACAAAACTAAGCAGAGAGTTTGGAAAAGATAAAACACAAATTGCTGAGAAGCACTTAAAGAAATGTTCGACATCCTTAGTCATCAGAGAAGTGCAAATTAAGACTACTTTGAGATTTCATCTTACTCCAGTCAGAATGGCCAACATCAATTAAAAAAAAAGGACAGCACAGGCTGACAAAGATGCAGAGTAACAGGAACATTTATCCATGGCTGGTGGGCATGCAAACCTGTACATTATGGAAATCAGTGTGTAGGCTTTTCAAGAAGCTGGATGTGGATCTACCTCAAGATCCAGCTACACCGCTCTTAGGTATATACCCAAAGGGCTCTACATACTATTACACGTGCTCAACCATGTTCATTGCTGCTCTATTCATAATAGACAGAAACCAGAAACTGCCCAGATGTCTATCAACTGATGGATGGACAACGAAAATGTGATATATTTACACAATGGAACATTATTTAGCTATTAAGAAAAGTGAAATTTGCAAGTAAATGAATGGATATGTTTTGTTTTTCAAAAATCATCCTGAATGGAGTAACCAAGACCCCAAAAGACAAATACTGTATGTTTTCTCTTATATTTAAGCTTTCAGAGCACTACAATTTGAATAGCCACAAAGCTTAGGTAATTAGTAAAGCGTCAACAGGGAGAAGAGGATCCCCAAGGAAAGGGAAATAGAATATGCCATTACTGGGATACAAGAGAAAACAAGACCAAGAGAATTAGTGTGGAAGGAGATGAGGACAAAAGGGTAAAGAAGAAACTGGGGAGGGACAATTACCATGAAGGACCATTGGAAAACTACTACTGTAGAAGCTTCCTAAAAATATAGGATTATAGGAAAGGCATCTAAACGTAGTCAGCAGATAATGGGGGAGATATCATATGAGCTCACTGAAACCTTCAGTAACAGGAATGGGTTACAGCTCACTCAGACATTCACCTAAAGTAACCCCACTGAAAATCCCCAAACATCACAAGCTACTCTCCACAACTTGATATACACATGCAATAGTGGCACAAACATTGCAAGAGTAACCAACCACTTTTATCTTTTACCAATGAGATTAAAATAGTTATACATCTCCTTTCTCTTTCCTTCCTCCAAATCCTCCCATGCACCCCTATTTGCTCTCCTTAGATTTCATGGTCACTTTTTCATTAATTCCAACCACCTTTTTGGTTGTTCTTAAGATCTACTCCATGGTATAGAACCTCTACCTAACACTGCTAAAGTGGCCAAGAAACTAAGACCAGGAAGTCATGGGCCTAGAGGAAAATCTAGTACTAGAGAACATACCTAAGGGAACATAGAAATGACTCATAATGACATAGTGCTATACCCATAGACCAGTGCCTTGCTCAACCCACATCAGAGAATGCAGTAGATGGGAATTAATACAGAGATCCACAACTGGACAATATGTAGATTGTGAGAAACCTTGGAGCACTCACTCTTAACTAGAATGTATTCATCAAACCCTTTCCCTCAAGGCTCAGAGATCTTTTAAGGAAAGGAGGCAGAAATTTTGCAAGAGCCAAAGGTGATAGGTTACTCTAAGGAATTAGTGTCTTCTAGACACAACAGGACTGATACAGAAACTCACAGAAACTGTGGCAGCACAGGCTCAAGCCACAGGGTCCCAACACTGAAAGGGGAAAGTAGATACAAGATACCACCCTTAACCAGTAAGGTATTTGCCATTTTTATTTTTTTAAGAAAGAGAGGGGTTAAATAATATAAAGTTTTGTGGGTAAGAAAATGAGAGGGGGTGATCTAAAAGGAAATTGGGCAGTGGACAAATATATTATACAAACCTGGCATTGTGGCACATACCTTTAATCCCAACACTCAGGAGGCAGAGGCTAGTGGCTATCTGTGAGTTTGAGGCCAACATGGTCCATACTGTGAGTTCCAGGACAACCAGTGCTACGTGTGTTGAATAATGGGGAAGGGAAGTATCAGAATGTCCAAAGTTATCTTTAAACAAGAGAAAGAGAGAGTGTAGAAGAGAAATAAATGTGGTTAACTGTAACATCTGTGGATTCCAATGAAGAAGGAAACAGTCTTGCTCTAGATTTCAAATTTTTCAGAATAAAAAGAAGTGAGAATAGATATTATGTAAATAAATGAATTAATCAATTCAGCTCCTGGAATTTGGCAAACTGTTTTCTGTAGACTGATAAGCAGTTTATTCACATTGATTCTAAGGTGGACAGGGCAGGCTTTAGAAGGAGCAGGATAATCCTTCATGGTCTCTTCCAGATCACACAAAGATGCTTCTGTAATGTGGACAACCTAAAATAAAAATCAGCTTCTGTGATGTATGTGATATTTTAGTGACTACTGCCATCTTGTGGATGTAGCACCTCAGTGAAGGTGGAAGCCAGACATTCTGGGTCACCAAATGCTGGTGCCTAGCACAGTCAAGTGGCTAACACACCAGAGGTTAGAGACTTAAGTACTTGCGTGGACTTCCTTCGAGAGTAATGGCCTCCATCTTTCAACAGGCTGTCTGGATGCTCGGAGTCCTTTACCTTTAAAATTACCAAGCCTAACAGGACTCTCATCGATTTTACTTGACAAAATTAGAGCCAGGAATCCATTTAGAGGGGTTTTACTGCCATTTGCACATAATATTGACTTGTTAGTGTTGTTTTCTTATTCACAGAGGTCCATAAAAGTGGTACTAGGCCTTTTGATGCCAGCTTGTCAAATTTCTAGTTTGTCCGCAAAGTGTAGAGAGCAGGTTCGATGGGGTCATTCTTGGTTGAGAGATGGGGAGAAGAAAGGGGTAATGCGAAAGAAAGAGAGAAAGAAAGAAAGAAAGAAAGAAAGAAAGAAAGAAAGAAGGAAGGAAAGACCTCCTCATCAGAAGGAAGAACTTTTGAAGAGAAGGTACACATAAAATCCTGATCTCTTGTTCTCCATGCAGGACGGATGCGGTCATTGTGGCTAGACAGAGATCCATCCACATTTCAGGTTCAAGGCACGGCTTCCTGTGTGAGCCAGCTTAAACATGTCTGCTCCCACAGCTCTTCCTGAGAACGGAGATAATAAAACAAAGATAATATGGCTTAGGCTGTGATTCGCAACCTTTCTAATGCTGCAACCTTTTAGTACAGTTCCTCATGTGGGGGTGACCCCAACCACAAAATTGTTTCATTGCCACTTCGTAACTAAAATTCTGCTACTGCTATGAATCATAATGTAAATTTCTGACATCCAGGATATCTGATACGCTACCCCTGTGAAAGACCCCTCAAAGGCATTGCGACTCAAGGGTTGAGAAACATTGAGTTAGAGGTTTGGCAATGCTTTAATAAAGTAGTTCTTGGGGCCAGAGAGATGGCTCAGCATTTAAGAGCACTGACTGCTCTTCCAGAGGTCCTGAGTTCAATTCCCAGCAACCACATGGTGGCTCACAACTGTCTGTAATGGAATCCGATGCCCTCTTCTAGTGTGTCTGAAGACAACTACAGTGTACTCATATGTATAAAATAAATAAATAATTTTTTACAAAAGATAGAAAGAAAGAAAGAGAGAGAGAGAGAGAGAGAGAGAGAGAGAGAGAGAGAGAGGTTCTCCAGCCTGAGCAAGAATGATCTAGATGATTAAACAGGTTGTTGGCATCGAGGAAATGCAATAAAAACTACACTGAGACCCATCACCAAGAATACAAATAGCAACAAATGGCAAAGACCCAGGCAGGAAGGGCCTCTTACACGCTGCTGATAGAAATGTAAGTTAGTTCAGCTGCTATGGAAATTATACAGAGGCTTCTCAAAAAACTAAACACAGATCTAGCATATGAACCAGCTAGGACTGTTCATCTAAAGGACTCCAAGTCAGTTCATCACAGAGACACTGACCCATCGGTGTCTGTTGTCATTCATTTACAACAGCTGAGCTATGGAACCAAGCTAGGTGTCCATCAACAGAGGGGCAGATAGAGAAATGTGGTTTATACACACAGTGGACTCGTTTTCAGTCATAAAGAATAAAGTTATGCCATTTTCAGGAAAATAGATGCAACCAGAGTTTACTATATTTAGCACATTCAGACAGTACTATAAAGACAAATATCACATTTTTCTCATTTGTGGGACTTAAACTTTATAGGTATATAAAAATATAAAATCAGAGAGAGAGAGAGAGAGAGAGAGAGAGAGAGAAAGAGAGAGAGAGAGAAACATTAAAAAAAGAGCAGAATTATCTGGAATAAAGGAGACTGGTGGTCAGGTGAAGGTGGGGAGGGAGATGTGGAGCACAGGAGAATACATTCATAGTACATTGTGTACTTACATGAAAATGGCCTTAGTTAACTTTGTATAATAAAAAAAAAAAGTATAAAAAAAAAAACACATTGCAGCCAGGTGTGGCAGTGCACAACTTTTATCCCATTACTTCTGAGGCAGAGGAAGGCAGATCTCTGTCTACAGAATAAATTCCAGAACAGTGAGGACTACATGGAGAAACCCTATCTTGGGGATAGGGAGGCAGGGGAATTGCTAGCAGGCATGGTGATACTTGCCTTTACACCCATGAGACAGAGACCAGTGGATCTTTGTGAGTTTGAGTCCAATCTGGTCTACATCCACAATCCAAGACATCCAGGGCTGTGAAGAAAGGCCTCAAAAAAAAAAAAAAAAAAGATTAGTGGGCTCTGGTGGCCAGTGAATGCGCATTCTGACAGGTCTCTAGGTGGTGCTGATGCGGCAGGTCAGATCTGATTACCCTCCTTTTCAAAACAATGTTTTGAAGCATTGATATGTAATAACCACCTGGCAGGTATTCAGCAGTCAATACCTGTCTGCCCAACACCATTTCCCTGCACCAACACTGCATTTCTGAGTCTGCAGGCCTCTCAAAGAACACACAGCAGAGTTCCTTCCAGAGGCACATCACAGCCTGTTATGGGTGGAAATGCCTCTTAAAATTTCACATTCACCTAGAATCTCAGAATGTAACATCACTTAGAAAGAGAGTCATAGCCAACATCATTCAGCTAAAGATAGAGAATAGCTAACTCTGAGTTAGGTTGGGTCTCAAAACCAGTAACAGCATCTCCTTACAAGAGCAAAAACACAGAAAGACAAGAAGGAAAACAACGGAAAGACAAACAGAATCAGAGCTGCACACAACGGAACTATGTGGTCCGTTGCTATGGGGTCCCTGGAAACCGGAAGAGATGTCTCAAGAAGGAACGTGGCCTTACAGAAACTCAGTCTGATTTACAGCCTCTATATTTGTGAGTGGTTCCATTTTTGTTCTTTTAAGCCACTAATTTGTAGCTGCTCATAACAGCCCTAGGACATACCTATAACGCAGCTATGGAGAAGACACTTTCACATCGTCTTATTTGACTCTGGAGTGAGGAGCATGGGCCACATTCTCTGTCCGCATTATTTTCTCAATGCCTTTAACTTTTCACTGCTTTCCTCCTCCACCCAGGGTCTGCCACAACCCATAGCAGATGGTGCTTTGCTCTTGGGAGGGTGGGGAAATGGGTAACAGGATCCTGCCCATTATCAGAGAATCAACAGACACTAGAGTCCACCTGTCAACCTGAGGCAAGCCAGTCACCAAGAGAACATGTGTGTGGAGGGACTGTTCCCTGATACTGCCAGTGGGAGCTGACTAGGGATCTTAGGCTTTATACGCATAGCTCCATTAAAGGGAGCAGGATTTGGCCAATCTCAGCAGTAACTGTGGTGATGGCATCAAGTGTCTGTACTATTCGAACTTCTGTAAAACTTTCAACTTGCTAGGAGGGTTGTGCCTGGTGGCAATAACCATCCATTACCAACATACTGTGTACATTTCCTTTTTTTTATTTGTCCCTGGAGTTCTGCCTGGCTGTCATTTCACAGGTTTCATTGCAAGCCCACAATCAGACCCATTGCATTTTCGCTGGCTGGGAAGTGAGGTTTCCTTTCAAACCTACCCAGGCAGCTTTCTTCTGATGCTTGTCGTACTTGTGAGAGCCTTAGCAGATCTATCTTCTCTGAGTAAAGATGGCTTCAAGCCAAAATGAAACAACCGTTCTGAACTCTACTCTGTTCTGATTTTCTATACTGTTGAGTTCCTGTTAGAATTAACTGAAAGGTGATTCTGGATTCAGTCTCTACTAGAAATGAACCTAGGAACATTGTTTCATTTTAAAAAAAAATGTGGTTCCTGTTGAGAGACCATCCATTCTCTCTGCCCCTGCTACACAGCACCTATCTGTAGTTCCTAATAGAAACAATTTCCTAACCAAGGAAAGCTAAGAGCTACCAGCCAAAGTGAAGGCTGTGGCTTAAATCTTATGAATGCCAACTGACCAAAGTACAGAGATGGTCAATGAAGTGGTCAGCTACAGATAGGACATCTATAGAACACACGCGCACGCACACGCACACACATGGAGACCATTACAGAAATGGGAGTGAAAAGATTATAAAAGCCAGAGATCCAGGAGGACGAGAGCAAAACAGTGTCATTTGGACAAGGCATAAACTCACAGAAGCTGTGGCTGCCCCCCACAAGATTGGCACAAGATCAAGCCAATCAACATTTCAGCCTGAAGAGGGGAGGGACTCATAAACTCTCACCCCTAGCCGATGAGCTATTGATAACTGATAGCCTCTAGGGGACAGAGAGTCAACTTTCTTCACAGGTGTGACCCCCTGATAGGTCCTGGGATGGCCCCACACCAGTGAGTGTACAAACAACACAAATTGGACTCAGTGATCTAAAAACAGACAGGAGAGGGTGGGATGGGGGAACTTGAGAGGTGGAGGTGGATCTGGGAGGAGTTAGGAGTAATAGGGATAAGTAAAATCAATAGACATTGAATGGAATTCTCAGAAATTAATAATCTTGTGAATGTTATCATTCTTCAAGAGAATGAGTTTGGAGGTTGATGTTGAAAAGAAATATTTAGTTAACTGCATGGTTTTTTGAAGCCTGGTCAATCAGCAGGAATCCCAGAGGTCTGTAGCCAAGGTTCCTTCCAGGTTTTCCTCCCAGGAGCTTCCAAAACTCATCCTAGAAGTCACTACCACCCATACAACTCTTCACCTCCATTTTGGTCTTTATAACAATCTCCAGTTCATGGTGTCGTGCTGTTGGCCTCTTTCTGGGTTTCTTACTGTGTGTCTGTCCCCATCATATGTATGCTGATTATCTTGGTCCCCAATGGAACTAGAGGTAGTGAATGCATGATGGCCCAGCTCTCATGAATAGGATCAATATCCTTGAAAGTAGAGATGTGAGACCTTTCTTCTTCTCTCTCTTCTCTCCTCAAGTGAGGACGCAGTCACAAGATGTCATCTGGACATCAGGAAGAAGGGCCTCTGCAGACTCCAGATCTGCTGATACCTTGGTCTTCCAGAGTTGAGAACTGTGAGAAATAAATGGCTGGTGTTGAACCCACTCAGTCTGTACCTAGTATAGCTGGTGTTGAAGCTCAGTCATTATCTAGTATAGCAGCCCAAACTAGAAAACACATGTGTATTGGTTTTACCTAAGCCCATCCCTAGCATGTGGTACCTGGAGTGAGAATTCCAACAGAATACCTACTATTCCTACCACATATGTAAAAGTTAGAAACCAGGGGCTAAAGGAAGATGGCTCAGTGGTTAAGAGCATTGGCTGCTCTTACAGTGGACCCGGGTTTGGTTCGCAGCACCCACATGGCAGCTCACAAATGTTTGTAACTCCAGTTCTGGGCATTTGGCATCCTCTTTCTGGCCTCCACAAGCACCAGGCATGTATGTGGAACACATACATGGACACAGGCAACACACTCACATAAAGTAAAACTATTCTTTCTAAACCTTAGATTTCTAAAACTATAGCTATCAAACAAATAAATCATTAAATCATATCCTCTTACCTTGACAAGAACCTTTACCTTGGCCTAGAAGGACATATTTAGCATTCTGATACCCAGACTCCTTAGAATGTTCTTTAGTGTCATGTGGCTCCTTAGAGAGAGCTGGCTTCCAGCCCTGCGTGTCAGTCCTCTGGGCAACAGTTCTTTCCTGTTCTTAACATGCAAGCTCCACCTTATACCCCAAGGAGCCTCAGGTGCAGATAGACTGCCCATACCACCTGTTTTAGCTCCATCTTCATCGTCTACCTGAGGTCACCAGTCAGTCACATCCCACCAGGCACAGGTGCAGGTGGGTTCCCCACCCACACACCCAGGCTCTACTTCCTGCTTCCATCCTCAGTCACTAATTAGAGCTAGGATTACACGTGCAAATTTCCATAAGCCTTATAACTTTCTATAAGTTTTAAGGAGAGGGTAGCACATTTAAATAGCTTAAGACCCTTGCCTAGCCCCTGCCCTGCCTAGAGCTTGGGTACACATCCTTGGATAGATTTTTTTTCCCCTTAAGACTCAGACCTTGCTTGTGACACCCTTTTCCTCTTACTGGGTTGCCTCATCCACCCTTGATATGAGGGGAGGTGTCTAGTCTTCCTGCAACTTGATAGGACATGTTTGGTTGATATCTCTGGGAGGCTTGCCCTTTTCTGAAGGGAAAGAGGAGGAGTGGATCTGGGGGAGAGGGATGGTGAAGGGGACTGGGAAGAGAGGAGGGAGTGAAAACAGTAGTCAGGGTGGAATATATGAGACTCAGGGCTAATGAAGAAACCACTGGGGGTCCTGAAGGAGATGTAGGGCCTGGAATTTCAGGGAGAGAATCATTAATGAGAAATAGTTGTCCGGAAACTATTTCATATGCTTAAGTATCACATCCAAGGGCTGTAGCTCCATCCATGAACTGTTAGAGAAACGCACTGATCGTTTCTGTTTTGGTTTTACTTTCCTGATGGATTTAAGATCACATAGGTAGCCAAAATTGCCCACTCACGAACACTTCACGGATATACCAGCAGTCCAGTTTGGGAGAGTCAGGTTAGCAGCCATGGTGACACAGACCTAGCAGAGACAGCCAGGCCTCAGCCTTGGCCTGAGTCAGCAGGAGGGACCAACAGGGACACCAGAAGAAGTTCTCAGCTGTGCCTCTCTCAGAGAAATGAAGATCAGGGAAGACTCAAAACCCACAAGCATTGCACAGCAAGCTGTACCAGCAAACCAAGCTTTCTCTCTCTCTGTCATTCCGTGGAGTCCTATTTATACCCTCCAAATATCATGTGTCCTCCACATGCCTTGCCTCAGCCCCAGTCTTGCCTCAGCATGTGTATACAGTCAACCCAAGTTCGAGGGTGTGACAAGAAACTGCAGTGCACCACCAGAAGTTTTTTGGTGCATTTCTCTCTATGGAGTCCTGCCAAATGCAGCTCAGCTATGCAATGTAAAGCAGACCAGTACATGCGTGTCATTAGGAAAGAATCTTTCACCGTGTGTCCTTTCACATGCTTGCTTTAGCAGAGCATCCTCTCTCCTGTGTCTGCTTCAATAAAATGTTCCTTCATGAGTGCATTAGTCTTCCACACCTGTGTCCACTTTAATGAAATGTTCATCTGCCCCAGCAAAACACCATCCAACTGACTTTCCAAAGAACCCTTGTTTCCACATCATGTTTATTTATTAAGTATACAGTGTTCTTCCTGCATATATGCCTGCACACCCAAAGAGTGCACCGTAACTCATTATAGATAGTTACAAGCCACCAGGCAATTGCTAGAAATTTAACTCAGGACCTCTGGAAGAGCAGCCAGCACTCTTAAATTAAGAGCCTCCTTTCAGACCAACAGCATTATTTAAAAAGAGCTCCACCCGAATATCCCCCAGTGAGACAATGTCCAGGAAGGAAACCCATCAGCTTAACATTTATTAATTTAATTAATATTTAATAAGGAAACAATTCCAAAAATGTGAACATTGGCTAACATTGAATAATACAAACATCACGTAAAGGAGTAATTCCCAGCCCCAAATGATTTCCAGAAGTCTCCGAAGCAGGTTTTCAAAGTTCAGATCTCAGGGCTGAATTTTAATCTATCACATCAAAATCTCCTCACTCAACACAACATGCTTAATTTCCACAATCAACTAGTGAGCCCCAATATTTTTGCTGGGGATGCATCTGGTTTCATGTGGACTGATCCCAGGCAGATAAGGTCATGATCACACCTGGAAAAGTTCTCTCAGCTTTGAGGACCTAGTTCACTGAGCTGAGCCTCTGGAAAGAGGCAGCCAACAGAGAGAAGGCTGTGGTTCACTGCTAAGGACAAGCCTTCCTCCACGGAGGATTTTAAACCCTCAACATCCTCTTCCTGCAGCAGAAGCCTGCTCCACGGTCCCACTTCACACACGAACACTCAGTGGCTGCTCCTGGCACCTGAGTGTCTCTGCAGTCCTGAGTGGGTTGGAGTAGTAATGCTAGATTTCATTTGCCATTCTTAAGGCTCAGCTGAAATCATGTGGGATCCAGAAAATACCATGAACTCTAAGACACTGCCTCTCTCTGATGTGTGTGCGTGTGCGTGTGTGTGTGCGTGTGCGTGTGTGTGTGTGTGTTTGCTAGATGCCTTGTTGCCACACATGAGCTTATGAACACTCCGGCCTTCTGTGCAGGGGAGTTGAGTCTAAAGGGGACACTATTCTTCAATAAAGCGTGCTTCTTCTCTCTGCCTGAGGGCCGTGCACAGACCTCCTTTAGTGTATCTACCTCTTTGAGTCCTGGGCAACATGACCTAAGCAGAGGACAGTATCATCAGAAGAATTTAGAGTTTAAGGTGGCAGTGTGCATGGGACAGAGATTATAGACACAGTGCTCTTGGGGCTGTGGGACCCCTGGAGGTTTGTGCCTTCCTCACGGTACTGACCTGTTGCCCCATGAGTCTTGAGTCCTCTGTAAAGTTCAACAAGCAGAAAGTCTGCCTGTGAGCTCAGAGGAAATGAAAGCCCCTTCACATGTGTGTGTGCACATGCTTTGATAGCAGCTCCCTCAGTGGGGCCAGCTCTGACCACACAGGTCTCATGACAGAATAGCAATATGAGCAAATAGCCCATAAACTACAGCCACGTAACCTAACAAACCTGGGTTGAAGCTGGAGGCCTGCCTCTCATACTCTGGAGGTGTGGGTTGCTGGTCTACGGTTGTACTGAATGCAGCTTGGATGCCATGAGGTGATGTTGTGGCCAGCCCTTTCTCTTACAGACAAGGTCACAGGGTCAGGGTAGGGCACTGATGGTACCCAAGGTCTCTGCCTTCCTGCCCCTCAGAAAGACAGTGTTTGTGGCTATGTAGTAAAACACAGAAGAGCACAGAAAGTGACTGAGGAACCACAGAGATGCTCAGAGGTTGAAGAGCCACAGACACCCTCAGGACATCACACACCAGCATCAGTGACACAGCGGATCCCCGTCCTGCCCATCTTCAGAGCTGTACTGTGTTCCTACTGTGACCCTCAGCAACCTGGTTATCCCCAAGGCCTGAGGTTTTCTAAAGGGGTAGCAACAGATACGGTTTAGGTCCTTCCACTCTTAACTGCCTGTGACTGTGCTTAGTTACTCATTTGTTTGTTTGTGAGATGGATCCATCTATGCTGCATAGACAGGCCTTCCACCCCTGGACTCAAGGGCTCCTCCCACCTCGGCCTTCAAGTAGCTGAGACACCTGACAGCTGCCAAGCCTTCTCCATTTGACTCTTCTCTCAGTCCTTCGTGTCTGAAAGGCTCCAGGGACAGAATGGGCTATTCACACCTTCTGGACCGAGAGAGCCAGGAGACACGTGTTAACTCCCATGATCGAGCTGTAAGATACATGGAAACCAAAGTTGGGAGGTGGGTCTTAGCAGAGGGTTCTTGGGAATATCTGTGCTGCTGAGGGCTGAGGAATGACCAGGTATATGGAGAAACTCCTAGGTATGGAGCAGCCCCTGGTTCCACATTCCATCACTTGTCCTGCCACCCACCCCCATTATCAGCAAAAACATGCCCTGTCTGCACCAAGCTACCTGCTGTTTGAGGGGAGCAGACTGTCTAGCAGAGACCACGGTGGGTCAGAGGAATTTGTTCTCCCTTCACAAGTTTAGAATTACATGAAGAGATCACTTGTAACTTTTAATGCAATGAAAACCAGGGTCCACAGAATAAGGAGCAAGATTCTCAGGCAGACCCTGAGCTCTGTAAGGAGGCGATCCCTGGCTGAGACAGAAAGGCATGTCTGATCTGAGGTGGCAGAGACGGAGAAGATTAACCACAGCAGTGGAAGCAGCTGGGAGTGCAGCTGCCATCCCCAGGAAAGTGCAGTTTGTTGAAAGCTGCTCCAGCTGTCTGCAGAGCCTGGGGCACTAAGTGGAGCCACGCCCAAGGAAGGCTTGAGTCAGGAGCGAGGCGATGCTGCCCCCTACAGGTCAGCCTAGAACTGTCACGGTCTTGGAGGCTTGAGGCAGGGCATCACTCCCTTGATATCTGTGCTTGTGGTCTAGGGCCCTGTAAGCTCTAGCTTGTCCCTGATTTGGAGTGTAAACAAGTACAGAGAATCCCACCTAGGCAGGTTGTAACCGCAAGGCCAAGGAAGAATAACTCAGCGCACTGGATGTCTATCTAAGAGGTCCAGCAGGAGGCCTACCCTTCTATCTCTATTTCCAGGGCACTATGGATGCCTTCACAAGGTCGGGCTACCTATCTTGAGCATGCCTAGCAGGAAGCAGGGCTAAACACAACCTAAAACAGGGCTCTTCAAAGGAGCATTCAAACGCGCAAAAGACTACAGGACACACTTGGCGTGTGTGTATCAAGTCATTTATCCTGAAATGTGATGGCTACCATATTGCACACAAGTAAGAAAAACAATTGATGACTAGAAAGATTTTTAGTTTCCCGGGTCTCTAATTTAATGAATGACAAAGTCAGGCGGTGGCTCTAGTTCCTCCCAGGATAGAACAAGAGGTCTCAGAACCAACACTCACCCAGAAGCATTCTAATAGTGAAAATTGGTTAGAGCAATTGGGATTCTAATGCCTAAAAATGTATGGTTGAAGTATGGGCATCTTTTGAGTGTGTAACCTGCAGTGAAATTACCTACAGTACCTTAAAACGTTAGGCCTGAGATTTCCCAGAAGGTTTCAAAGCAAAATATCTCCAAATCCACCTTGCTGATTTTATGTTTGCTTCCATTACTCTGAGTCCATTGTGTTGGATGTTATGAGGCCCTGGGAGAAATAGCTAAATTCTTACTCCAGATCATGAAAGAAAGGATGTCTTCCCTGGAAGCCAAAAGAATGTGACCTCCCATTTTTTTCTAACATGAGTTTAATTTTTAAAAAATAAAGCATTGGAGCCGGGCAGTGGTGACGCACGCCTTTAGTCCCAGCACTTGGGAGGCAGAGGCAGGCGGATTTCTGAGTTCGAGGCCAGCCTGGTCTACAGAATGAGTTCCAGGATAGCCAGGGCTACACAGAGAAACCTTGTCTTGAAAAACCAAAAAAAAAAAAAAAAAAAAAAAAAAAGCAAGCATTGGGGATCAATTCAAATAACCAACCTATAGAGGGATTTGGAAAGAAGACTGCAAATGTTATCAATATTTTATTTATTCACTGGAGCACTAAACATCCTGGAACTGCATAGCTCATGTTTCTTACAGGATTATTAAACATCCTCCAGAACTTTCCTTACAGTCACTTATATTTTGGTCTTATAGCATCCATCCCTCATAATTCGAACATTCTAACTAACTAAAAGAAATTCAGTCTAAACTATATATAATGTGTGAAACCCAAGCTGGATCTGTGAACTTTGGCAAATTAGTCTTTGTTACTGTCTTTCGTAATTTAACATAATCAGAAAATTTGGAAAAATATACACCAGCAAGAGGCACTGTTCATGGTGTCATTCTAGAGTGGTGTCCCAGTGATGGCTGGGAAATTCTTGTCTCTGTCGTCTTCTTCCTGGAAGACTCTTTTGTATTCAGTGTATCTCATTATTTAAGAAATAATAAAATCTAGTGTGCATACATCTCTACCATGAGAGCTTTTCAAAACATTGTTTTCTTGAGTATAGCACTTTCGGTGGAAACGTGTTCCTGACTACTCTCTTTTCCATTATCCTTTAATATTTAATTCATGTGTATGAATATGCACCAAGTGAGTGGCTAGGAGTTACAGTTGACTGAGCCAACATGTGCGTGCTGGGAATCAAACCCAGGTCCTCTAGATGAGTAACAAGTGCTCTTAACCACTGTGTCCAGACTCCTGACTGCTGTCTAAGCTATTGCTCGTGCATTCTGAAGCTTGGCCAGGTAAACTGAGCTCCAGAATGAAGGCTATAAACCATGGCCCATCCATGCTGCAGAATGCTAGTCAGTAACAATGTGCTCTTATTAACTGTAAGTCAGTATACAAACTAATGAGTTTCATCACAAAATCTTCACATTGTCGGAAGCTGTGATCCCACTAGCTCCCTGCTGTCCCTGCTAACTACCTCCCATCCTTGAAGTGATGCTTTCTAAAGAGACCACAACATTGACAGTGTAAAATGCCAGAGAACACAGCATGAAGAAGAAGCCATTCCAAAAGGTTACCTACTATATGATTGAAACTACATAGAAACATATGAAATGACCAAGCTATAAACTTGGAGAACCAATTGGCCAGGGGTTAAGAGTATATTCTTTCTGTATAGGAAGAATATAAGTGGACAGGGCACTTCCCCTGTATCCTGCAGCATCAATGTCAAAGCCCCAACTGTGACATTGTGCTAATTCTTTTGCAAGATGTTATCATTGTGGAAATATGGGTAAAGAAAAAAAATATATATATATACACATATATATATTCTTTCTTTCTCATTTTTATGTAGTACAACTGCATATGAAGGCATAGCTTCCTCAAAATAAATAGTTAAACATTTTATGAAAGATATAGAAACTTTTAGAAATTTATAGTGGTTTTGGGAGATGAGATCATGAATTGTCTTTAAATGTTTAGTTAAGCCACAGAGGTTCAAAGCTAAGCAAATGGAAACATGTTAAGGAAGCCCCTTTGCACATGGGTCAGTGCCCTGCACAGCTTCACTGACTAGACCCTGTGATGTAGGTCTTACCATGTATTAGCACACTGATGCTGATGCTGACGTTCAGAGACACAGACTGTGATCAACACTGTGGAGAAAGATGGTGCTGGAAGAAGTCAACATGTCATGGGTCTTTCTCAGGCCACACAGTTGGGGACTGTTGAGTTTACCTCCACATGGCTGTAGATTTGTACATTTTCCATGAGCAGATCTGATGACCACTTGAGGAAGAGCTGGGGCTGGGGCATAATTCAGATGCAGTTTGTGCCTACTGCGTGAGAGGTTCCTGGGATCTAGGGAGACACAGGTTTTCTCTGTGCTGTGAAAATTCAGGAGCCACTGATGAAATTTGAGTAATTCCCATTGATTAGATAAAAGTATGGGTGTCAATTTCCTGCTTTTCAGCATCCGTGTATGTGTAGATGTGTGTTGGTGTGTGTACAGGAGCACATGAGGCAGAATTCTATGTATAGAGGCCAAAGCTCAGTCTTAAGTGTCATTCCTCAGGCGCTGTCCTCCTTGCTCTTTAAGATAGGATCTCTCACAGGCCTGGAGCTCACTAATTCAGCCAATCATGGCTGACCAGTGAACCCCAGGGATCCACTGTCCCAGCAAACGGATTATTGGCATCACCACCACACCCAACTTCTTACTGGTTCTGAGACATAAACTCTGGTGCTTCTGCTCACAAGCCAAGCACTTTGCTAACAAAGCAACCTCCTCAGCCCAGTTTCTTGCCTTTGATAATTGTGATGTGATTTTGTGAAAGACTTTTCTTGTTCTTAGGAAAGTGTGATTAAAATAGTTAAACACCAGGAGATGTCATGTCATATTTTTAAAAATGTCACTTAAACAACTACATATCTTTGAACCATGCAAGGTGTCCCACTCTTATATCCCCAGGACTTAGAAGGCAGTGGCAAGAAGATGGTCATGACAAGAAGCAGAGGAGATATAGCAAGACACTGTCTCAAAAAAGAAAAACTTAAATACAAGAAAAATTACCTGTATCATGCAAAAAGGGGCAAACTTTTGGCAGGACAGAAAAAAAAGTACATGGCAAATTTCATACTCTTCTAACTTTCCTGTAATTCTGAAGTTATTTCAAAATATTTCAGTTTTTAAACTATCCTAGAGAATATGCATAACAGTTATCCAAACCAAGCTCCAATGGTGGGGTTATTTCAGAATTCTTTTATTAATTCCATCCTCTTCTTCTCTTTTCTCTAAGAGGGCTAAAATCAAATAATGTCTCAGATACGTACATAGACCAGAATCATCAAAAAAAAAAAAAAAAAAAAAAGCAAACAGCACAAATTTCAAATCTAGATGAGCCTCACCCAGCCTCTGCTACCAAGTCTATAACATGAGTGCATTGGTCTGGTTCCATCCTGGGAGTCAGGGCTCCATTAGGACCCACACAGAAGGCTTGTCCACAAGCTTCCTTGCCATTGAGAAACTGGATTCCCAGTGGATGCCTTCACTCCACTGGCCGCCCCCATGCACAGCACCCCAGAATTCTTGTGCATGCGAGAAGTACTTCCTTCCTAACTCTAGAAACCCAAGCAGCAGCTTCAGGGTAGGAAGCATCCAGCACCTACAGAGAATGTAGAAGAATGAGTTGAAAAACCAGAGGGCTGGTCGTTTGATTAAACAAGAGAGAATAACATGCTGACATATTCCATATTCCAGAGACACATCTTATACAGAGAGTGTGAGATGCCCACTTCCTAGACAGGGACACCATAAATATCTACAGGTACAGCAGTGGAGAGAACTGGATGTGTGGGCAGATGGAGTGATGCCCAGCTTTACCTCCACAGCACACCTTCAGTCCAAGCAGCTCCTGTGCACTCATCCACCTACCCAAGCCTGAGCTGCTACAATGACTTTCACTCAAGAGCGAATGCAGACCGCAGCCCACCCGGCTCCCAGCCTGCTTCCGAGCCACTTCCTTGCTACATGCATCAAAGAAGATCCGCAGTCTGAGAGCCACCAGGCAATGCCGTTTGTTACTGCATTAGGAGCAGTGCTTTCTCTGCTCTCCCTTCCTTACACAGTATGATGTTTACTTGATTGTTTATCTCTTTGACAGCTCTACGTCAACAGTCCCTGTGCAGACATCAGACCCTTACACACACACACACACACACACACACACACACACACACACACACACACGGACAAGGCCAATTCTCTCCCATAAATTTGTAAGCTTGTTACCATAGAAACCCATTCAGTCAGACAAGTGTGGGTTAGCAGTGCCATCTAGTGGCATAGAATTGATTATGCCACCCTTAAACCTTAAGACCTTGGATGGCAACAAAACAGGTGCATTTGAGTTTGCGTTTGAGTTTGTGTTTGATTTGGCTTGGTTTGGCTTGGTTTGGCTTGGCTTAGTTTGTTTGGTTTGGCCTCGCTAGCTGCTTACAACCTCCTTTATTATTCGAGAGATCTGCCTGCCAACATCACGCACTTTAAAGCCTTTTTCTTCCCACAGAATACCATCAAACAGCAGCTCATCTCATTTTCTATCTGCTCAGATAGAAAATGACTATTCCATTTGTGGCTCTCAGTAAGTCAGGAATCACTGTAGTCCCTTGGGTAACGCATACAGTGATCATAGCAAGCAGCACTCGGAGGACCAGAAACAAGTGAGTCTCCCTGTGTCATTGGTCCATTTAATCGGCCAATGATCTGTTACATGTCAGTTAAGTGCATTCATGATAAACTCAGAGTCGTCAATGTGTGTCCATGTCGCATTAAGAAAGTTTGACCAAGACAGAGTCCAGATTTGCCATTTCCACTTCTCTTTCTACATCTTCCATCTCTCTCTAGCTTGTCATTTCTACCCTATCTGTAGTCATATCAAATGTGTATGACCGGTGCCTACATGGGCATTGGCTGTCCTGTCTGTCTGTCCATAACAAAGGGTTTTGCTCTTTATTTATTTCAACAGCACGGGATGCATCGCATGAGGGAGGACTTGTGGGATACTTTATGGAAATCCTTAACAGAGTTTTACAAGGAATTAACTTATTTACTCCAATTTACCCAGATAGCTGACAGTACTGCAAATATATCAAGCAGTATCTGTGTGCTGCTTCCAACATTTATGACAGATATATAAGGTCATTTTTTTACCTATTTACAGTTTTCAGCAAGTGATTATCACGGCACACATACAGACACCCACCTGCTTGGCTCTCTGAATCTGGGGCATGGAAGAGTACACAACTTAAGATCAGAGCTGGGCATTAGTTTAGGTGCTGAAAGTTGATAACATGGGAAATCCAAGGTGAGTAAGGTTGGTTGTGACGCTGTTCTCTTAAAGGTAGGTTACAGAGCAGGATGTCAGTCTTGAGTACTAAGTGACCTCAGCTCTATTATTAACTCCATTGTCTCAACAAAAGG
The DNA here is from genome assembly GCA_030674055.1 of Rhabdomys pumilio. Taxonomy (NCBI): domain Eukaryota; kingdom Metazoa; phylum Chordata; class Mammalia; order Rodentia; family Muridae; genus Rhabdomys; species Rhabdomys pumilio. The sequence goes on along the minus strand of JANHMN010000003.1, from coordinate 70,049,550 downwards.
TCTAGTCTCTTGAAATGGAAGGGATATTTTCATAATAATGTATCAGCACCCTGTTTCTATAAGGAACATGTTTATTTCTTCATGTAACAAGAAGTTGGTTCTGTGAATTCAAAATCTCTTGACCTCCACATACCCAGATTGCAAAGGACTCATAAGGTGCTATCTGAGATGGATGGGCCTGGGAACAGCCTGTACTCAGGGTCTTTAGCAGCCCTTACCTGTGAACATCTCCAAATGATAATCTGTCGACTCTCAAGGGCCTGGACTATTTGACACTTGTGATATAATGAAAATGGGCTTCAAGCTCCAGAAACACAGACATGCCAACAGTGGGCAAAAATCACTGCAAGCAGTGGTAGTAGGGGTGGCATGGATCAGCTATCTCTTCATCAAAGCACTTAGATGAGATAAATTGTATACTCTTGAATGTGTCTGCTGTGCAGATGGGCCGAGGGCATGACCCATCATTGGCCACATCCATCTTTCTGCAGCAAGACAAGAGCGGAAGGAAGTAAAGGCAAGCGGTGGCCCCATGTTAGTTCTGGTGGGAATTTACCACCAAATGAGTTTTAACTCTAAAAGCAAAGCTTTCGTTCCAAACCATTCCCAAAAGAGTGTCAGCAGCTAGGGATGAAGTGTTCGAACACATGGGGAGGCACCTTGCAGAATTGAGCACTTGGTTATACACAGAAGACCCTGTTCTCAGGCAGAAGCACCACCCCACACTGACCCAGCCCTGCCACTCACTCCAGCAGCCTTCCCACACTGATACTCCTGATGTGGTAATCCTAGCTGTCTCCTCCTTTAATCTTCTCATTGGGCCTTGAAATCTGACACTAAAGTACCCTGGGCATAGGAGGGGCATGGGTAGCTCTGTCCTGGGTCTCACCGTTGCACTTTAGAAATAGCACATGGGTGTGTTCCCAGGGGCTCCAACTGGACTGCCACCCTGCTCTTACCTGTGTAGGGCAGGATGACAGGCCTCTGGTCCAGGGTCCTGCCCTAGAGAAGCTGGCTGTCCCCTGTCTCTGGTACTTGACAGCATAATGTATTTGCAAACACTAAGGCTGCCCCCTACAAAGTAAAATCTCTAAGACAAAACCAAATCCAAGGTACAAATGTTATACACAAATATTTTCCCTTCTGGGGGTCTGTGTTGGGTGTTGTGGGCCTGGAGTTGGCAGAAACGCAATGTGTGTAGTGCATACAATCCCCTGCCCTGACTTCATGCCCTGAGCCGAAGTCTATTGAAATAGCTTCCATTCAGTAAGCTTCTGTGTTGGGTTTTACCGAGATGGAGGTGGAACCATCCTGCTGTGAGCAGAGTTGTAAAGCAGACCACTCCACTATGAAGACTGCTATATGGGCCTACTGTGTAATGCTGTCAATGGGTGGCTGACTGAAAGACACATGGCCAGTAAAGCCCAGCTTGGACCCTCACCATGCAGATACCAGGCTGAAACACCTCACTCCTGCTTCTTCTGGTACTCTGAATGGCCTTCCTACTCATGGCAAGGCAACCTGAGGACCTACAGAAGAGAGAACTCTCAGGGCTTGGGTGGGTGGCCAGGTCAGCTGCTGCTCCACCCAGAAAGCAGCCCTGAAGATGACCTCAGCTTGCTGCCCCCAGGCTGGGTTTCATGCTGCAATGGGTGGTATACTTTCCTTCTGCACTGGCCCATGCTTCTCATCTCAGCCTCTTAAGGGATGTGGAAAGGTCTGGTGCTCTGTGTCTGCCCCGACACTCTCCATTCTCCCCAGCCAAGGCAGGCAGCAGCAGTAACCAGCTTCTAGAAACCTCACACTGTCTCTGTCACTACATGAGGTGACATTGTAGGAGCAGCTTACAGGCCAAAGGGGTGGGGTGAGCCCTCCTGTGGTCTGTGCCACCCCTGGTCTAATAAGAGGAATCTCTGAAGATCTGTATCCCCTAAGTGAAGACCTCATAGTGTGCCTTGTGTTCTGCCTCTAGACCTCCAAGACTTAACACTGGACCAACTGCAATCTAAACCCCCCAAAATTATCTAGAGACAGGAGGTCAAGGAGAGGTGGTTCTCCATTCCACATTCACCCCCATGTGCATGGGGCTGGAGGGGCTCACTCAGGCCTGTACTAGCCAGGGGTGATATAGAAAGGCCAAGTCTAGAGGCCCTAGATCAGTGGTCCTCAACCTTGTGGGTCACAACCATCAGAAAATACCTATTTCCAATAGTCTTAGGAACCCCCAATCATAAATTTATTTCATTGCTACTCCATAACTGTAATTTTGCTACTGAGCATTTGTCTCAGGTCCTAAGACCATCAGAAATATGTTTTCAAATGGTCATGACTCACAGGTTGAGAAGCACTGGCCTAGAAGGTCCCTTACCTATAATGACCCCAATCATGAAGCCACTGAGTAGTGAAACCAAGACATAAGTTATTGTTCACATTGAAGAATCATGTCCCCTGTGTACATTTTAAGCAGCGGAAATGTCTTGACATTGTATAGGAATAAAACTTATTTGAAATTTTGAAAAATAACAATTGAGGTTTGCTTACTGAGAGGGGTGTTATTAGTACTGTGTAGAGAAGACAGGAAAAGAAACTCTGGGGGGATGGGTAGGCTTGTGCTTTGTCTTCTCATATTCAACTCACATGTGACCCCAGACTCTGGCCAAAAAGATGAGCTCTTTTTCTGTCCATTAACTCTCAGATCATGACATTTCTAAGCAGTTGTGTAAATATGCAGACAATAAATGAGGGGCTCCAGATGGAGTGGTCTTCGCAGTCACTTCCAATTCTCTGTCAAAATATTTAGCCAGTCTGTACATCTTTCTTAAAACATTAACTTGTCGTTGAATGCAAATATTTCATTCATTCATGTCAATCAACCCTCATCTGCTAGCTTCAGCTTCCATGTAGCATTTCTTCCATGCTTATTGACAATGGCCAAACCCCAAATCCAGTATATAAAACCCAGACAGGCTATCTGGGCAAAGGAAGAGGCTCAGAAGAGGCCCAACCACTTCCCACCCCAGCAGAAAGCATCCGCTCCAGCCTCCCCAGTCCTGAGAGGAAATCAGCAGGCAAGCCACCCCCTGAGTTGTAAATAGACTCTAAGGCAATTTGGATGGCCAGGAGGAGGCTAGCCACATGAGGCTATTTCTGGAATGTGTCTATTCTTCAGGGCCAGATAAGTCAGCCTCAACTCCACAGAACTCTCATTTCCTGAAAACTGTGTGATGCAAAACCATATTATTGGTTCACAGTTGTTCAGTGTGGGTTTCTTCTCAGTTTTGGAAGACATGCACAGCATAAAATCAAATATATTTATAATACCCTGGAAACGTGCAGTGGGTTTTAATGAAAATGATTAGCCCTGCATAAAGAAGCAGAAAATACAGAGAAGGAAGATTAATCTGCGACAACTCCTGACATTTATTTGTCTTGAGATTCTGTGGGACATTTTGTGGGGTCCTCTATTCAATCCCATAAACCCACCAGAGGAACTCATTCTGACCTATAAAGAGTCCCCACCTGGAGTCAATAGTGAAGCATTGAGGAAAATATTGGGTCACGTGACTTCCCTTCCATCATATGTACCTCTATGCTCAGCCTGTGCTCAGAGGGGAGAATGGAACAGTGCGTAAAACACTGATCAGGCCATCAGGGAAAGGAAGATAACTTCGGGAGGCAGAATAGCATCCCCCAAAGCTACCCACATCTTAATTTCCCAAATCTGAATCTTGTATGGCGAAGAGATTTTACAGATATGATTTTTAAAAAGAAATTAAGGTACTTCAGATGGAGTGGATGATCACCCTGACTGTCTCCAGGGGCCCAACACCACCACAAGAATCCTTACAGAAAGAGGCAAAAGAATCACTTAATAGAAGCAGACGGTGCCTGTGGAAGCAGAAGCCAGAGGGCTACCAGAAGCACCATGCAACCAGAATGCAGGTGGTCCCCGGGGAAGAAAGGAGAATGATTCTTCTTGAAGCCTTCAGAAGAACATAGCCCTGCTGACACCTGGATTTTATACTCTGACCATCAAATTATAGGAACAAATTGGACTGTTTTAAGCCCCCTAGATTTGTGATGTGCTGTTACAATGGCTGTTCTAGTTAGGGTTTCTCTTGCTGTGATAAAACACCATAACCAAAAGCAACCCAGAGAGGAAACATCTTATTTGGCTTACCCTTCCACATAATAGTCAATCATCCAAGGAAGTTAAGGCAGGAATTCAAGGCAGGAACCTGGAGGCAGGAACTGGTACAGAGACCATGGAGGAATGCTGCTCACCTGCTTGCTCTCCATGGCTTATTCAGCATGTTTCCTTATACCACACAAGACCACCACCCAGGGATGGCACTGTTCTCTCCTCCCAGCCCAGCGAACTGGGCCCACACCCATCAATCATTGCTTACAGGTAAATCTGTAAGGGGCATCTTCACAGTTGACACGCCTCTTTCAAAATGACTCTTTAGCTTGTGCCAAGTTGACAAAAAGCTAACCAAGAGCGCAATCGTGGGAAAGTAATGATTATCCCCAATCACAGTGCACACCTTACCTTGACATCAGCCTTGCCGTGGTGTATGTATAAGTGAGGGAATTGGAAAGTCTGCAGTGAAGGTAACTGAGCCGTTCTCAATAGCTGGGGAGTATCATCAGTTGAGACAGTTCAGGAAGTCCTCAGGCAGGGGGAACAGCAGAGTCAAAGGTACATAGACACACAGTACCGAACAAGTCCATGGCATGGAACAAATGCAACACACGTGCTGTGAGCCAGACTGTGCATCCATGGACCTACCACGGCCATACCTTAGGGCTGCTGCAGCAAGAGTCTCTCCCTAGTGTCTTTAGTTCTAGGATGATGAAAGCTGTCATATTGCCATCTCTGGACATCCATGCAGACCTAGGATGCAAGAGACAAGTCTACAAAGAGATGCTGCAGCCACTTCTAACACAGAGATGGCCCTGGGAACCTGGCTATGGAGACTAGACTGTGCCATTTTCTCAGGTATCTGAGGAAAGCCTCAGAACCCAAGACAGTGGTGATGTGTGGCCCTGTCTCAGAGACTCAAATGACACAAGAGTTCAGAGGTAAAAGTTAAGGCGGTGCTCATAGCCTCAGTCATCTACAAAAATATTGTTTGAAATATTTGAAAATTAAAATGAAGACCAAAACCGATACACAAAAAGACACACAAACTGTAAATAAAGGCAGGGCCACGCTGAGCCACTTTAGAGCTCATTTTATACCAAAAGACCTTGGCTTGGGGTTCTTCCCATCCTAAGTGTGAAGTTCCACCATTTTGATCCTGTCTTTAAAACTCCAATGTTTTAAAGCCCCATTGTGTTACACTAAAGTATTCTTTCTCTTCACTTCTGGGGGCTCCCAAAGCCAGAGCCTCATATTTCATGACTTCCTGGCCTCGCTTCGATGTTGTAAAGATGCCATGTGCATGTCAATTGGTGTGACCTTCAGCAGCCTGTGTAAGGAAGCTAGAAATTCAAAGGGAATTTAGAGCAGAAAAGGATTGTTCCGTGACAACCCATGATAAGGTAGAAAAGCAAGTCTGTGCTGCCTGATATTGTGGAGGGCAGTGGGCGGGGCCTTCTGCTCACTTGTCTGTAGAAGCAGTTGAGAGAAAGGTTGGAAAAGATGGCAGCAGAAGGATCTCTTCCTGTCTATTTGGGAAATCAACGGTTTCCCTGGGCCGTGAGTATGGTGGAGAGAGATAATTTGTTCCTGTCTGGAAAGGAGGGGGACAGGGTTTTCTCAAGCCCTGGGTATGCTGAAAAGACTGTTGTAGAGAGGTGGCTGCAAAGGGTGTACCAGTAAGGACAAGAGCTGGGAAAAGGCATGAATGGTGCAGAGGAAGAGTCATCTGCACACAGGAAATCGTGGGATCTGAGGTCTCCTCAGTGTCTCAGAACCTAACAGTATGTCCTTCGGGGAGGCAGCCTTTGGGCACACCACTCAAAGACGGCAGTCTATAGCAAACAGAGATCGGAACAAAGCCCAGTTATACCAAAAGACCTCAGCCTGGGGTTCCTCCCATCCTCAGCCCAGCCCTACCCTGCAAAGTCAGTTGTGGTTCAGAGGTTGTGATGCTGGACAAAAGGCTGGAAAGGGGTGGGCCTCTACTCAGCAGAGCACCAGTGAGTGATGAAGGCTGAGTTATAGAGACTATTTGAACTGCCTAAGACAGATGTCCTGTTTCAGATTGAATTGGGCCTTTTAATACAAGGAGATGATGCTAACTAGACTCCAAAGAGGATGAGGAAAGGAAGATGGGCTCTGCCCAAGGTCTTCAGAGTGTGACAGAAAAAATAAATACATAAATAAACCACTTCCTTAGTTTCCTGTGGAGTTCAATCCACTCTATACAACAAGCTGGTTACTTTCTATTCGTCTTCCGCTTTGATCTAGGCTCTAGCCTTCTACACTCTGCCCAGACTGCAGCCCATGACAAGACTCTCTCTTTGATGTTTTCAGTCCTAGGATGATGACAGTTGCCATACTGCCAGCTCTGGATATTTCCACATCTTTAGTTTGTTCCTTGAAGTCTTGTCCCTATCTTTGTTGTTAGACCCATTATTACAAGTATTCTCCTTCAGTAGATGCCAAGACAAGCAGCCAAACATTAGAAGGACCCTGTAGAAGATGGGGAAGAAGACTTTTAAGAGCCAGAGGAGTTAAGAATACCACAAGAATACAGCCCCTAGAGTCAAATAACCAGGACTCATAGGGGCATATAATGAGTCAAAAATCTGGGAGTATGTATAGGTCTGACCTGGGTCTTCATATATGGTGTGGTTGTGTCCATTGATGTTCTTGTGAAACTCTAACAGGGAGAGTGGTGGGGGGGCTGTTTCTGACTCTTCTGCCTGCTTTTGGGACCCTTTCCTCCTACTAGCTTACCTAGTCCAGCCTTGATATGAGGATTTGTGACTAGTTTTATTGTAACTTGTCATATCATGTTCAGTTTATATCCCTAGGGGGTCTGCTCTTTTCTAATGGGAGGGGGAGTAAATATGGAGGAGAAGAAAAGTGGGGAGAGCGACCTTGGAGGAGAGGAGGGAGGGGAAACTATGGTCAAGATGTAATAAGAATAAAGAAAAAAGAAAAAAGTTTCCTCCTTCAAGAAATCAAGCTGGTACCTACCTAGAGTCTTCATATGGGATGGAAAGGTACTCTACATGCTACCAAAGGAGAAAGGTAAATGCCTTTCGATCTACTATGATGACCTGCCTGCCAGGTATGCTTGTGCAATAGTGTCACAAAGCTTGTAAGAGTAGCCAACCAATAACCATGAGATGGAATCCACACCCAGAGCTGCTTGAGTGATCGAGAACCTGAGACTAAATAGGTTAGGGACCTAGGGGAGAATCAAATACAACGGTCCTGCTAAAGGAATGTAGGGAATAAAGGACTTGTAATACCTTGCTCAGCCATCATCAGAGACGCTTCCTCCTGCAGCAGACGGGAACAAACACAGAGACCCACAAGCAGACATTATGCAGAGCATGAGAGACCTTGGAACACTCTTCTCTAAATGGATGTCTCCATCAAATCTCCCCCCTCAGGGCTCAGGGAACTCTTATGGAAGAGGAAGAAGAAAGAAGTAAAAGCCAGAGAGAATGGAGAACTCCAAGGAATCAAGACTTTCTGGACACAGTAGAACTGGCAAACATATGAACTTACAGAGATTGAAGCAGGCAGAAGAGTCAGAAACAGCCCCCGCTCTCCCTGTTAGTTCTACAAGAACATCAACAGACACAACCACACCATCTATGAGGACCCAGGTCAGACCTATACATGCTCCTCGATTTTTGACTCATTCTCTGCCCCTATGAGTCCTGGTTATTTGACTCCGGGGGGGGGGGTGTGTGTTCTTGTGATATTCTTGGCTTCACTGCATGGGTCTGCACCTGGTGGGGTCTTAGAGCTGAGAGGAAAAGGGGACATGAGTCATCATGCCTAACCCAGAAGCCATCTTCAGTTGATAAAGACTTGCAAATGAAAAATTAGTTAGGGCATCTCCCTATGGAAACAAACCAATCTAAGGGCAGGCCCCATGCCTGGCAGCAAATAGCCAACACAAAACAAACTCAATGGCATTTTAGGAGGTTCTTTATCTCATAATGTTGTCAGGGCTTTTTCTCCCCCTACCCTAAAGGTACTTTGTATATATATATTATGGCTTCTGGTTTGGATTTTTATAGGATTCGCGTTTGTGTAACGTGTGTGTTTCTGTGTCTATATGCATTTCTTGTGCTTTTTCTTTCTTTTCTTTTTTTCCCCCCTTTGGTTGTTTTGTCATATTCCTATGTGTTTGTTTGTTTGTTATTTTATTGTATTCTACTTGGTTTTATTTATTCCTTAGATGTCTGTTTGTTTTCTATGGAGAGAAAGGATGTAGATATAGATGGGAAGGAACTGGGAGGAGGAGAGGGAAGGGAAACTGTAATTAGAATATATTATATAAAAATCTATTTTCAATTTATTTTAAAATAAGCGTTCTCTTTCAAGTCATCTGAATGAGTTCTTTTATTTCCTGAATGAACTATATTTCCTGTCTAGACCCTAATACAGGTGGGATGGATGGAAACTTCTCTCCCTTTGACTACAGAGATGGGGCAAGAGTGGGTGGAGAAACAGTGACATCTGAGGGAGGCCAGAAAGAGGAAGTGCCCCTTCTGTTGGCTTGTGTTTTCTTTAGGAACAAAGATAAATTTAGAGATTAAAGTGGAAGACAGACACTAAAGTTTTGAAATCACCAGTAAGAATGGAAGTCATCTCAGTATATTATTTTTTTAATTAAAGACAAAATAAAAATAAAGTAAAAAAAATAATTAAAGGTTGAAATCATGAAAGGGCACCACTCTGAATTTTCACCTGATTCCCGTCGTCCTCCATGTTGAGTGGCTGAGTCAGATCCTGTGCACCTCCAGGGCTTGGCTCTGTACACATAGGAACCAGTAAGCAGAAGAACAATGGACGTGGCTGTTCAAGCAGTCTGAGCTCAAGAGCTCAATAAGGCACATTGTGTCCCTAACACAGGGTCAATGGTCACATTCCAATTGACCAAAGGAGCAAATAGTGTGAAGGGACCTCCCCTTCTTATCTCACACCTGGGGTGGGGGGGGACACCTTGCCGCTAGAAGTGCCAGAGGGGAGCTCATGAGTCATAACTAATGAAAGGTCAAGGAACTGAGTCGTGTAATCCACAGACTTGCAAACTCTTGGGTATTTTTTTTATCACTTGAGACAGCGTGCAAAGTGGTACAATAGGTCTGTTCTCCTGTGGCTTTCTATTTGGATGATTGTTGACATTCACTGGGTCTTTGTTTGCTTCTGAACAAAAGGAGAAGAATCCACTTTATCAATCTGAGCAAAGCACTTGGCCCTGAGCTCTATAAAGCCACTTTATTAAAGGTTTGGTTTGATATGACCTTCGTGGGCCTATGCAGTACCAAAGTGCCTGGATGGAAAAGAAACCCAAACACCCCTTACAGGCCTTTGGCCACTGCCATATCACTTGTATGCATATTTTTAAGTATCCCTTAGACCTGGGGTCATACAACTCAGCTATTGCACACGACTCCAAAGTGAAGCTTAGAAAGGGCCTGGGGAGACAAGTGCTGCTTAGACACGAATACCCTGGAGTGACAAAGAATCAAATACAAGGCAGATGGGAGATAATGCGTCTGTAACAGAAGATGTTGAGAGCTGAACAGCTGGGCAGACTCTCTTGGGGATCTCCTTGCACCCACCATGGGAAAACTCCAAAGCTTTCTGCAAAAGAAACTATATATAGCTCTTGGCCTAAAACCCCTGCTCCATGAGGGTGAAGTGGGGGAATGAAAGGCCAGAGAAGAAAGATGAGGCAGAGGTGCAAGGAAATTAGCTTGTACATCCAAGAAGGCTGGAGGAGCAGAAGTAAGGGATGCTGAAGGCTGAGATGCTGGTCCATGTTGTTGGACAGTATGCTGATGTCAGTAGTAAATCTCAGTGGGCCTGGGACTTAACCATTCCCTCACCAAGACCATCTGAGAGTCTGACTTCCTTACAACCCAAACAGTCCCCATCAGCCCTCTGCCCTGGACTTGCAGCATTCTGGACTAGTTCTGTTCTCTCGTTGGTGGCCAAGTGTAACTCAGGTACAATAAATCATCTTTCTCACTGTCTCAAATATGTATCTTTTTTCTCTTTCCCACGATTTTATTTTATTTTTAAATACCACTTTTAATCAATTATTTGAAAGTTTCATGCATGTATTTTTATACACAACAGAATTTTCTCAGGTGTAAAACTAAAATAAAAGTATGTATCCATGAAAATGGATGAGATTGGAAAGCAGAATGTTATACGATACATTTGATCATAGTCTCCACCACCTCCAACTCCTCCTAGACCCTCTGTCTCCACTCCACTACCCCCAGATCTTCCCCCTCCATCCTCACTCCCCACTCACCTAACTTCAAGATTTCTTCTCTCTTTTTTCAAACCCATGAAGTTAGTTTGTGTTGGCCAAGTACTCTTGAAAGTAGGACCTGCCCTGGGATGTGGTAGGTGGGACCTACCAAGGGTCCCACCATTTTAAACTCTATGTGACTAGACAGGAGATAGTCTTTCTACAAATTAACAAATACTAATAAAAATGAAAAATGTCATGATGACGTCTTCATACATTACCACAGCAACTGCTGCATTTGCTGAGCGTGAAAGGAGATTATCTGGAGAAAGAGAAATTTAGAGGAAAAGTAAGGCCAACTGTGATGCCCAGCATTGTAACAGAATTTATAATGCTTCCTCCAAGGAACTGGTCCTATACATTTGCATTATCTTCAGTGATCCAATCCTATGACATCAATCACGTTGATCAGTTTCCTGATTAAAACAGCCAAGACATTGCTCACAGTCAGCTAACGAAGATCTGACATAATGACAATATTCTTAAAGCACAGAAAACTAAGAAGGTGGCTAGGACTTGGGGCAGACGAGCTCAGCTCTAGGAGAGATAGATCCTGTCATCAACTGTAACCTTCATAGGCTTTACATAGCTGCACCTACAGTTCGTCGGTTCTGCTGATCGCTGTCTAATTCAGCGTGTTCCTTTCCTAAATTCCAACATCGAATATTCTGTCTCAACATGATAGATCCCTTTATGAATTGTTAACATTCTTGTCAGCTGCCAAGGAACCAGAAAACTCTTAGGAAATTAGAGCTAGGAAATTAAAGTATCAGACCAATCTACCCTCCCCCAACCCACCCCACCGCCCTTTGTTCCCAAGTCAGTCATAAATAAATTATAAGAAATATTCTTTGGGGTTGTGACAGGCAGGCTGGACAGCGTGAATGACTTATTTCAAACCCATTGCAGTCGGCTTGCATTGAAACCTTGCAAACATCCAGCTTGCAAAGCACCAGGTGCATTTGAAAAGGATACGTACTGTAATCTGGATTTCCATGTCCTGTAAATTTCTGTGAGATACAGGTAATTGATAATGTTCATGATTTCTGTAGCCTTATTGATATTTCCAGCTATCCGATATACCAATTACATAAAAAATGGGGTGATAAAAAAAAATACTCCAATCCAGAAAAGTTGAGTAATTTATTCAAGGTCACACAGCCAAAGAGCAGTCCTCAAAAGGCCTAATAAGGCTTATACTATCCCAATCCAATTTATCTGAATTATTTAAGTTATAAACTCATTGAGATTGTATGTGAAAAACTGTGCTGACAATCCACCCATCTTCAGACTATCAGAAGGTGAATTAACCAGCCAGGCCACTTCCCTTTATTAAAACCCCCAAGAGCACTGGAGAGACGGCTTGCCTTTAAGAATATGCACTGCTCCTCCAGAGGACCAAAATTTTGTTCCAAGCACTCACATGGGGCAGCTCATGATCTCCTGGAACTCAAGGTGTCTGACACCACTGACCTCTGAGGGTACCTGAATTCACCTGCACATACCTACACACACAATCAAAATTTAAAATAACTAAAAATATAAGTGAAAATAATAAGATAAGTCTTTAAAAATAAAACTCACAGCCAAACAGTAGTAGTGCATGCCTTTAATTCTAGCACTTGGGAGGCAGAGGCAGATGGATCTCTGTGAGTTCAAGGCCAGCCTAGGCTATGGAGCAAGTTCTAGTCAGCCAGAGCTACACCAAGAGACTCTTTCTTGAAAAAACAAACAAATAAGTAAACCCACAATAATGTAATAACAAAAAGGCAAATAGCCTAATTTTTGAGTGGACAGAAGGCTCCAAGAGAAATATTTTCAAAAATGGTGTACAAATGACCAGTAGGCACATCATAGGTCTCAGTGTTGTCAACACTGCTGCTAAGAGTTAAACTTCTCAGTGTTGTTACTACCTGAGGCAAAACCATGAGGAGGTGTGGCTTCCCATCCACTAAGCTGCAACCCTCAAAATAAATAATAAATAAATAAATAAATAAATAAATAAATAAATACTGTTTGTAGCCTGTAACCCTGACATTCAGGAAGCTGAGACAGGAGGATCATGACAAGTTCATCACCATCATCATCAAAAGCCTTGTCTACATAATAAGTTCCAGGTCATTCAAGGCTATGTGGTAAGATCTTGTTTCAAAAGTAATAATAAGCCTGGGTGTGGTGGTGAACACCTATAATCCCAGAATTCAAGAGACAGGGACACACAGATCTCAGTGAGTTTGAAGTCAGCCTGCTCTCCATAATGAGTTCCAGAACAATCAAGGCTACGTAGAGAAATCCTGTCTGGAAACAAACAAAACAAATCTAATAATTTCTCTTAAATCAGCTAAGATTGAGTATCGGTGAAGATGTAGCAAGCACTACACCCTGGTGGGAAATCACAATGGAACCGCTGTTCTAAGAAACATTTAAAAGCTCAAATGATGAGTCAGTGAGAGTTCCAGCATTTAAATGCCTAAAAATATACCAATTGAAGTGATAACAGACATCCACACAAAGCTTCACGCATGCATCTTCTAAGGAAGCATGGCATCCGACACAGGAGACAATGTCCACCCCTTGGTTTTTGGTTTCCCATCCACTGCTGAATGATATAGTACATGGTGCGTCATGTCCACGCAATGTAACTGTAGCCAGCAATGTAAAGAAACAATGTACAGTCACACCACACCCTACGTGAACCCGGTAGTGTAGGAAAGGGGGAAGCCAGTCGCTGAGAACCACAGTCACACTTGTAAGAAATTATAAGAACAGGCAAATCTATAGCAGCAGATAAGGGAAGATGCCGGGCACCAGGAGGGAGCATAAAATAAGGAAAAGAAGGGAGATTGAAGCTGAGATGTACAGAGTTTCTCTGGGAGATAATGGAAATTGTCTTACACTGGCTGTGATGGTAGTTATACAAATCTATAGAATAGAAGGCATTGGAAGAAGTACTTTATTTGAAAGTATATTTGATTATTTTATCAAGGGGGGGGTGGTATCAGGAGCACTCACACCACAGACCAGTGTGGAGGTCAGAGAACAACAGGGGAATTCTCAGGATTCAGCTCTCTCCTTATACCTTGTGGTAAACAGAGATTGAACTCAGGTGGTCAAGCTTGCACACATCTATCTACTGAGCCATCCCACAGGACTTGAAATGAGCACTTAAAATGTGTGATTTTTATGGTACATAAATTTCATCTCGGTAATCCTGTTAGTTAGTTTGTTTTAAGTCATCCTGAAATGGTTTTTGGTAAGCTTTTCCTGAAGAAAAATTCCACTATCATAACTTTACATTCATGTTTTTAGTTTTATTCTATTCTAACTAAAAAAACCTTTCATGAATAATTAAAATAATACATTATTCTAAAAGCCAATCTTATGATAAAAGATATAGATTTGACTCTCAACTCTGCCTGTAGCCAGATAGTCTGGCACTGGACAAATCGTGTCTCATTCCTTCCCTGGGATCCTCAGTATACTTGACAGCAAACAAAAATCCATACCTGCCCCACAGGGTTTCCTGCTCCACCTCACAGTGTGGTCCAGATGCACCCTCCCCACAGCATCTACAGGAAAGGTGAATTTGACCCAAGCTCCCTCGCACAGAGGGGCAACCATTGCTCATTCTCACAAAAGTAGCCTCAGGGTTCCTGTTATCGCTGAATATCATAAAAAATTAGAAGTATTTCCAAAATGAGAGACTGAGGACATAACTAGGTTGGTAGAGAACAAACAGCAAACCATTTTCAGCCTTGTAATGCAGGAAAGAATTTATTGGCTCAAAAACTGTAAATTGTGAAGGAAATTGATCAAGATCCAGCTATACCCAGAGGATGGCCTTGTCAGGAATCAATGGGAAAGGCCCTTGGTCCTATGAAGGCTCGATGGCCCAGTGTAGGGGAATGCCAGGGTAGGAAGGTGAGAGTGTGTGAGTGGGTGGGGGAACATCCTCATAGAAGCATGAAGAGGGGGAAGGGGATAGGGATCCCAGGGGGCAAAAACAGGAAAGGGGATAACATTTGAAATGTAAATTTTAAAAATCTAATTAAAAAAAGAATAAAAATAAGAGAGAGAGATCCAGCTATACCACTCTTGGGCATATACCCAAATGACGTTTTATCCTCCCACAGGGACACTTGCTCAACCATGTTCACTGCTGCTCTATTCATAATAGCCAGAAACTGAAAACAACCTAGATGTCCCTCAACAGACGAATGAATAAAGAAACTATGATACATTTACACAATGGAATATTACTCAGCTGTTTTTTTTTTTTTTTTTACAAATGAAATCATGAATTCTGCAGGCAAATGGATAGAACTAGAAAAAAAAATCAGCCTAAGTAAGGTAACCTAGACCCAGAAAGATGAAATGGTATGTATTCACTTATATCTGAATATTAGACATTAAGTTAAATAAATGATAACCAAGCTACAATCCATACATAGACCCAGAGAGGTTCGGCATATAGGAAGGGACTAGGAGGAACACATGAATCTCCCTGGGAGGGGGAAATAGAATAGATTTTTATGCGTGAACTGGAGACATGGGGGCAGGGGAAAGAATGGTAGGATCAGGTAGGAAGAAAAAGGGGAGATGAGATGGAAGGAAGGGATGAGGGAGAGACAGCTAGAATTGAAGAGCATTTGAGGGGTGACATGGACACAAAATGCAGTGGAAACTTTCTGTAATATATGGAGGTGACCCTAATGACTCTCCAAATAATGAGGAAGATAGAACTCCTACTGGCCATCTCTTGTCAGCAAACAAAGCTTTCAGTGACAGGTCTAGGTTTTATTCAATTGTTGGCCAAAAGGGTCCCATAGAAATAATCAGGTAACCCAGGCTGCTGTCAAGACCATAGGCTGCTCTCCCCAAACTGACAGCAGGGCCCCACTGCTGAAGACATAACTCATGGAGAGATCAGACTGTAGCCTACACAGAACCTTCATCCCTGCTCTAGTGTCTATGACATGGAAAGGTACTCTGCAGCCTACCAAAAGAGAAAACTAAACACCACCTCAACCACAAAGACCTTTGATCTACAATCTGCCCTCCCTGCAAAATATGTTAAGGCAACAGTGGTACAGAACCTTCGAGAGTAGTCAACCAACATCTGATTTAAGGCCCACTCCATGAGACAGAACCCATACCTTGTAGCTGAAGAATTTTAAAAAGTGGTGTGCAGCTCAGCTAGTTCTGGAGCCACTGCCATGTTGGTGCTCTATGTCCCCGCTCCAACACAACACTAGCTAGCCAGGAGCCCTGGCCTGGAACCCACGAAAAGCTAGCCTGGCTGCTACCTTCACTGATCAGCTCTGTAGGCTCCAAGCATGGTTCTTGGCTCAGAGCAGACAATGCCTGCCAACCTCACTGTACCCAGTAGAAAGAAGGCTCTTAATGCTTAAAGATTATTCAATGGATTTATATATCAACAAATACTCAATACACAAGATGCCCACACAATTAGAATTGTTACCCAATATCTATCCGTGCCTGCTAGAGACCCACATGTCTTCCTTCATGTTGCTAGCCTCTCCTTCTCCTCTCTTTCTTCTCTCCTCCCCTTCCTCTTTTCTTCTCCCAGCTCCACCTCCTCTTCTACTGCCCAATCACCGAGCTTCACTGCAAATACAATGTGGCAGGAAAATTCCTGCAACAATACCTAACACTGGGTCACCAAGAACCAGAAGCTAGATAGCCCAGAGTTCTAGGGTAAAATCAAAACTACTGTTCTAGAAAAAAAAAAAATTAACAACAAAATGACTCCTAACGATGTTCTGTTATGCTCATAGGTCAGTGCCTTATGCAGCCATCGTCAGAGAGGCTTCCTTCTGCAGCCAATGAGAACAAATACAGAGACACACTGTCTTAGTTAGGGTTTCCATTGCTGTGAACAGACACCATAACCAAGGCAATTCTTATAAAGGACAACATTTAACTGGGCCTGGCTTGTTCAGAGGTTCTGCCAATTCTCATCATGCCAGGAGCATGGCAGCCAATGACCAGGCCAACTTGAGACTACCCCATGGGAGAAAGCCAACTCCTGACACTGTTAATGATATTCTGCCATGCTTGCAGACAGTAGTAACCTAGCATAACTGTCTTCTGAGAGGTTTCATCCAGCAGCTGATGGAAACAGAAGCAGAGACCCACAATCAAACAATAGGTGGAGCTCAAGGAGTCGTGTGGAAGAATGGGGGGAGGGTTGGAGGGGAAGGGTTGAGGGAGCCAGAGAGGTCAAGGACACCACAAGAAGATCTACAGAGTAAACTAACCTGGGCCTATGGGAGCTCACAGAGACTAAACTACCAACTAAAGAGCATGCATGGGCTGGACCTAGGGCCCTACACATATGTAGCAGATGTGCAGTTTGATCTTCATGTGAGTCCCCTAACAACTGTAGAAGGGGCTGTCTCTGACTCGGATGTCTGCCTTTGGATCCCCTTCTCCTACCTGGACTGCCTTGTCTGGCTTCAGTGGAAGAAGATGTGCTTAGTCCTGCTTGGACTTGATGTGCCAAGGCAAGTTGGTACCCATAAGGGGCTTCCCCTTCTCTGAGGAGAAGGTGGTGAAGGGGTACTGGAGGGAGTATGTGAAAGTGGGATTGGGAGGAAAGGATGGAGGGTCTGTGATTGGATGTAATGTGAATTAATTAATTAACTTAAAAAGGTGTGATGCGGTTTCTGCCATTCCAGCTCAGGCAACAAACAGGAAGTTTAGGCTCCCAACATCTAGGCATCTTGTTGGTTTGTAGACATAGGTAAAATGACCGAGTAAATATCAGACTGTGCATCTAAACACAAAGACTTAAGTCCACTTCTTACCAAGTGTTGGAATGAAAATCATAGTGACACTTGGGAGGCAGAGGGAGGCGGATCTCTGAGTTCGAGGCCAGCCTGGTCTACAGAGTGAGTTCCAGGACAACCAGGGCTACACAGAGAAACTCTGTCTCAAAAAAAAAAAAAAAAAACATAGTGAACTTTGAATCCAAAAGAGTAGAAATAAAAAAATAAATAAATAAAAAATAAACCTTTACCTAGGCTTCTCCTGTCCCCTTTCTCTCTGGCAGGAGAAGTTAATTAAAGCCAATTGTAGGGTATTTGTGCTATTTAGTTGTCAACCAAAGGTTCCATAGGATCAGATCCCATCAGTATAGAAGGGAGATTTGGCTTAATACAAGCACTCGATTTGCATTCATAGATGTAAGATGAAGTCTTGCAACCCTTGGATAGCAGAAGTTAAACTTAGAAGTTTGCTTAGGGTTTTAAAGGCTCTAGGATGAATTATATCTTAAACTTCGGTTAAGGGAACTAATTATAGGGCATAGTTTAAGGGTTAAGATGGTATGAATAATTATAGGGTGAGTGTTCACTTCTGTTTTACATTTTCTTGGTGGTTAACTATTTTGAGGCTGTTAGTTGATGGGAAACTAGTGAGTAAGTGTCTTAGTTAGGGTTTCCTTTGCTGTGAAGAAACACCATGACCAAAGCAACTCTTACAAGGGACAACATTTAATTGGAGCTGATTTAAAGTTCACAGGGCCAGTCCATTATCATGGCAGAAAGCATGGCAGTATCAAGACAGACATGGTGCTGGAGAAGGAGCATCTTGATGTGACTGGAACCAGGAGAGACTGTCTATGTCACACTGGACAAAGCTTGAGCAAATATATTACCTCAAAGCCCTGCTCCTCCAATGACACACTCCCTCTAACAAGGCCACACCTCCTCCAATAAGGCCACACCTCCTAATAGTGGCACTTCTCATGGGCCAAGCATATATAAAAGGGCTTAAACGTCTATAATTTACTCTATTGACATAAATATGTCTTTTTATCAGACATATTTCTATAGGAATAATAGAATAATTGCTAAAACGTTGGAACTAAACTGTGTCATGTACAGGTTAGTGGAAGAAAATATTTTCAGAGTAAATGTATAGGTTGGCCATATCAGAAGTGTGGGTATTGTTAAGTCTCAAATTGGGACAAATGGCTACCTGAGGTGCCTATTGAACAAAGCAGACCTGATCACCATCAGTCCCTACCTATTCCAGGTCCCTCTGGCTGGCATAGTCTGCCCCCTATCCTAAACTGATAGCTAGAGACAGTCATGTCCTCCTTTTTATTTCTTTTTTTTTTTTCCATTCAGGTATGATGTACAACTTCATAGAGAGGGTTTGTTAAAACAAGGTTTTATTCATATCTGTCTCTGGCTGAGGAGAGGAGTGAGCATAGCAAAGACATTGTTAGAAGAAGGAGTGCCGCTGACAACACAAAACACTGCACCAAAAGTTAACTGCCAAACTTTACACACATGATTCAATAATAACGTTGGGGGCCAGAGAGATGGCTCAATGGATAAGAGCACTGGCTGTTCTTCCAGAAAGCCCAGGTTCAATTCCCAGCACCTACAGGACAGTTCACACATGTCTGTAACTCCAATCCCAGGGCTTCTGACAGCCTCACACATGCATACATGCAGATCAAACACCAACATATAAAATAAACATCAATTATATAATAATAATTAATAATGATAATAATAATCTTTACATATCAAAGATCTCAATTCTCCCATCAAAAGACCCAGGCTGACTGAATGAATCAAGAAACAAAATTTATCTACCTTCTGTCTACAAGAAATATATCTTAGCTTTTTTTTTTTTTTTTTGTCAGAGCTGAGGGTGGAACCCAGGGCCTTGTGCTTGCTAGGCAAGCACTCTTCCACTGAGCTAAATCCCCAACCCCATATCTTAGCTTTAAAGATAAGCACTGCCTCGGAATAAAAGGATGAACAGAAGTACTCCAGTCAAATGGGACCAGGACACAAGCAGGCATCTGTATTCCAATATCCGACAAAAATAGACTTCAAATTAAAATTAATCAGAAGAAACAAAGAGGGACACTTCATTCTAATCAAGGGAACAGTTATTCAAGAAGATATTACTATCTAAACTCAAGGGGCACACAATTTCATTTTTTAAAAAAAGTGCTACCATATTTAAAGACACCGATTAAATTCAACCCTTTAATAATAGGTGATTTTAATACCCCACTTTCTCCAGTAGACAAGTCATCTAGACAAAAAAAAACATCAGAATTAATTGACAACAACCAGACTTCACAGATACCTACAGAATACTCCACCCAAATACCAAACAATACACAGTCTACCCAGGAGCACACTGAAGCCTTTCCAAGATAGATCACATCCTTGGACACAAAACTAATCTTTAAAAATTCAGGAAGATTGACACAACTCCTTACCTGACCACAAGGCAATAAAACGTGTTGACACACATTAAATTGACAAGTGAGTCAATCTCTAATGAATACAAGAACTCATGAAGAATGAACAGTTCATTGCAGAATGATGGATTAGTAAAAGAAGAAAAAAAGACGGGGCTGGAGGGATGGCTCAGTGGTTAAGAGCAGTCAGTGCAAATGTCAATTTCATGGCGCCCGTGGTTCAACCTTCGAAGGGTGCTCTGTGAAACTGTCGGGCTGTGGCTACGCAAACAGGATATTTTAAGGGACTGCTCATTTGTAAGACGGAATTTTAATGGTTATAATTTTAAATTTTAAATTTTTCTCTGTCTCCATCTGAAGAGGTCAGTGAACTGGATACTTGGGGATGTTACATAAAGTCATAGGACACAAACATCAGGTTTCACCTTTGCACAGGTCACCCTGAGTCATTTGCTTATAGGACAAAGGATCAAGAACAATGTGTCCTAGAGAGAAGAGAAAATGGTGGCAGATGGCGGCATGTCTCTAGCAGCCTAAGGTAGTTATAAGTATCAAGCTTAGGTAATTGGGTTAGCAATTCTAATTATGTGGGCATTCTGTGTATTGGGTATTTGCTGATATATAAATCCATTGGATAATAATAAAAAAAAAATGTTTCCAGCCCTTAAAGCTGCTCTAGTGTCTGAAAACCAGGGAACCCTTGGTTGGACAGCCTCAGTCTGGAAAGAAATGTGTGCCCCTTCAAACTGTGGCTCTGTTTTCAGACTGATTCGTAACTAAACAGGAAATGAATGCGGTGAAGGAATGCTAACACTTGCTCCCATAGACAGTAGGTGCTGACTCAGACCGCAGGGGTGGAAGAGCTGTTTCTGCAGGTGAAGGGCTACAAGTTTGCCTCTTCAAGCATAAGCAGGTCATTATTCTTCTGTTTATTCTCTTTTCATTTATGAGACAGTGTTCTGCGAGGTATCCCCTGCTTTTTGTCATGGAAACCTTCTTACTTCTACTTCTTAAGTCCTGGGAGTATAAGAGTGGGCCACCTTGCATGGTTCAAAGATACATTATTGTTTAAGTAAGTCTTTTTAGTACACTACAACATCTCTTTGTGTTTAACAACTGTAATCACACTTTACTAAGAACAAGACATTTCTCTCATAATACTACATTATAATGACAGGAAACTGGGCATGAGAGACCACTCTGTTAGCAAATGCTTGCCTTGCAAGCAGAAAAGTTTATGTCTCATTGGGCTTGGTGGTGATGCCAATTATCCCTCTGGCTCAGGAGGTAGAGACAGGTGAAACCCTGGAGTTCACCAGCCAGGCAGGATTAGCTGAATTACTGAGGTCCATGCCAGTGAGAGATCCTATCTTAAAGAGCAAGGAGGACAGCTCCTGAGGAATGACATTTAAGAATGACCTCTGGCCTCCACTCACATGAGCACAGAAAAGAGAGTCATGCCCTGCCTCAAGCCTCCAAGACTGTGACATTTCTAGGCTGACCTGTAGGGGGCAGCATCGCCTCGCTCCTGACTCAAGCCTTCCTTGGGCGTGGCTCCACTTGGTACCCCAGGCTCTGCAGACAGCTGGAGCAGCTTTCAACAAACTGCACTTTCCTGGGGATGGCAGCTGCACTCCCAGCTGCTTCCACTGCTGTGGTTAATCTTCTCCATCTCTGCCACCTCAGATCAGACATGCCTTTCTGTCTCAGCCAGGAAGATCAGGGTCTGCCTGAGAATCTTGCTCCTTATTCTGTGGACCCTGGTTTTCATTGCATTAAAAGTTACAAGTGATCTCTTCATGTAATTCTAAGCTTGTGAAGAGAGGACAAATGCACTTATATTCCTCTGACCCACCGTCGTCTGTGCTTAGACAGCCTGCTCCCCTCAGACAGCAGGTAGCTTGGTGCAGACAGGGCATCAGTGTTTTTGCTGATGATGCTGGGGGTGGGAGGTGGAGGGTGGGGGGTAGAGGGTGGGGGGTGGGCAGAACAAGCGATAGGAATGAGGAACCAGGGGCTGCTCCATACCCAGGAGTTTCTCCACATACCTGGTCGTTCCTCAACCCTCAGCAGCACAGATATTCCCAAGAACCCTCTGCTAAGACCCACTTCCCAACTTTGGTTTCCATGTATCTTACAGCGCGATCATGGGAGTTAACACGTGTCTCCTGGCTCTCTCGGTCCAGAAGGTGTGAATAGCCCATTCTGTCCCTGCAGCCTTTCAGACACGAAGGACTCAGAGAAGAGTCAAATGGAGAAGGCTTGGCAGCTGTCAGGTGTCTCAGTTACTTGAAGGCTGAGGTGGGAGGAGCCCTTGAGTCCAGGGGTGGAAGGCCTGCCTGTGCAGCATAGATGGATCCATCTCACAAACAAACAAATGAGTAACTAAGCACAGAGTCACAGGCAGTTAAGAGTGGAGAGACCTAAACCTTATCTGTTGCTACCCCTCTAGGAAATCTCAGGCCTTGGGGATAACCAGGTTGCTGAGGGTCACAGTAGGAACACAGTACAGCTCTGAAGATGGGCAGGACGGGGATCCGCTGTGTCACCGATGCTGGTGTGTGATGTCCTGAGGGTGCCTGTGGCTCTTCAACCTCTGAGCATCAATGTGGTTCCTCAGCCACTTCCTGTGCTCTTCTGTGCTTTACTACATAGCCACAAACATTGTCTTTCTGAGGGGCAGGAAGGCAGAGACCTTGGGTACCATCAGTGCCTTACCCTGACCCTATGACCTTGTCTGTAAGAGAAGGGGCTGGCCACAACATCACCTCATGGCATCCAAGCTGCATTCAGTACAACCGTAGACCAGCAACCCACACCTCCAGAGTATGAGAGGCAGGCCTCCAGCTTCAACCCAGGTTTGTTAGGTTACATGGCTGTAGTTTATGGGCTTTTTGCTCATATTGCTATTCTATCATGAGACCTGTGTGGTCAGAGCTGGCCCCACTGAGGGAGCTGCTATCAAAGCATGTGCACACACACATGTGAAGGGGCTTTCATTTCCTCTGAGCTCACAGGCAGACTTTCTGCTTGTTGAACTTTACAGAGGACTCAAGACTCATGGGGCAACAGGTCAGTACCGTGAGGAAGGCACAAACCTCCAGGGGTCCCACAGCCCCAAGAGCTATAGTCTATAGTCTTTGTCCCATGCATACCGCCACCTTTAACTCTAAATTCTTCTGATGATACTGTCCTCTGCTTAGGTCATGTTGCCCAGGACTCAAAGAGGTAGATACACTAAAGGAGGTCTGTGCACGGCCCTCAGGCAGAGAGAAGCACGCTTTATTGAAGAATAGTGTCCCCTTTAGACTCAACTCCCCTGCACAGAAGGCCCGAATGTTCATAAGCTCATGTGTGGCAACAAGGCATCTAGCAAACACACACACACCAGAGAGAGGCACATGGTATTTTCTGAATCCCACGTGATTTCAGCTGAGCCCCAAGGATGACAAATGAAATCCAGTATTACTCCTCCAACCCACTCGGGACTGCAGAGACACTCAGGTATAAGAAGCAGCCACTGACTGTTCTTTCATGAAGACTGTGGAGCATGACATGAAGCAGACATCAAGGGTTCAAAATCCTCCTTGGAGGAAGGTTTGTCTTTGGTGATGAACCACAGGCTTCTCTCTGTCGGCTGCCTCTTTCCAGAGGCTCGGCTCAGTGAACCCTATTCTGAGAAAGGTTTTCCAGGTGTGATCATGCTGCTGCCAGCCAGGCGAAGCCTGGTGCATTCCCAGCAAATCAACTGAGGCTGATTAGGGATATTAATAGAGTGTGCCCTTCCCCCAGGCCTGAGCAGGCCTGCAAGTCATTGACCACAGCAAGACCAAACAACAATAGGACCTAGAAGGAGGCATTGCCTTGCCAGTCTTGGCACCCTGAGGTCTGGTACAGAGCTAAGAAGAATGGACTGCCTGCTGAGCTAGCCTTGACACCTTCCAGACTACTATCTCCTCACCTAGCCCCTGGGCGGTACCGAGAAGAGACTCTGGGGGGTGGGGCTTCCCCTTTATATGTGAAAGCAAATTATTAAACTTCGGGCCTTGATCAGAATACTTTGTCTTGGCCCCACGTTTCTCTCGCCCTCCTTCCTGTTAATTCCTAGGCTTCGTCTCAGGAGAAGCTGGTGATCGTGGCTGCAGGCAGCTACGATGGAGTTGTGGATCTTGAGAGGAGATGCTGATATAGCAGACTAAGGATCAGCCCCAGGATCTGAACTTAGAAAATGCACCTCAGAGGCTTCTAGAAATCATTTGGTCCTTTATATGATTTTGTATAATTCAGTCAATGCTCATATTTTCAGAAGTGTTTCCTTATTAAATATTAATTATATTATAAATGTTAAGCTGATGGTTTCTTTCCTGGACATTATGATCATTGGGGGAGATGCGAGGGTTGGGGGAGCTCTTTTTTAATAACACTGTTGGGCTGGAGAGATGGCTCAGAGTTTAAGTGTGCTGGCTGCTCTTCCAGAGTTCTGAGTTCAATTCCCAGCAACCACATGGTGCCTTATAACCATCTATAATGAGCTATGGCATCCTCTTCTGTCGTTCAGGCATATATGCAGGCACAACACTGAACATACTAAGTCTTTTTTTAAAAAAAATAATAAATTATTTGCTGGCCTCAAAAGACTAGTTCCTCAGTTGGCCTTGACAGTACAAAAAAAAAAAAAAAAAAAAAAAAAACACCAGAATTAATTTTGGCTACCTATGTGGTCTTAAACCCAGCAAGAAAGTACAACCAAGATAAAAAAGAGTCAGTGTTTGTCTAACAGTTAAAAGATGGGAGTATATCAAGACCGTGGCTCACTTCAGCACTAAGATGGCTGCCCACAGCTGGGAAACAAGGCTGTCTTCTTAAATCCTGAGGACAAACCTAAAGGTTGCATTTAACTATGGGACACTACCTCCTTCTGGGGGAGCACTTCTTACAGAGATAACGTGCCTTTCTGTACACTAAGCACCCATGTTCTCAGATGAAGGGAAGTGGCCAGATATTGGGTGGTCAAATTCACAAGTTTGGACAATTATTTAGGAT
This sequence comes from Rhabdomys pumilio, assembly GCA_030674055.1. Taxonomy (NCBI): domain Eukaryota; kingdom Metazoa; phylum Chordata; class Mammalia; order Rodentia; family Muridae; genus Rhabdomys; species Rhabdomys pumilio. The sequence goes on along the minus strand of JANHMN010000003.1, from coordinate 70,024,785 downwards.
ATAAAGGTGGTTTTCTTAGAACTTTGCTAGACAATCCTATAAAATGACACAATGAGAGGGGGAGGGAGGGAGAAGGGGTACTGCACACCTTTAATCCAAGCATTTTGGAGGCAGATCTCTGAGTTCAAGGCCAGCCTGGTCTACAGAGAGATTTCCAGGACAGTCAGGGCTACACAGAGAAACCCCTGTCTTAAAAACAAAAGACTAAATAGGATTCCATTTATCTTTGAAACTGTCAGTTAGTGGCTGACTTTATCCGATTCCTCTAACAAAGCTTCCAAGATGATGCAACAAGCACCTCATTACACATTACCTCATCCTTCTACAGGACTCTGGTCCATGGTCCAGGGATCCTAGGCTGGACCTGACCCCTCATCACTATGGATCCAGGACTCTCTCAAACGACATGTTTACATAATGACTGACCCTTCCCAGGTCCTTTACCCATAACAGTCCCAAAATGGCTCTGCTTTTCCCAGCCTCTAACCATCCCCTCACTGTATGTTGTTCCTCTTATATCTGCCTCCAGTGTCTGGGACAAAGGGTTAGTGACCTAAAAGTCTCAGGTGGACTGAGACACTCTGTGCCGAAAAACTGACTTCATTGATAACACCTGTGGGCTGTCAGGGAGCAGGCTGCTTCCCTCTGTTGGTACCTACCACTGTGAGGCTGCAGGGGAACTGACCAAAGATGAAATCTCTGTCCCTTTTCTGCCATAAAAACCCCCAAGGCCCCAGAACCATGTACAGTCTCCACTACCTCAGATAGACCATGGCCCTTCAGTAGTCCTGATTAAATAATTCTGGTTCTGGGGTAGTGGAGCCTGTTACCTGGGCCCCATCCCAGACCCATTAAAGCAGAAGTACTGGGGCAGGGGGCTTCAGCCTTAACGCTCTGAAAAAAATCTCCTCAGCTGACTCTAATGTGCAAACAGAGTGAAACCCTCTACGTTAACTCTAAAAGGACAAATGGATTTGAATCCTGAGCTGCATCTGGAGGCTGCACTTGGTGACTGTGTTTGCTGAGTTTCTGGAATTATCCAGAACGTGGATCATTGGTGTGGTCCTGATGGTGTAAATCACAGCAGGTCTGTGTCACTCTTTGACTGGAACACCAGTTTCATAAGAGGCTGAAGACTGTCCTAGTGTTCTAGCTTTCCCCTTTGTGACAATGTCACCAATCTGCTGACTCATGACACTCATGAAAAGTGGAGAAAGTGTGTGTGTGTGTGTGTGTGTGTGTGTGTGTGTGTGTGTGTGTATGTGTGTGTTTTCAAGTGTACACATGGAGGCCAGAGATTAAGATTAGACATTTATTTCACTTACTCTCAACCTCAGTTCTCATGAGACAGAGTCTTTCACTCAAAAAATCTCACCCATTTGTCTAGGCTGACTGGCCAGCAAGCTCCCAGCATCAGCTGGTCTTATCTCTAGGGCTGTGGCTACAGATACATGCCACTGTGCCTGGCTTCTACATGGCTATTAGGGATCTGAACTCATGCCCTCACTTTACCCACAAAGCCATCGCCCCAATCAGAGATCCATGTTTCCTTAGTGATGTTCTGGACTCTAACAAAGGGGCACTGCCTTTTTTAACAAGCAGAAAGCCTTGTGCCAAACAATGGACAGGTGGGCTAGCCTCATGTGCAAAGAACTTGCTCTCTCACCCACCAGCCTATCTTTTCTGTTACATTAGAATGAACTTTGACCCCAAGCTCACACTTGGGTCTGAAGGAGACCAAAGCACTGCCACAAAGTGCAGACTTGGGCAAGAGATTTCCCTGGTCATGCCACTTAAACCACAACACACAGTGCTAAAACCCAGGAGTCTACCCTGTGGGAACACACCAGGAGGCATCAGGGCCCTGTACTTGGCCAAAGCATTGAGGGTAGCAAGAACGGTTCACAGTTGTCTAGTCCTTTCTAACAAAGGGGTGGAGCTTTGTATGTTCTAAAACCTGGCTGTGTGCTTCTTCACCTGGGAGGCATTATCTCAAACTGTAACCCAGGCTGGCTTAGAACTATCAATCTTATGATTCTCCTGCCTCAGCTTCCTAAGTACTGGGTTATAGGCCTGAGCCACCACACCCTTCTCAGGTTTGTCTTGACTTCCTCTAATCTCATCAAAGCCACTGAGACATTCACATTGATGTTCAGAGAGCTACACTGCTTTTTCAGGGGACACACAGCTTGTCAGGGGCCCTCTCTCTCCAATGTGCAAATACTACAGAGTCATCTCCATGTGCTATGGTAGAGAGGGTACCAGAAACCCTGGCAAGGGGGACCACATTCGTGAGGGAACAATGTGCAAGGCCTATAGCCCATGGACTGGAAGTACAGAGTGGGAGACTTGCATTGAGGTAGAAGGTCTCTCTGCTCCAGGACACATTGAGAAAGATGGATATGAGTGTTTGCCTACAGGTATGTGCACCATGTGTGCTTCTGGTACGCACAAAGGCCAAAAGAAGCGCTGGGTCCTCTGAAATTGGACTTGCGGGCAGTCGGAAGTCACCACATGGGGTCTGGAAACCAAACACTGGTCCTCTGCAAGTGCTCATAACCTCAGAGTCATTGCCCCAGGATGATCGACCTCTGAGAAGCAACTGCTTCATACATGGAATGATCACTCCAGTCTGCTGGAGCCAGGTGACCAACGGCCCCCTTGGTGTTTGAAGTGCCGGAGTTTGCAGGCAGCTGAATGTCACTGAAGGAGCAGTCACTCACCAGGCCTGCTGCACCCAGGATATCCATTCCAGTACATGGCGGTGGAGGCATCAGACCCAGGATCATGGCATTGCCTCCTCAGGCTGTGCTGCATGAGGGGTGCCGAGGCTAGACCACCCAGTTCACACAGCTACATCTAACCAGCACATACTCCTGTGTTTACTGTTCAGAGTGGTGGAAGGACAGTGGCCCATAGGGCACTGATGTAACCCACAAGGACAAACTGCCCTTTGTGGTACTGTGACCCAACAGCCACTGGCTGGGTGATTCATCATCAGCCACACATCACTGATAGGACTGAAACTTGCCCTTGGGGCCCATGGTATACAAGCCTAGCCTACTGAATGCAACTCTTTTAACACAGGGGCTCAGGGGGCGGGCACAGGTAGCACACACAAACAGGCAGACTCTGGATCAAGAACTCACGTAGCCAAGGCAGGGTCAGAATCCAAAGGAGGTCAAGAACTTCCTCCCTTTTATTTAAGTTAGAAACTAATAAAAGCAACACCCATGCTCAGGCAAGCCCCACGGCTAGGTCCTCTGTGCTGTGCAGACTAATTAGTCCTGATGGCATAGTCCACAGGCCAAGAGCCCACAATTCTCCAGCAAGACTGACCCTGAGGTGGAATAGAAAGTCAGCTGGACCTCAGGTGAGGGCCAGTGTGTGACTAAGTCACCCACACCAGCAGTCCAAGGCTCAAGTGTGAGGACCTTGATGGCTGACCAAACTGTACTATACTATGTCTGTACCATAACTCCACTTCTGTCAAGAGCAGAACCCACTTTGGATGCTCCACCCTGATGTAGCAATGGAAAGCCCCCGACTATGGTCCACTCCCCAGCCTGTGCCAGAAACCAAGAGCACTAGACAAACGAAGGATGAGCCTGGAGTCCACACTGGCATCAGAACAAGGTGCCTCTGCAAACCGAATACAGGAGACACTGGGGAGGAATCCTTGAGAAACACATTTGGGAAGTTTCTTCGGATCCTTCTGAGCTCAAGGAAAAGGCAGGCAAGATTCAGGCTGCCAGCTGGTGCCATGGAGGATAGCAGGTGTGATGAACCCACAATGACAGAAATCCAACCTCTGCGCAAACTGCAGTGACCAGGGGATCCCTCTGCCATTCAACTCATGTTAGGGAACAGGCAGGACACAGGGCTAGGGCAGGTGGGTCTCCATCAAGAGAGCCCAGTACTATTGTCAGGTATATATCCTGCTGCTCTTCTGTGCCTTTAAGGAAGGCAGACATCAGGCTCCTACCAGCTCTCAGGGACCTAGAGTCCTGCTGGGGAACCTTTAGCAGTTTCTAACTGGTCACAGGCATCTGCCCTTAGGGGGATGAGCTAGTGCTTGGCAGAGGGCACACAGGTGGTCGCCCCTTGACTTTAGGGGTCTGGTACCATCTGCTGATGGAGTCTGTGGGTACCACCTAAGCTGGGTCAACCTAGGGGTTCTGTCCCTGATAAAACATGTCTTCTGTTGGAATATGCTCTCTGATGTCCAGGACACTGTGGAACAACATTCCTACCTCCCACAGGTATCCCTACAGTCAAAGTCTGTGCTGTTGGTGCCAAGGGACCCCTGCCCTTCCCCATTAGCTACTGCCAGGCCTGGGTGGCAAGTGACCTCAAGGCTTTGCATGACTGTCACATCCTCTGGCCCAGGGTTGCTGGTGACAGCCCATGTCTCTGGACGCTTCTCTCCACACAAGTCGCTGGCAGCTTTGGAAACCTGAGCACAGGTGACAATGCAGAACTTCATTTCTCTGCCTAGAGTTAAGAACAGCTGGAACGGCTGCCGCCCGGAGCTGCTACTGTCAGCTTCTGGCCCAGGCAGGAAGAACCACGCAGTCTGTGGGATAAAGCAGAAAGAGAAGATGAGAGCCCACACTGCTCTTCTAGCCTGACCAGACTCAATAGGTCCCAGGGCTAGGACTCAGGCTGTCACACACCTACTCCTGTAGCCCTCCACAACTCAGGACCCAGCAGATTGTGCTCCCTCTGTCAGTGGCTCTGAGGAGCCTCTTATACAGGAGACCCAGGAACAAATGCAGCTAAGGTCCCTAGGCTTCTTCTGCCCTTAAGAAACTTCTGACTTACACAATCACATGATGGTTGCACCAGGAAGTGCTGAAGACAAGGGGGGTTTCTAACATTGAGATAGGAGCCAGGACCTGTATGTTTATTTAGGTGTGGGGTATGGGAAGAATTGATGAGACAGGAGTTGGCTGGAAGAGGAGATCGGAAGGAGCATAATGGCCCTGAGAGGAAATGTGATGCTTTCAGAATGTAAACAAAGATAAACCAGTGAGACAAAAGAGCACAGGAAACAGGCAGAGTCTGTGGGTTAGGAGGAAGACAGGTATGATGAAGGGCAGGTAACAGGCTGTGGACAACAAGAGGCATGCTCTTTTGTGACCTGAACAAAATTTCACCACAGCCTCTAGATGCCAGGCCATGGGACAGGGCATTGAGACGTAGTAGTGACTGAGGAGGGACTGTCCTTTTGGCCATGAACTCACATCCCCTGCTTCATCCTCAGTCACTTGGAGCATCAGTGCTGCTCCGGAAAACGATGGTGGATGTCTACCTGCCCAGAGAAGGACTCAGGAACCAGCTCCTCCCCCTGCACCTCCCCTTGATGAAGTCTTCATGGAGAATGTTCCAGAAGCAAGAAGGAAGCACTGATCTATTTACTGGTAAACACTGCTACAGCTGAACCCCAGTGGCCTCCCAGCAAAACCCTAACCCAGTCCTAGGCTGCCCCTAAGGAGGTTGTGGCTTAGCATTTGAGTCTAGGGAGTGATGGCAGCAAAGCTAACATCTCCTGAGCTGATTAAGGTTGCAGGGCTAGATGTACCTCCGCTGCAAGGCAGAGAGGGACACCTGTGATGGAAAAATAAACACTGCCCTCATCCGAACGACTAGAGGGGCTCATGGGCCCACAGGCTCTGTACTGAGCTGTGTCCTCAAGCAGGCACTGCAGGAAGCAAAACCTATGTAACCTGCCCTCTGGTGTGCAGTTGCGAAACCCCCAATACAAGGAATTTCTTTAGTTCTTTGTTTACAAAACATTAGAGCAAAAAATATATGCTAGTACTGAGGCTCTGGGGAAGTTCTCCATCACTGAGATATGCCCCCAGGACTGCTACAGTTCCTAGAGGCAGGCTGGTACTGATCCCCAGGTCCTGAATGTCCTAGACACTGGCAGGGCAGAGAGGCTGCTACCTCTCCAGCAGGTCCTGAGGCCCCTAACAGTCCTAAAATACCCAAAGACTCTGAACTTCCCATGGCATAGACTACTGGTCCACTTGATCCTGCCTCAATGTTACTACAAAGAAATAAGCAGAGCAAGAAGTCTGTGTGTGTGTATGTGTGTGTGTGTGTGTGTGTGTGTGTGTGTTCCACCAGCTTTGCAAGACAGGCCTAGCTGACAGGAGAGTGCCACAGAAGGACAATGTGCACACCAGGGCCCACCTCGGCACTCTGTACGCTTACGTGTGCAATGGCTGGTGGGAGCTATGCTCTCTGGTTCCTGTGATGGCTCCAGGTGAGGGATTATCCTCTGGCTCACCCCAAGGTCTTAGTCTATGCCTCTAATTCTGTCAGTTTCTTCTCTGTAGCCTGGTTTTCTCATCTGTGAAACACAATCCTTCGGCTGAACAGCAGACTCAAGCTCATTGTTTGGTCTGCACTCCTGTGCATGGCTGGCCTTGGCAAAACCCCATCCTGCCATGACTTGATACACTCTCTACCTGTGCTGTCCTTTTTGTTCTCAGGTCTCACCAGGCACAAGTGATCACTGCATGAAGGACACCACCAAAAGACACTCTCGTGCCAGCCAGGCCTATCCACAACAGCTGGAGAAAGTCCTTCGTCCTGCTCTGGGCGTTTCTCTGTAGTTGTATTAAGATAGGATGGACATAGTAGATCTAAAGAAACCAGGTACAGGGGATGCAGTTGGTGGCACTTCTTGCCAGGACCTTCCTAATGGTTACCTGGCAGAAGAGGTAGGTTACCTGGGTCAGTAGGGCCAGAGTTGTTGGAAGAGGACAGCAACCCCAGCTGATAGATTAGTGACATTGCTGATGACTCCCCTACTGTCCCATTGCAAGAGTGCACATGGAGGGAGCAGGCATGCTGTGTTTTGGCCGCTTCTGGCCTTGACTCTATTAAGGTGCCTGGCCCTCTCTTATACTGGGCCATGGTCTACAGCTGACTTGTATCCACATGCCTGGAGGCTGAAGGGTGGAGAGGGTTCCCAGGAAGTGCCAGGCATGTGCCACATGTCAGCTCCTTCTCCTGCTGCTCTGCTGTGGGTCAGTCTCTGACCTGTGGGGACTGCAGAGAGCAAGAACGTTTCTGGATCAGCCTTGGGGACAGAGGCCAGGCCTGTCCAGATGGAGGAGAAAGTGCTCTGGGTGGCCAGACTGCTGTGGCCCCCAAAAACTCAGGAGGCCTAAGTCCCTGGGGATACTCATCACCATCTTGAAGACATGTACTAGGGATTGAGTGTGGCTTCCTACCTGAATCTGAGGTTGACTGGGTCTGTGCCCCCTTCTTCCTCTAGAGCAGACTAGTGACTAAAGCTTATCCAGGACTCAGGACACTAGCTTCCCTAGTCACATGGGAGTAACAACTGTAGGAACAGGCCAGGGACATAAAAAGGCCTCACAGCACCTGAGAACTATGTCTAACAATTTCCATTCCCTTTTCTCAGATGAGAACACTGAGGCTCTGGGATTTAAGCCTGCCCAGGATCAAACCAACAGGGTGTCAGTGGCAAGAGGTCCTGAGCCAAACCTAAAGCCCAGTGGCTCCTAATGACACGTGCAGGACCAGGTTCAGGCTGCCTGCCCCTCTCACAGGGCAGAGACAGGGTAGACTAGCCTCTGCTGGAGAAAGTAAGGTGCCTGCCCACTTGCTGAGAAAGAAGTACGTTCAGATTCCAGAGGCAAATAGGGTCGTGGACATGAGGAGCCTCTCAGCCCCACAGGTGACTCCACCCCACAGGTGACACTGCATTCAGGTCACTAGTGACAGGAACAGACAATTAGTAGACTGCCATTAGCCCTTTGAATCTTGCTCCCCTCGGGACCTAGACACTGCTACCTTACTATGGGAGGGAAAAATAAAAAGTCTGCAAGTCTTCAGAGAGTGGAGTCCATTCTGACTGCTCAGGAGCCAGCTGCTCATGCTTAGACCTGGAGCGAGCTGCAGAGGCTCAGCAGGACCTGACTCAGCCTGGACTCAGCCCAGCTCAGGAGCAGTTTCCCTGCGCAGTCTGACCCACAGGTTCACTGAGGCTGAAAGCTTCCCAGCCTGGTCCCTTACGCCATAGCACAAAGCAGGAGGCCAGCGGGGAGGAAGAATCGAGGTTCCTCTTACAAGGCCTCCTCACTTTCAGCAGGCCTGCACCCCCATTCTCCCTCAGCCCACAGGAGTCCATGCCCCATGCTTCATCTCCAGGAAGACTTTGAACTGGGGCAGGAGACAAGGACCAGTATTGAGCTGACTTTTTAGGACCTGACTATAAACCTCAGGCTTCTACAAGCCAACCATGCCAGCCCCTCCCAAGAACACACTAGCAGGCTGGCCTAGCATCCTTCTCCTATCTGAAAAGGGCAGCACCAATGCAGACCTCACTCTGCTGTCCCTTCCTGTCCCCAAGCTCTCTGCTATGATAGACCCGTCTCTTAAAAGAGTCTCATCCATGCCGCTGCTCCCCAAAAACCACCTGATGAGTCCGTCTCTTGCTTTTCCTTCAGTCAGACTCCTGTTTTCTTATGACTTCATTCACTCACAGTACTGAGCACAACAGCGGGGCTCACAGACACCTGTTCTGTAGTAAGTCCCCTCCGGGGACCAGAACAGCCACCTAACTTCAGTCAGGATGGCTGCTGCTTTACATCGGCCTTCATCCCTACACCCTGCACAGAAGACAGACATTACCTCTCCCATTGGCAAGCCCATAATTGTGTGAGAAGAGGTAGGATATGAACAGGCCATATGTCCCTAAATCCCACTACCCTGATGCTCATCAGACCCTCCCTGGGAGATGTGATAGCCATTACCAAGAGCAGAGATAAGCCAGAGAGGTTTCCAGCCCTCCTGAGGGCTCACCTGGCTGGGCTCCAAAGGTGCCTTTCATGCAGGCAGATGCTTCCAGGTGCTAACAAAGGCCGTGGGAATGAGAGAGTAGGGCACAGTGGTGATGCAGTTCCATGTGTCTGAAGTAGGGTCATAGCAGTCCAGGGTCTTACACCTCTGAGTCCCAAAGTAGCCTCCCACCACATACAGCTTGTTGCCTGAAGCCACGGCGTGACAGGACATGCGTTTGGCTGTCATGTCCCCAATCCGCGTCCACTGGTTGGTCTCACAGTCGAAGCGATAGGCTGAAGCTGCTGTGTACTCTGTATCACCTCCCATGATGAAGATCTGGCTGCCCAGGACAGCGGCAGCTGTGTATCGCCAAGGCTGGGGACACTCTGCCTTGATTGTCCACCGGTTCTCCGAGGGGTCAAAACACTGGACTTTGGACACCATGTCTCGGTGGATGCTGGTCCCTCCAAACACAAAGAGTTTCAGCTTGGCACTCACCACTGCAGCATTGCTGACACCATCTCTCATCGGGGCCACCATAGTCCACTTATTATCCCCGGGGTCATATTTCTCTACTTGTTTCAGGGAGACAGAAGGGGAGGCAGGAAAAATACCTGCTAGGGATGTATGGCCCCCCACCACATACAGACAGTTCTCCAGCTCAGCTGAGCCATGGCCAAAGCGGGCAATCAGCATGGGGGCTGCCTTAGACCATTCCTCATGGACAGTGTCATACACCCAGACATCCTTAGAGACCCCGTTCTCAGAGCCCCTGCCTCCAGTCACGTAGACCTTGCAACCAATCGCCGAAGCACTGAACTCCTTCCGGGGGCTCGGCAGATCCGCCTTGGGGATAATCTCCTTGGCTTTGTGATCCACTTGGTAGATCTTATCACACATGAAGGTCTGGCCTCCCAAGATGAGCAGCGTGTGACCTGCCTTTCGAGGCCGGGCAAAGGGACTGGTGACCACACCATCATTCAACAAGATCTTGGTCTTGCAGCGGAAGGCCTCATCTATGATGAGCTTGGTGCACTCATCTGCCATGAGGAGGGCCTCTCCAGATATGGCCTTCTTCAGGCAGTCTGAGGGCAACAGGGCCAGTCGAACATTGCGCAGGAGCAGTGGTAGGTGGGCCTTCCTCTGCTCTAGGTCATGTTTCACCCACTGCAGGATGGCCTCAAAGACCACACGCTCATCCTCAGTCTCCAGCTCATCTCTGGAGATGAGGTCCAACAGCGTGTCCCTAGAGAGACTGTTGAAGTCCTCACTCTGCCGCACCGTCTCAAAGTGCACCAGGGACATTCGGCATGAGAATTCGTAGAGCCGTCGGCACTGGTGGGCATCAGACAGCACCATCATGCCAAGGCAATTGGAGGGGGAAAGATTCTTCTCCAGGAACTCGGCAGCTGCATCCCGGACATCATGGAACTGCAGCATGTCACCGGCCTCCAGCAGCGACTCTGCGTTCTCCTCATTAATGACGATGCGAGAAGAGTAGGCAAAGTCCAGCAGCAGCTCCAGCACCTCGGGGTGCAGGTTGTCCTGGAAGTTGACAGTATCATCCCTGCTTTCCCGCAGGCCGTGGCTGAACATGGCCTCAAAGTATCGGCTGGAGGCAGCCAGCACTGCACGATGGCAAGGAAAGGCTCGGTCACCAGCCCAGAGTGTGACGTCAGTGAACATGCAGTGTTTGCGCAGAGTGTTGAGGTGGGCCAGCACACAGTCAGGGTGCGAGGCCTTGTGGAAGACTGAGATGTTCATGGAGCCCGTGCTGCTCCGCGACTTGCGTGTCTCATGAACACTGACGGACATCGTGTACTAACCTGTGGGGGGAGTGACACTGATCAGAACCGAAATCTCCTGCCCACAGGCCCTCTGGACAGCAAGCCACCTTTTCACACTCAACCCCAATGCCCCACCCTCTTCCTTTCCTTTGTCCAGCTCCAGGCAACCAAGCCTTGCTTCCTGTATCTCTAAGGATGTTGCAGGCAAGAAGGCCTTGGGCTTCACTCTGTCCTGCAGAGACTAGTTTTGTTCTGCCTAGACACACATCTCTAGCTGCACCGATTTTCCCTCAACAATAAAGTACCAATAAAAGCAGCTGTATTTTACAATGTTCCATAGTTACATGAGACGAATGCTACATTTACAACAACAGCCAGCGAGCCTTCCGGTTTACTCTTCAGCTGCCTCACTGCTGCCGCCACTACAGTCCAGAATGAGGAGAGACAGGGATTCTGACCTTAGGCCTTCACTATATTCTACCTTTGGTTTTGTTGGTGCATTTGTCGGTCTGTTTGTTTTTAGTGGTTTGAGACAAGATCTCTCTCTATAGCCCTGGTAGAGCCATGCAGCCTCAAACAAATGAACTTGCCAGCCTCTGCCTCCCCAGTACTACTAGTATTAAAGGTGTGGGCTATCACACTCTAAGTCAGAGTTTTTAATGACTGCACTACTTTTATATTAAAATCATGTTGCAGTTTCTAGATCAAGTGTGCTGGATGTGGGTCACCCCTAGAACTGCAGGGAAGAACTTCGAGGCTGAGGTACTTGAGGTAAACCCAGGCAAGGATGCTCGGCATGGACACCTTCCTGGTCCAATGTGTGACACACACCGTTTGTGAGAACCCTCATTAAACAAATCAATCTAACTGGGTATAAACACAAGCCCATGTGCACCAGTGCCACAGATAACCCAGACGCCAGGCCTCACACAGACCCTCCCCCAACAGACCTTTAGATACACTTAAAACACTCTTATTCACAGCTGCTATATACTTTCTGTATAAACATTAGTTGGGATTTTTTTTCTTTTAACATTTTGTGTTTTCCTGAGACCAGACTGGTCTTGAACTCAGAGGTCAGCTTGCCACTGCATCTCGAGCTGTGGGATTACGGGTATGTGCCACTATACACTAAGCAAATTTTTATGAAAAGATTTTGTTTTCTTGAAACAGTTTCTAACTCTGTATCTTCTGTGGTGGCCCCTGAGGGCTGAACCACAGGCACAAGACACAAAGGCTCTTCTGGAAAGCCTGAGAATGAGAGTGAGATGTGCCCTAGTCTCGGCTCCATGGCTCTGAGATCACACCTCTTGCCCTGCCTGCTCCACACATCACACAAGCCTGACATGGCTGTGGTTTCCAGTGGATGGAGGAGCAGGGCTTGGTACTGCATAGATTTCCTCTTCAGGTCAGCAAGTGTTCCAGCCTCAGTTTTCCCAGGAAGGGTAGGAAGGTAAGCTAACACTCACCCGGGAGCTCACAGGGCAGGGCACACCCTCTTCCAGGACCTGTAACCCAAACAAGTGAACAGCCTAGCTTCCATCTGCTCCTGAGTTAAGATCAGCTGTGCTATGGACCCTCTCTGGGGCATGACCCTGACATCATACCCCACACAGATCAGTGACGTCACAAGTGAGGCCTCCACACTGGCTCACACACAAACTAGCCTGCACCCAAACTTAAGAAGGAAAGGGAGGTAAGAAATGCTTTGGAATGGGCAAAAGAGCACAGACTTTCTTTTTTCAATACAGGAATTCACTGTGTAGTCCAGGCTAGCCTTAAACAAGCAATCCTCAGCCTGTAGCTGCTGAGATAACAGGCATGTGAAACCACACCCAGCTCTACCCAAACCTATTCACTTAGCATTTGACAACCCGAATGGTAAGCATACAGAGGAAGGATGGCCACACTAGCCTCCATAATAGATAACCACATTCCAGACTGACTGTAGTGGGAACTGGGCAGTTTCACACATGGATGGATGCCATCAAGACTGCCCTGTTAACAGTAGGGAAATCCTGGAACAGTTCAGGACATGGACCTAGCTGGGACTTTCCCTGCCTTCTCAGGGACAGAACATGGTAGGAGAGAAAGGGTTAAAGCCTATGAAATCCAACCAGGATAAAGCAACACTAAGAAGGACCAGCAGGGAATCCTGGTCAGAGAGGGGCCAACTTGTGTCAAGTGACCGAGTCATATTGTGCTTATAAAATATGTAAGTAAAAATATAAAGAAAGAGCAAGCATGGTGGTGCACACCTTTAATTCCAGAACTCAGGACACTGGAGCAGGTGGATCTCTGAGTTCAAGGCCATCCTAGTCTACAAAGTGAGTCCAGGAAAGCCAGGACTCTGATACAGAGAAACTCTGTCTCAAGAAGAAAAGAAAGACAAAAAACAAAACAAAACCAAAAAAACCTACAAAACAAATGAAGAGGGTGTGGAGAGATGGCTCAGTAGTTAAGAGCACTGGCTGCTCTTCAGAGGCCCTGAGTTCAATTCCCAGCAACCACAGTGGTGGCTCACAACCATCTGTAATGGGATCTGATGCCCTCTTCTAGTATGGAGGTGTACATGCAGAGAGAGCAATCAATATGCATAAAATAAGTAAATGAATCTTTGGAAAAAACAAATGAAAAACATAACAGGTTTCATTACTAATTCTTCACATGTGTCCTTGTACTTTGCTCATCTTTGCCCCTCCCATCATCCCTCCTGCTGGTCCAGTCTCTCCTCACAAAATAAATTCCCTTCAGGTTCTGGCATCCACACTAGGTAAAAGTAAAGCTGTGGAAGGAAAATGTAACACTGTCTTTCTCTCCACTCCCCACCTCAGTGCCCACTCTTCCTGGACATTTCCCATACATGTTTTAATCCTGAGACACACATACAACCTGTGTGGTCAGGATCTGTGAGGACACACTGTGGCAGCCAACACCCCTCAGATGGCTCTGTCTTAGCAGAAACACAGGCTTGTGGTAAACATCAATTTATTGATGTCACTTTGGGGTCACTCCCAGAGACCCAAAGAACTGTCACCATATGCCACCAGTCACTGGGTCAGAGGAAAAACCCGTGGCAGTGTTGATTAAGAGTCTGCCCTGGAAGGACACACCATTTCATTCCTAGCTCAGTGGCCAAAACCAGTCCCACAGCTCCACTGGCCCAAAGAAAGCCAGGAGTAAGCCTGCCATATGCCCCAGTCAGTATTCCTGCAGCTCAGACAGAACTGCTGGTAAACAGCTGTGTGTGCTAACTCATCTAACCCGGGCCTTGGCCTCAAGTGCAATCCTATCTGCACAGGTTGGGAAACCAGGCAGAGAAGTTAGCACATTTACCCAAATGCCCACAGGGACTGGGGCAGAACCAGGTCTCTGGCTTAGGTTCCTACAACCTCTATGTGAACCCAACACAACAAGGCCAGGAAGACACAGCATTGGACTCCAGATTTGACACACTTCCCTGAACAAGGTTGAAGAAGAAGCCCTTAGCCTGGCCTGTCACTAGATTCAGGAACCAAGAATGCTCTCTACACACAAAACATCAACCCTCTTGCCCAGGCTCTCTCTAGTCAAGACAAATAACATGGAAGAAATTGTCCCCTGTGCCCCAAGACATCCACAGCAGTAATGAATTCACTTCTATTCTGAGCTGG
>JANHMN010000003.1:69966085-69995519 GCA_030674055.1 Rhabdomys pumilio | reverse complement strand
TTTTAAAGTCTGTGAGAATGCACCTTTAGGTCCTTAAGGTACTTGCACCCAAGTATCTGGTGCCCCAGTAGGCACAATTCCCGAATAGGAAAAAATTAGTTTCTAATACAACTATGAAGGAGACCAGTCAAGTGGGGATGTTCAGACCACAGTGGAATTCTCGCACCAGGGTAACGCATGGGAGGAGGGTTGAAGGGAGAGGGGAGGGGGTTGGGGGTTGGACGACTTGCTACAACCCTGTCAGAGCGGTCACCACCTGGATGGGTAGGGGCGTGTGGCTGCTGGAGTGTCACCACCCTCCCTTGACAACTTCCCAGACAGGAAGGACCCTACCCTGCGGGCCACACTGCCAGGCCCTGCTGTCTACTCTTCCCTGGTTTAACCCCTCGGCCCTGGCTAGGCACAAGCAGGGAGCAGAGACCTAGGCTAGGTGCTCAAAGCTGCACGGTTCGCATCCTCGAAGACAAGCAGCTTCCTCTTTCTAGGATCAATAGTAATTTAAAAAAAGAGAGAGAGAGAGAGAGAATCAGCGAACTCAATGAATCAAAAACTCCCGGGGGAGGTTAGCCGCTTTTGCGCGTAACATTCGTGTGGAAAACAATTCATTCTCTTGGCGGGAGCTCTGAACATAACAGTACCGGGGCCCCCAAGCTCGACCGAGGGGCGCTCCTAGGTCAGCACCCACTTCCCAGACCCAGTGAACCGGGCCTGCGGTACTACGCCCTGCCTGGCGATTCTCGCACAGGGTCGCTCGCTGTCCCGGTGACAAGCCCCAATGACCGCGCCCCCTGTCGACTCGGTCCCAACCTGGTCCTCACCGTGAGGCCCCACAAGCTCCGCAGTCCCCGCCGCTGCCGCCTTCCCGGGCCGGCTCACCAGTCCCGGCCGCAATACCGTAGCCGAACCGCACCGGCGCCGCCAACAAACTAGTTTCTCCGGCCTTCCCGCCCCGCCTCGCGGCCCGAAACGCAGCAACCAATCATAGACCGCGTCTCTGTGACGGATGGGCCAACTAACCTGTAATACAGCCGCGTGAGAAGAAAGGGACGGTCGTCCAGGCCACCGGTGCCGCGGGAGGCGGGGCGGAGAGAGGAAAGCGACTGCCACCAGATTCTTAAAGGGACATGCCATTGCCTTTCTGCTCTGGTGCCCAGTTGGGAGAAAGCAACACGACCTATTCTAGAGCTTTTCTTAAGGAAGATCTTTGTAGAGCACACACATACTTCTTTCTGTTACCGAATCATAGCCATTGTTGATCTTTTTACAGACCTGCAAATCTAATTGCCCCTATGTTATGGAAATCCTTTTTTACTCTCGGCTAATTTCGATGTGGGGGAATTTCTACAGACGCGAATCCCTGTCTATACTGGGAATCCCTATATTTCGGGTGAGGACTTTAAGCTTCAGCTTTTCTGTCAAGCCGGCAGAAATTTCTTCCAAAACTTTTTTTAAATCCTTCAAATATTCTTCACTATTAGTCAGAATTCTCCGAGGTACAAAACTGACAGAGTAAATCTGTATCTACAGATACACATACATACATACATACATACATACATACATACATACATACATACATACATACTTCACACATATGGAATTTATTAGAGTGACTCTCAGGCTGTGGCTGAGGTAGTCCAACAATGGCTGTCTCCAGATTCAAGAGTCCAACTGCCAGTCCACGAGGCTGGATGCTTCAGCTGGTCTTCGGTATACCTTGGAATCCACAGTGAAATAATGAACCTACCTGTGAGACTTAAGGACAGGCAAAGAGCCAAAGCTTCCTTCTTCCAGGTCCTTCTTCCAGGCTGCCACTAGAAGGTGCAGCCCAGATTAGGGTGGGTCTTCCTGCCTCAAATGATTTAACGAAGAAAAATTCCTCACAGGTGTGCCCAGCTGCTTGCGTTTTAGCTACTCCAGATATAATCAAGTTGAGGACCAAGAATAGACTTCACCCTTGCCCAGTGCATCCATTAGTTCATTTAAGAATTATTAGACCTGGATGGGGGGTGGGGGGCTCACTTCTTTAACCCCAGCATTCAAGGCAAAAGAAGACCAATCTGATTTCCAGGCCAGCCTGCCTGCCTGCCTGCCTGCCTGCCTGCCTGCCTGCCTGCCTGCCTGCCTGCCTGCCTGCCTGCCTGCCTATCTGTCTGTCTGTCTGTGTGCTGTAATTCTGTGACTTTGTAATCTGGTCTTGAAGTTCCATTGACTTCTTTCTTCCCACCCAACTCTGTCTCTGAGGGATGGTTGTGGCAGGCAGAAGGAGTATCATCAAGCCCTTCCTACAGGATTATTCCACCACATCAACTTGCTGAGTATCTGGTCTCCTTGCCTGTAAAGCAGCAGTGTGGACTCCCACTGGAGTATATGCAGGAGTAAAGCACCAAAGAAGCAATCATTCCAACAGTCACATAAAGACGTGAGAGTTCAAGTTAAGAAATGGATGAACTGTCCAGGTGTGGTAGCACACACCTTTAATCCCAGGAGGCAGAAGCAGGCAGATCTCTGTGAGTTCGAGGCTAGCCTAGTTTACATAGTTCCAAGACAGTCATAGTCAGTCTGTGAGATTCTTGTCTTAAAAACAACAAAAACAGTAAGCATCACAGAAGCACAGGAGTGGGGAGAATGCCCAGGAAGCAGAAGTCTCACTGACAGCCGGTACCAAAGAGATTTGTAGAGGAGAGGAGGGCGCAAAAGATTCCGAAGACAAACAGCAAGGTGACTGGTGGAAAGTGGGAAATAGACCCTTGTGCTGAAGGCTACTTGGCCTGGCAGTAAGAGCTGTTTGCTACATAGCAGTCAATGTAACTGCAGACAGCCTGAAGTCCAGAATCTCACTCTACCCCTCAAGATCTCTGACGGGAGAGTATTATTGTGAAGATGGAGGGTTTGGCAGCCAGTAAATGCTCACCAGAGTGTCTCCATTTGACCCAGATCGGGGTACATTTAAAATGGGAGGGTTCCCATATTTAAGAGGAGCCTTGGCCAGAGCTGATCAGTGGCCTAATATGCTGTTGATTAACTTTCCAAAGGGACAAGGTGGCATCAAATAATAGCTTCATTACATGAATGACAGTCTGCATTTATAGTCATAGTGCCCTGCCAATTTCCTAAAGCAAAGGCGTTTATGTAATTGTTGCTTTAGATGAAGCTTCCCATGCAAAATTGATTCTTAGCAAGTTCATAAGCATGGCTTATGGGTTTTTTTTTAAAGGCTCTCTGTGAGCTTACACATGCCAACCATCAGAAATCTGGCTCACATTATCACTGTCTCCCTCTTCAACTCTGGGGCCTAAATTAGGTAGTGGCATACATTAAAAGCAAATATAGCCAATAAAAAGAAATCAGAGCCAAGAACACATATTGAGTTATTGAATTTAGATACGAGCCAAAAGGAAGTGGGGAAAGAAAGAAAGAAGGCTGTTTTGCCATCTGCTTTAGTCCTAGCATGGACCCTGTAGCACAGAGCCCTACCTGCCACTCCAGTCCAACACACATGGAGTTCTGGGGTGCAGAGCCCACCACAGTTATGTCAGAAACCTCCGTGTTACACACAGTTGGTGTCTTTAGAGTTTCATTGCTGTGAAGAGACACCATGACCATGGCAACTCTTGTAAAGGAAAACATTTAATTGGGGCAGGCTTGCTGTTTCAGCTTGAGCAGAGGAGACCTCAAAGCTGGGCCTTCACAGTTTCACACTTCCTGCAACAAGCTCACACCTACTCCAACAAGGCCACGCCTCCTAGTAGTGCCACTCCCTATAGAACAAGCATAGACATGTGAGTCTATGGGGGCCATTCCTAGTCAAACTGCCACAGTAGGCTTTACGGTTTAGACATACTGACCGACGATAAATCTTGTGTCATGCAGAACCTTTTTTTTTTTTTTTATAATTGGAAATAGATTCTTCTCTTCTACAATGCATTTTCACCAGTGTCCCCTCCCTCTGCTCCCGGCAGCTCCTTTCCACCTCTTCTCTCTTCAGATCCTCGCCTGCTTTGTTTCCTCAGAACTCTCTTAACACAGCATATGACAGAAAAGGTGAAAATAGTGTGACTCAAATAAAATATCAGTTCGTTTCTGCAAGGGCAGCTGGAAATTATGAACTTCTGATGAACTTTTGTATAAATATTTTTTCTCTTCAAGCAAAGGCAGAGTTCTGTTAACATGCAAGAGGAAAGGACAGGTGCTTGATGTCAATCAATAGTCTTACCCTACCCTATCCCTGCTACAATCGATCGCCGTCTACCTATTGTTTTAGGTAACCTACATTTTAAAGTCTTTCAAGTTCTTTCTACCTGTCCCTGGCTGTCCTTGGACTCACTATGTAGAACAGGCTGGCTTCAAATTCTCAGAGATCAACCTGCCTCTGCCACCCAAGTGCTGGGATTAAAGCTGTATGCCACATGCTGCCCAGCTAGTTTAAAGTCTTAAAAATTCTGAAATGGGGATGAGCAATAAACAATCAGCAAATTGCTTGCCTTGCAAACATTCATTGATTCCCCCAAACCTGTGTTTAAAGGATGGGCTTGGTGGAATGGAGCATTTGTGATTTGTGAGACAGGAGGATTCGAATGGGTTGCTGAGCAGTCAGCTTGGCCAAATGGTGAGTTCCGGGCTAAGAGTAGACTCAAAGGAGGGAGATGGAATCCCTAGAGGTGAGCCGTATGATCTTTCTGGCTGTATCCAGAGTGCTGGGACTAAAGGTTCACTGCACCAAATCCGGTTTAAATGATATACTCTTTAATTGCCATAAATAAAAAGAAAATAAATCAGCCAGAAATGGTGGTGTACACCTTTAATCCTAGTACTTCAGAGACTAGAGGCAGGCAGATCTCTGTGAGTTTGAGGCCATCCTGAGACCAGTCCAGGCTGTCCTGGACTGTTACATGGAGAAACACTGTGTCTGAGACAGAGAGAGAGAGAGAGAGAGAGAGAGAGAGAGAGAGAGAGAGAGAGAGAAAGTCTTAAAAGGAATAATAATACAAACTGATACATGCCTGCAATCCCAACAATCAGACACAGAAGCAGAAAGATCAGAAGCTCAATTCCAGTGTCCACTACATGGCAAGTTTGAGGCCAGCCTGGGGAACATGAGACTTTGTTTCAGAACACACACACACACACACACACACACCAAGATGTATGTCATTTAAGCCAATGTAATATTAAATGTCACATAATGAGCACATTATATGGGTAATTACAGTGAGATCAGTTAGGTTATGGGGATAAAATTTAATGTGCTACAGCAGGGAAAGATGGATACAGTTAAAAAATTTTACTGTGTTCTTCAAGGTATTTAGAAAAAGGAGGATTTTTGAATGTTCTCAACGTAAATGATCCTAACCCTCCATACCTGCAGCAGGCAGGAGAGCTGGCCTGGCCCCTTGCTGACTAAAACATTGGGTGAACTTCCCCAGGCAGTGCTGGAGAGCTCACCCTGGTGGTGTGGATGTGGGAGAGCTGGCTGGTTGTCAAAGGCTTTGAGTTGGACCACCCGACACACCTACCCCAGCTATGAACCCCTGGAGTGCATGAAGGGGCCAGTCCTGCAGATCCAAAGCTGCAGGATCTCCGTGACACGGGGGAACAACAAGGCATCTGAGAGGAGTCCCAGTGAGAATCAGTGTTCATAGTGCAGCAGAAGCCGGAGGCCTTGAGCCAGACCAGTGACCCACTGCAATGAACATTTGCAAGTAAAGTCGTGAGGACAAGAGTGTGCTGTGGGACACACTGTGACACATTAGAGCTTCCACAAGGAGATTTGGGGTTGTTTGATTGTTTTGTTTGTTAATTTTTATTTTATTTTGAGAGGGAGGTTCCGAGGGCAGAGGGCAGAGGGCAGACATGAAGGCACAGGGAGGTGAGTGGGATTGGGGTGCGTGATGTGAAATTCACAAAGAATCAATAAAAAAAATTTTTTTATTTAAGAAATTGACTCTGTTCTTCAAGATATTTAGAAACAGAGGCCTTTGAATGTTCCCAATACAAATGACAAGTGTGTGGCGGGCTGGGCATGCTCATTACACTGAGTCAACCATCTCACATCATATACAAGTATGAAGGCTCCCACAGTGTAGCAGCCCGTGAACTTATCGTTATGTATAGCTTTTAAAAAGTCACAAAAGACCAGTTCCCTGTAAAATCAACTGGTGAAGCAGACATCTTCATGAGATAGTGTTTACATATTACCAAAAAGAAAAGTGATTTGGGGTACTAGCTGGCACATGCCTTGGACTGTCTCTCTCTGCTGAGAAGACCAGATTGCCATGAAGCCTACACACACACACACACACACACACACACACACACACACACACACGCACGCACACACGCACACGCACACACACACACATACGCACACACACACACACACATGCACACACACACATACACACATACGCACACACACATACACACACACACACACACACACACACACACTCAGCAAGCACAGTGTCTACGATTCTTTATTCCATTGTTTTTGTTTCAGTTTGGTTTGGTTGGATTTGGTTTGGTTGGATTTGGTTTGGTTTTGGTGCTTAGTCTGAATCTCGGTCCTCATGCAAGCTACTTAGCTACATCTCCAGCCCATCTATCCAAAGCTGCACTGGTCATCCTCCAGGATTCACAGGATAGTTCTGAATTGATACAAATGTACACTTACACTTTGGAGGAGTATTGTGGTTTTTTTTCTTTTCTCTTTACACATGAAAGTGTTGAGAACTTGAGCTAAGATTCTTTGTTTTATCATATGAATGAGATAATATCACAGACAATGGATAATATACACTTTGGACTATTAACAAATGAAAATATATAAAACATCAAAACATGTGAGGTGCAGGTAGAAGGAGTCGTGGGAGGTTGACAGCATTTAAAATATCAGGGAATAATAAGTTCCCACTTCAAGACTCTTAGGAAAAGAGCAAGGGAGGAAAGCAGTTGAAAAATCGGAGAAGGATAAGAGGGTAGGGGAGGGATGGGACCAGACTGCATTGGATACATAGATGAAATTCAAAAATGAATTATTCTTAAGGAGCATGTTTTAAATATTCAATCTGATAGAAAAGTAAACATATTATGAAATTTCTATCAGGCAAAAAGAGCACATAAATAAAACACATGTTAAAGTCTACTTCTCAAGTGAATTGTTACAACAAATATTACGTAGCAGATCTCTGTAAACGGGCTTCCTGAAGAGGAAATATTTCAGTGCTTGCCACCAAACCTGATGACCTGAGTGTTTGATTCCCCAGTCTTCCATGGGAGAAAGAGAGAAGTCACTTCTTCTCTTTATCTATGTGTTCAAAAGAAAAGTTAAATACTTCAATCAAATGGTGATATTTCTAAATGGAGAAAAAAGCAAAATAAACCAAATTTAATAAAACAATAAAGAGCAGAAACCAGTTGTGGTCTTCTAGAAAATGGCCCCTTTAGGCTCAAAAGGACTGGCACTATTAGGAGGTGTGGCTTGTTGGAGAGGGAGTGGCTTTGTTGGAGGAAAGTAATGTTCAGCTCCATCTTTCAGCAACATGTCGCCTGTAGGCCACCATACTTCCAGCTATGAGGATAATGAATGAAACTTCTGGAACTGTAAGCCAGTCCAAATTAAATGTTTTCCTTTATAAGCGTAGCTACAGTCATGGTGTCGATACAGAACAATAGAAACCCTAACTGAAACAGTGAGATGGAGAATATGAGGACTACAGAAAAAAATCAGTAAGACAAAAATGATGGCTGTTTAAAATATTATTAAAATGGATAAACATCTAGTAAGACTAACAAAAGTAAAAAGGAGACATGGATCACAGTTCATACCAACAAAATAGGCCTGGCAGTAATGACACACTCCTTTAATCCCAGCATTCAGGATGCAAGGACAGCAGATCTCAGAGTTCAGGGACAGCCTGGTCTATAAAGCAATTTCCAGGACAGCTAGAGCTGTTATACAGAGAAACCCTGTCTCCAGAAAAGGGAAAGAAAAAACAATAATGAAGCAGCCACCACAAACCCTTAGCTCTCTCATAATTACAGTGGAAGTGACCTATCCGCTTTAAAAAAAGGTTCAACCAACTTCTCTAAAACCAAAATGTAGCAAAGGAATCTAACGAGTCCTATAATAAGTAAAGAATCATAAGCTGGGAGGTGGTGGCGCATGCCTTTTAATCCCAGCACTTGGGAAGCAGAGGCAGGTGGATTTCTGAGTTCGAGGCCAGCCTGGTCTACAGAGTGAGTTCCAGGACAGCCAGGGCTATACAGAGAAACCCTATCTCGAAAAACCAAAAAAAAAAAAAAAAAAAACAAAAAAAAAAAAAAAAAAAAAAAGAACTCAGCCATAGAGACATGCTCACCCCATGTTAGACAAAGATAGGGAGTCAATTCAATGGAAGACGTACAGAAATATCAAATCCCACTCTTTTCTGCTGAACACTATAAACTTGTGTTTAGAACAAGGAATTCAGATATTTTCCTCTCCCTCACCTTGTAAGATTTTGATGGAGTGTTTTAATCCCCCATCCAGTAAACCTTGGTTCACACAGGTCCTCCTACTGCATTCTAGGAAGCTGACGGCTGATGATAATGACCCTTCTCTCTTTTCCCTTCATTTCCTGTTCGCCAATTATCTTTTCAGACTAGCCAGTTGAATAATACAGTGAGGTCTGACCCCAACCAATGGGGAAAAGACCCAGTCACCACCTGAGTTAAACAAACCAAATGCACATACTATCTCTGTGTCTTTGTTCTTCTGAGTTCACCCTTGGGATCAAGAGCCATGTTTGGCTTGTCCAGACACTCAGTTAAAACAGGGGACTCCTTTTTCAACTCTGAAATTATTTCTCACAGAAGGATTATTATTATTTTAAAACAAAAAGAGAGAAACACAACAAAACAGTAAACTTTAACCTAAGCCTCACGTCTTACACAAAACTTATCCACAGAGCATCACAAACTTAAATGCAATGCTATAAACATCCAGAAAAACAAGGCCAGGGGCTGGAGAGCTGTCTCCTTTGCTACAGTGCCTGCTGCAGAACCATGGAGACTGAGTTCAAATCCTCAGCATCCCTGTAAAAGTTGTGAACCTGTGTTTGTACAACTAAAATTGACTCTAAGGTTCAGAAGTTGACTGACTGAATACACCGTGTCACCCTCAGAAATGCAGAAGGGGGAGGAGCAAGCTTCACTCTTCCAGAACTCCACAGAAGGCAGTGTGAATTGTGAGGACAAAGAACCGAGGACAAAGAACCTTCCCAAAGCCACGGGCGCCCACCCGCGCCCCCACCCGCGCCCGTGTCTGACAGAATTCCATCACTCTGACCAGAGGGACAAAAAGGGAAGGGCTCTGTATCAGTCAGGGTTCTCTAGAGTCACAGAACTTAAGAGTAGTCTCTATATAGTCTGTAGTCCAACTCCCTAACAATGGTCAGCAGCAGCTGTGAACGAAGTCCAAGGATCTAGCAGTTGCTCAGCCCCACAAGGCAAGCAGGCAAAGAGCAAGTCTTCCTTCTTCCAATGTCCTTATATAGGTCTCCAGCAGAAGGTGTGGCCCAGATTAAAGGTGTGTACCAACACACCTGGATCTGGATTAAAGGTGTGTACTACCTTGCCTGGGCCTAACCTTTTCATAGCCACTGTGCCTCAAGATCAGGATCACAGGTGAGCCTTCCAATTCTGATTGGAGTTCATTCCAGATATAGTCAAGTTGACAACCAGTAATAGCCACCTCGGGCTCATTTTGTTTAGCCTAGAGAGATTCCCACTGTGGTTTTTCTGGCTGCCTTAGTTTAGGCCTCAGATGAGAGCACTATGGTGATGAGGACTTCTGGACACAAGCGCTGTCCAACTCATGCCTACCAGGGAGCAAAGAGAGTGACAAGAGGAAGAGAGTGTCTTTCTAGGTCAAACCTCAGTGAACTAGTCCCCAAACCAGGCTCCACTGTCTGAAGTTCCACCATCTCCCACGGGTCTGTTCTGACTATGACTCCATGGATGGATTAGCCCACAGCCTCACCACTAACGCAGCTGCACGACTGTGTGAGCTTTCTGAGTACTTTCCTCCACAGCACACACCTCACCTTCCTCCCCAGTTCTTGGAAAACCAAGCTTTCTTTCTTGCTTTCTTTGTTTTTCCCTCAGCAAAGCCGGGACTCATCACATTGTTCTCTGGAGCTACTGTTTGTAAGTACAGTCTGTACGGCTGCAGGACACATCGAAAATACCAAATTCAATCTGGCACTGGGCACGAGTACTTGGATTTCTAGCGGTTTCTAACAGCCAAAGAATGAGAAAGCTGGAAAGACACTGGGTTAATAACGGTCATTATTGAATCTTTTGCAATGGCCCTTTGACAACTTTTCTTGGAGATTGCTGTCGGCCCGTGAACTAATAACAATCAAACCATAGAACAGAGAAGGAGCAGCAGCTTTTCTCTCCAATGGTGCAAGAAACTGGGACTGAAATATGGCAGGGTCTCCTTCCAGGACAGGGACAGTCCTATAGGGAGGATGAGGACTGTGAAGACTCACCTGAACTCAGGTCTGTCCCAGACTCCTTAGCCATTCTCCAGTACCCACCATATGGACAGAAGAATGACATCCCTGAGTGTCCCAGACTCCTTAGCCAGTCTCTGGTACCCACCATATGGACAGAAGAATGACATCCCTCAGTGTCAGCAAGAAGCACACTTCTGTGATCTGGAGGGGGTGGCAGAGAACATCTCTCCCCTGTTTGACGTGACTGTGGCAGATTTCCAGTCCGACTGAGTTGGTGGAGGAAAGAGAGTAGGACATGGGGTGTGCATGGCTCCAGAGAACCCTGACTCATTCTCTGATGTTGAAAACAGAGAAGATAAAAGAACCACTGAAGAGGTTCTCAAAATTCCTTTAAGAGAATCCAGGAGCATTCACGAAGAGTTTTTGTCTTTGGAATTCAGTTACTTCCTACCATCTCAAGTAATCCACACCCTGTGGATCCCTGCCAGTTTCTATCTAACCTGGGGCCCATTTTGGGAACCCTCATGGCCATAGAAAGGTCCAGAAAGCCTATGGCTCTTCTTCTTTGAGAAGCTGCACTTGTCTAGGAAGCATGTTAAGGTGTCCCTGTGACATAAAATGTCCCTTAAATCACATGGAAGCAAAAGGGTGGGTTGAGCAGCCTCAGACTAGCTTCCTTCTGTCCTGTTTTGTGGAGATTTAATGATATTGGCTTTTGAGTTGCTATTTTTAAAACACTGTTTTATGTCCTGTACATTCTTCTGGCTTCTAAGATTTGCTAGGTAGATCATCAGAGCTGGGCAACCTCTCAACCATGCCGAGAAGGCCTGATGCCCGGGTGCCTATTGCAGGGCTTCCTAAGTCTTTACCAGCAGTGATTCCTTTTGATCTGAGAAATGTTTACATGACCACAGATGTCTTAGTTTCATTCCCTGTTGCTGTGGTAAAACACCCTGACAAATCGACTTAGGGGACAAAGGGTTTATCTACACTCAGTTCCAGATAACAGTCCATCAGAGTGGAGTAGAAGCTTGGGAGAGCTGGCCACCCTTCTGCAGTCCAGAGCAGAGAGCAATGAGTTCAGGTTGCATGCCCACTGCTCCTTCTTCACACAGTCTGGTACCCAAACTCAGAGAATAGTGCCTCCCACCCTTAGGGCCCCCACATCTATTAAGGATGTCAGTAACCCCTCCACACACAGACGTGTGCACAGGGTAATCTCATCTAGGCAATCCCTGTTGAGACTCTTCTCAGATGATTCTAGCTTGTGTCAACTTGATATTCAAACATATACATATACAGCTCATGCTAGGTACAGAGACCTATAGAACAGGTAGGTAAAACAAACATTTACTGATAGTAGGTCATAAAGTAATTTTAAAAAAATAATTCTTTGGTATACATGTAATTTTGCTGATTATTAAAGCTGAATGCAAATGTTTGTACCTGTGAGATGGATGTGCTGTTTGTCTGACAACCCAGTCTAAACTTAGACTTCTCTGATAGCTACACACTTTATTAGTCAGGGTGCTGTAGAGGAACACAATGATAGGACGAGTATATGGGTTAAAAGAATTTATCCGGGGATGGAGAGATGGCTCCACCGTTAAGAGCATCAGCTGCTCTTCCAGAAGACCTGGGTTTGATTCCCAGCACTCACATGGTAATTCACCACCATCCCTTACTCTAGTTCCAGACAATCTGCCACCATCTTCTGGCCTCCACATGATCTGTACATAAACAGCACAGATATACAAACAAGCAAAATACCCATGCACAGAAAGCACAAATAAAAGTTATATTTTATAAAGAATTTATTAAATCAGCTTACAGTAAATATTAACAACAGTGTCTCATACCTAAAAGGAAGAGAACTTGATGGTTTCTAGGTCCTTGGGGCAGAGAGTCTCAGCAATGGGAGAATGTTCTCCTCCCTCCTCCTCTTTCTCCTTCTCCTCCCCATCCCCACCCCGAGCTGTGTGTCACTGGAGAAACCAACACCTGGTAGTTGCTCAGTCCACAAAGATGGCTGTCTCAACAATCCCTATTCTACACCAAACACATGGAAGGTTCCTGGAAAGCCACTGATCCTCACTCAACAATGGGGATCTGGAAATACTGGCTCTGATGGCAAGAAAGGAGGCAGCAACAACAGCAGCAGAAGCAGCAGCAGCAGCAGCAGCAGCAGCAGCAGCAGAGGAAATGGGTGTTGTACAGGAGCAGAGGAAGGGTGAGCCGTCTTCCCTCTGATCTGCTTCATCTGAGATGCTAACAGAATGCACCTCTCCAGGCCTGCCTCAGTGGAACAGTCAGGACAGTGTTTCCAGTGAGGATTCCTGCTCAGGTTCCAAATTGATACTAAACCATCTCTCAACTCAGAGGAACGATGTAAAAAGATATTACAAGTCTTTGTTGTCTGTGACTGAGCCATTATGTTTCTATAAGAGCAGAAAACATTAAATGCACAGTAAAAACACTGGGATTCCTTTTGTTGTTGTTGTTGTTTTGTTGTTTTGTTGTTTTTTCGAGACAGGGTTTCTCTGTGTAGTCCTGGCTGTCCTGGAACTCACTCTGTAGACCAGGCTAGCCTCGAACTCAGAAATCCGCCTGCCTCTGCCTCCCAAGTGCTGGGATTAAAGGCGTGTGCCACCACTGCCTGGCAACACTGCGATTCCTAACACATAATAGTCTCAGACCTGATCCAAGGTGTTCTCAGCAGCACACAACAGCATTACAGAGCAGAGCGGTCCGTGCACTGTGAAGTGCGCATGTGTATGCTCAGAAGCAAGGCTGTAGTGAACATTCATAATGCAACATGGGTCAAGGCTGCTAGGAATATCTCCGATCCAGTGTCCTTTTGGTTCCATACAAACTTCGTGGCTGTTACAAGTCCAGAAACTATTACTGTTGCCAGATATTTCACATCCTCCTCATTCATGTGACATTACCCACACTTTGAGGAGCTTTTCTGAGCTGGCAGAAAAGAGGATCCTCACAGAACATGATAATGAACTTGGCACCAAAGGTTGGAACACCAGACTGGGGCAAGTTTCATAGGGTTGTCACTAAAACAAGCCTGTCATCGGGAGAGGCAGCGAGCCAGGGCTTCAGGGGGAACTGTGAGGAGTGGTCCTTAAGTAACTTCCTCCAGTGCCAGGAGAACACTTCCCTTGCTGCTGAGAAATTTTAGTTCTTCTCTGGTGTATGAATTAAAGATGCAGGGTGTTCTCCATCATCCATCAACCTAGGATGGAGGAAAGAAAGGATGCCCAAGCCTCTGCTGAGCGTCTCCGGCTCCACCTTTAGGTTTGAAGATCCCTCTTGTGCTCCAGCTGGATTCTGGGCTCTTTAACATGAATGTCAAGGAAGCCCACTCACAGTATCACCGAGCTTGCCCCAGAAGGCCCTCAGAAGCAGGCTTGTGGCATTTTTCTTTGTTTGCTCTTTGTTATTTTATTTCATCTGTATGGGTGTTTTGTCTGCGTGTATGTCTGTATACCACACATGTACCTGGTATCCAAAGAGGCCAAAAGAAGTTATACATGTGAGCCACCATATGGGTTCTGCAAACAAATGAGGATTCTCTGTAAGAGCAGCCAGCGCCCTTAACCACTGAACCATCTCTCCAGACCATCAGTATTTCTTTACTTACCTTTATTTTAATCTACACATGAGTTCTGATTATTCTTCCAATCATTGCATTTCTGGGGGAAAAAAAATCCTAGTTTATTTAAGTGATTTAGACTTAAAGGGAATTTAAAATTACGTTTAGGATCCGGAGCTATTACGTTCTTTATTTCAGTAGTTTCATTGTGTCTTTTTTCGTTTGTTTGTTTGTTTGTTTTGGTTTTTTGAGACAGGGTTTCTCTGTGTAGCCCTGGCTGTCCTGGAACTCACTCTGTAGACCAGGCTGACCTCGAACTCAGAAATCCACCTGCCTCTGCCTCCCAAGTGCTGGGATTAAAGGCATGCGCCACCACCGCCCGGCTCATTGTGTCTTTTTGCTTTTTAAATTCTCAGTGTTTAGCCAGTCCCCTATGCAAGATATAGTCTTGATTCTCTCCATTTACATTAGAGGAGGTGTAGTATTTAGACACTCTAAGATACTGTTTTTTATGTTCCTGAAGCTATCTTGCTCACGTTCAAGTTACTAATTGTTTAAATGCAAGGTTTCTTTCTCTTTTTCCTTTTCTTTTTAAGATTTATTTTATGTATAGGAGTGTATTTTATGTACACGGTAGCTGTCTTCAGACACACCAGAAGAGTACATCGGATCCCATTACAGATGGTTGTGAGCCACCATGTGGTTGCTGGGAATTGAACCTAGGACCTCTGGAAGAGCAGTCTCTTAACCGCTGAGCCATCTCTCCGGAGAGCCCTAAATGTAAGTCTTCAATAAACATATTTCTCTAGAAAAAAATGCTCAGTGTTGAATTGCTCACTGAACACTGATGGGCTCATAAGTATGGAAACGTTCAATGCTGTTATAAAATAGCAGTCATTCTATATTCTCATTTTCTATTAGGTTACTGTTCTGATCTAGAAACATACACTTCAGTGTCTCTGACAAATTGACTTATTTAATTTTAATAGTTAACACAACCATCATCTCCGTGGATGACAGCTTTGTTTCTTTTTTCCAATTCTCATGGTCATTTTTCATGGGTAACAGCATGGTCCTCACGGGAAACCTTTTTCCTATTTTAGGGGGGAAAAAAAATCTCAGTATTTTGGATCTAATTGGACCACTTGGTATCCTCTGTAGCAAGCTGTACTGACCCTTCCTATGCCACCTCCCTCTGCCATCTTGCATTGGCTCAGGCTATTGGCAGCTTCTTTGTATAGAGTCTGAGCAGAGTCCAGGAGTTACCTTTCCTTCATGCTGGATGATTCTTCCTTCACACCTAGATGGCTGCCTTGTCAGCTCTGAGTCCACACTTTATGGGTCCCCAGTGTGTGTTCCCATAAGTGCAAATCCTCGGGTTGGTTGGTTGGTTGGTTGGTTGGTTTTGTTTTTTTGTTTTGTTTTGCTTCTTCTCTATTTCTTTTTTTTTTTTTTTTAAGTTTCGGAGATTTATTCATCAGTGTGATAAACTCAAAAAAAAAAAAAAATCAACATGATTTCCTGCATTCAGAGACATATTTCCTGCTTAAGTGGAAAACCATGCGGATGGCTTCTGAAAGACCTTCACTGTCAGCAGCTTCACAGTGAACGTCGTAGTTTAGAAGTCTGAGCCTTCTTTCTTCAGTTTCTTCAGAATGCTGTAGTCCACATTCACTGAGTAGAACTTACATTGTTCATTGGGACCCAGTTTGTTCCAAGGCTCAGGGTTACTCTTCCTGTCCCAGCTGACCTCTGGATTGAACAATGCCAAACGCAGTGCGTACAGCACTGCTCCAGTGCCCCCTGCTCCAACAAACAGGAGGAGAGGAATCAAGCCGGGATGCTTCGTGGCTTGCCCAAGGATCTGGAGGAGCGTGTTTGCGGCACAGAGACAGAAGATTGGGACACACACTAAGCTTCTCCTGCAACCTGGCTGAGCCTCTTCTCTATTTCTAAGCTAAAAGCTGGTGGTCCAGGCAGGACCCACTTGCCAGTGCTTCACAGGGGCTCTCCTCCCTGCCTTCCTCCCCTTCTGTGAGTCCCTGGAGCGCTTTGGGATTGTTTGAAGCCTGGTTGTCTGGGAATGCCAGACCCATTGACTCTTTCATTGAGCCCTAGTAACCCCCTCCCACCCCACTCCTGCCTCTGACTCTGGTTTTTCAAGACAGGGTTTCTCTGTGTAGCCCGGTTTATCCCGGAACTTGTTCTGTAGATCAGGCTGGCCTACTGACTGTGAATATGAAGTTTAAAAGCAGATTTTGGACATTATTTACAAGTTGAAAGTTTAAGGATCTATTACTAGTAAGAAGTATATATGTGTGACTGTGATACTGTTCACTGACATGTGGTTCATTTAGATAAGCGGCCGGTGGGAAGCCGGGCACGTTTTCTGTGATAGATGTGGTACTCGGATGCTGGTCCTCCAATGATAAGCATGAGGATGGTGGACACAGTTGTTCCAAGTTGTGGGATGCCCTGACAAGCCAGTGAGCTCAGGCCAGCCGCTGCCATCTCCGAGAATACATTAAAAATGACAAATGAGACACTAGTGTTCTGAAGTCATGAGCTGTTGACTCTTGTTTGGGGTATCCGGAAGCTATGCCATTAGGCACATGCATAGTTAAGATTGCCCTGTCTTCTTGGTGAATTGACCCCACTCCTCTAGCTCCAGGTTTTTCAAGACAGGGTTTCTCTGTGGAGCCTTGTCTGTCCTGGAACTCACTCTGTAGGCCAGGCTGGCTTCGATCTCAGAAATCCGCCTGCCTCTGCCTCCCAAGTGCTGGGATTCAAGGCATGCACTGTCACTGCCCGGCGTGATGTGAGATTTCACCATCTCTCCTAATTTGGTCTTTAACTTGATGGGCTCAAGCGATCTTCCTACCTCAGCCTCCCTGGTAGTTGGGACTGTAGGCACATGCCACAAAACCTAACTATCCCATCCATTTGATCATTTGTTCTCCCTCCTTTCCTCCCTTTTCCCTTCCCCACTCCCTTCCTCCCTCCCAGAAACACTGAGAACTAAGCCCAGCATTGCTTTTTCTAGGAAAGCACTCTCCCCCTCTGAGCTCTACGCCTTCAACCCCTCCCACCCATTTATTTCCACTTGTCTTTACACATAAGGTGTGTTTCTTGTGAAGAACACACAAATGGTCCTTGCTTTCCGCTTTCCTTTATCACACCAACAATTCTCTACCTTTTGTTTGTTTGTTTTTATTTTTGGAAACTGGGCTCTGTGTGCCCTGGCTGTCCTGAAACTTACACTGTAGACCAGGCTGACCTCAAACTCAGAGATCCACCTGCCTCTGCCTCCCAAGTGCTGGGATCAAAGGTTTGAGTCACCACTGCCCAAAAGAGCCATGTTACTCAGCTGCTTGCCAAGAAAATAAGTCACCTCCGTGGGTTGTATGTGGTGAGACAGAGTGGCCAGAGGATGGAGGTATTCTTTCTACTCTCTTTCTTTTTATTTGTTGAAAATATTTTATTTTCAATAGTCTCTACTTCGAATCACTTTCTATCTTGTACCGAGCATTTCTGGGCCGTGACTAACATCTTTCTAGCGTGTCCTGGTGAACACCGTGCTCTTTGTTGGGAGTCTCTTTCACAGCTGTTGCTCTCCCGAACTCCATACCTTGCAGAACGCTGCCAAAATCTGAGTCTTAATCGTAGTGAAGAATCTACTTAATCATTATTCTCTGTGTGTGCGTGATCCTCTGATGTGTGGGCACTCACGCCATGGTGGGCATGCAGAGGTTAGAGGAACCTCTGTGGAGTTCTTTCTTGCTTTCTCTCTTTATGTGAGCTCCAGGGACGGAAGCTGCTTCACTAAGCTGGTGCAGTGAGCGCCATTCCCAGTGAGACATTTTACTAGGCACTCTCTTTACTAAGGGCTCCATGATTTACCTTCATTCACTGTCCTCTGATGGGGGGAAGGTGGAGAGGAGACAAAGCTGAAACAGTCTTTTACCATTTGGATCCCGGAGGGCACAAAGTCCATGAAGGAATTGCTGAGGTGCTGCAGAACGGCAGGGGAAGAACAAGTAGAATTTCCTACAGCAGGCTGCTCTGGACTGTGTGCGCAGGGCCTATTTTGTTGAATTTTGAAAAGCATGTGTTAGCATTCTGTCTAAACTACACCCTCACAGTTACCTGGCAACAACCAGGTAGGCCTGGCCCACTATAAAAGGGGCTGCTTGCCACCCCCCCCACCCCTCCTCTTGCTCAGCCTTCTTACCCCGCCCTCTGTCTTCTTGCCCTTTCCCCTTTCCCTTCCCCCTCTCTCCATAAGCTCATGGCCAGCCTCTACTTCCCTACTCTCCCCCTCTTCCTCCCCCTCCCCCCCTCTCCCTCTCCCCCTCTCCCTCTCCCCCTCTTCCTCTCCCTCTCCCCTTCCCCCTCTCTCCCCCTCCCTCCCTCCCTCCCTCCCCCTCCCTCTCCCTTTCCCTTTCCCTCTCTCTCTCCCTCTCCCTCTCCCTCTCTGCCTCCCCCTTCCCTCCCCCTCTTCTCCCTCACTCTCTTTCTCTCTTTCTCCTTCTACTACCCTCTTATTTTCCCTCCCCATGCCCTGAATAAACTCTATTCTGTACTATACTGTTGTGTGACTGGTCCCTCAGGGGGAAGGGATGGCTCTGCATGGGCCCGCTGAGACATCCTTTTCACCCATACCTCACTACACCCCCATAGAACATATCCATACCTCACTACACCCATACCTCACTACACCCATACCTCACTACACCTCACCCATACCTCACTACACCCCCATAGAACATATCCCCACCTCTCTTTATCTTTTTATTATCACATCAGCATGTGCAGAGGATCTAAGCCATTTAGAAGTTGCTTTTGGTTCTAAGACAAGTGGTTTGGTTTGGTTTGGTTTGGTTTTTTAAATGTATTTTATGTATATGAGTACACTGTAGCTGTCTTCAGACACACCAGAAGAGGGCATCAGATCCCAGTACAGATGGTTATGAGCCACCATGTGGTTGCTTGGAATTGATCTCAGAATCTCTGGAAGAGCAGTCAGTGCTCTTAACTGCTGAGCCGTCTCTTCCCCCCCCCCTTTTTTTTTTTAATTTTACTAAGTATTACTGTGCATATGTCACGAGCATATGTAGAAGATAGAAGACAATTTGAGGGAACTGGTTCTCTCCTTCTACCATGGGAGCCCTGGACTTAAACCTCAGCTCATCGGGCTTGGTAGCAAGTGCCTTGACCTGCCGAGTCATCTTTTGCTTGGCCCTTTTTGTTCGTGTTGTTAATATTTTACTTACTGGGCCACACTAGGTTCTTGATTCATAAGAGGATTAAGTGACCAATTTATTTTAATTTTGAAAGCAGATCACACTTTATGATTGCAAATTGGGGCATGTTATTTGGTTTAGCCACCTGTTTTCTGATTTGGGGGGTAAGGATTGTTTTAGATTTTTTTGAGACAGGGTTTCTCTGTTGTAGCTCTCCCTGGCTGTCTGTGTCCAAAGTACTGAGATTAAAAACATGTCCCACCAGCACCTGGCTTTGTTTTTTTTTTTTTTTTTTTTTGGAGGGGGGTGTATTTTTTGTTGTTATTGTTTGTTTGTTTTTAAACTCCATGTCTCTTGTAGCTCAGGCTGGTGTCTAACCTGTTCTGTGGTTGAAGATGAGTCTGAGTTTCAAAGTAAAACACACATACAATAATGTGGGACCCATGCAAACCTAAGTGTGATATGTCTAATCTTCCTGCTTCCGCCTCCTGCATGCTGGGCTAACATACTTTTGAAGCGACTTTATTAAATCCAACAACAATCAGACATATATAAAACAACAAAATCCCCAAAGGTAAGAAAAGCCAAAAAGTGGAAACCAGAATGACAAACACAATATCTGTAGAGCTATGTTCTCTGGTGACCATGAATATGCCGTGTGTGTTCTCTGGTGTTTTAAATCCTGTAAGACTAAGATTGTAAATAAATCCATGTCCTACCAGAGGGCACATCTTGCATAACCAGTGATCTAACTATCATCCATCCATCCATTCCTTCTTCCTACCATCATGGAACGCAACAGGCTGACCAGTCCTTGTCAGGGGATGTGCAGCCTGAGTGCTGATATAGGAGAGGTAAGCCAGCTAATGATATGGTGGAATGTACAGATGAGTCAAGGATTAGGTTACCATAGTCAAGAATGTACATTTTTATGTGTGCTTGCTTTGATGATGCATACATTAAAATTAAACAATGCAGGAAAAACTTGGCACGTGTGATCCCTGAGCAGAGATGACAGAAACTCATGAGCACTTTTTATTTTTGTGAGGCAACATGTTGTAGTCAGAATATGTGGACATTTGATCTCAGAAAGCCTGGGTTCAAGCCCCGTCTCTATCTTCTCTTTGTTTGCATTAAGCAAATCACCTAACTCTGGGCCTCAGTTTGTTTCAATTTTAAAAGCAGAGAGGGAACTTTGAGATGATTACAGAGGCCAGTCCAGACACATGACTCCATGGGGTGAACTGCAGTGGTGTAATGGGAAGCTGGCAGGCTGCTGTGCTGTCCCTGCACAGATGGGCTAAGGGATTCCGAGGTGCCAAAGAGGGTCTTAGGTGTGAATGTTGGATCCAGAAGCAACTTCTTGGGAAAAAAAATAATCCTGACAAGTTTAAGAGTGATAACATTCCTCTTTAATTCTGAAATCGAGAGACTAGACGGCCTCCTTGTAACATGCTGCCTGGAGCATCCTCACTGAGCCGTCCCCTCCCCCACCCCTCCTCCAAACAAGAGCACAGATGGTGTACACAAGATAGTCAAGGTTTCACATTACCAAGTCCTACTTAGGATGGGGATTTATTTAGGGCCATTAACAGAGCCTGACCACTGGAGGATTTCTTGGCAATCTTGTCCAAAATCAGCTTTGAATATATCCCTGCATTCCCTTCTGACTATGAATCCGTAACACTGGAGCTGTCTTAATGGAGCTGGAGGAAGTCTCTAGGGAAGCCCCTGGTGTTCAATAATAACATCCCATCATCCAAAGAATGAAACATACATTTTGAATTAACATACATTTTGAAGACTGAGGACTTACTTTTTCCCAGTTCATGTGCCTCTCTCTAACTCATTTCAAAGAACTTGCTATTCACTCAAATAATGGCTCTGCATGAGTACTTGTTTATTCCTTGTTATTACTTTGTGTGTTTGTGTTTGGTTGTTATTTGTCAGGAGCCATTAACCTTTCGATGAGGGTCTTAAAGCCCATAGTCACAGTGACACACTTCCTCCGACAAGGCCACATCTCCTAATAGTGCCACTCCCTGAGCTAAGCATATTCAAACTCCACACTGTGTGGAGGAGATTTTGTTAGGTACCTCTAAATGGAATCCTATGGTGTTGGTCTTCTGTGACTACTGAAATCAGCAGCATCCCTAAAGGCCCATCCTTTAGCAGGTGTCAGGATTTCCCTCCTTTTGGACACTAAATCCTTGTTGAGGACTGTGAATGAAATCAGGCTCAGTTGGAACTGGAGAGATGGCTCAGCTGTTAAGAGCACTGGCTTGGCTGCCTTTCCAGAGGTCCTAAGTTCATTTCCCAGCAACTACATGGTACCTCACAACCATCTGTGATGAGATCCAGTGCATGTACATAAAATATATAGATTTTTCTTTTAAAAAAAAAGAAATTGAGCTCAGTAAATGACCAAAACAACCACTTCATAAGTGAAAAAAGGAAAAAGTTTATGCCAAACTGCCAAGGCTGTTTCCCGGAAAGCAAGGAAAAATGACAGGGGAAGGATCTTCAGGGTTAAACTGGACAGGGAGAAATGAGGGGCTTGTAATCAAGGACTGAGAGAGCCTAGAGGCTAGTATTGACCTTAAGACAAGTCAATAGTCACCACGGTCATGTGTTAATTGAAAGGCACAAGCTGCTCTTGCCAGATAGAAGGAGAGTGACCCTCTTTTTAGCAAGCAGGAGCTTTCTCCAAGTCCCCAAGAGAATAGCCACATTTGTCTAAATGCCCAACTTGAGAAAAGGACTTTCCTGGGGGATCAGACATTCCAACCTTTTGTTGATGATAAAGGTGAAGGAGTGATATAGCCTCTTCTGTAAATACTTTCTTCTGAATTGGGGGAAGTTGTCGGGGCTCAGGAGGACTAGAATATTGGTCAAGAAACTGGGAAGGTCAGGCAATAGCCAGAAACATCTGGCTTTTCACTCACTGCCCAGGTTCTGTTGGGGGCTATCAGAGGCTAGAAAAGTACAGGCCACTTTGAAGTAATCTGGAATGCTGCTCCAAAGCAAGGGCTCAGGCTGGTAGGCGATGGTCGGAGGAGGCCTGGGGAAATCTTATCAGAAGCATCTGCTACGGGGAATAATCATTAGTACAAGAAATATGGAAATCAGTGGGCCAATGAGGTGTAAGAGCCAAGGGCCCATAGGAGACCAAAATAAGAGTTCTGCAAAGGAATTGCTCCCTGGTGGCTCTATAGTCTTTTCCAGCTCCAATGCATGTTTAATCCTTTCTTCCACCTGGCCAGCCTGGTTTACATAGACACAGCATTCTTCTTTGAGAAAGAGGCAGGTGCTTCCCCTTTCAGCAATTAGCCAACAAAGGGCCCTTCAATTTTGTAGGACCAACAAAGCCAGAGAAGTGAGCTGGTTTTTAGAGTAAGTGTAGAGTCAAGGGTTGATTTCTGAATGGTGTCTGCTACTGAGATAGATACAGACTGTGACCCCAAGCCACCTGTGCCCAACCCTTAGGAACCACTGAGGTTGCCAGGTGAATTTCAGCCACTACTAGGAGGGCTATGGCCCGTTGATCTCTGGGTGAAACTTAGAGGAGTATGGAACTCTCCTTCCGTGTAGAGAATGAGTTGGGGAAGTAGCAGAGTGGGGAGCAGGGAGCATGAGTGGATTTGTCTGTACGCTGGTAAAGCTTGAATTGGCACCAGAATAGGGTTCCTCCTGGGGCTGGTAAGGTTCTTGAAAGTGAGCTGACAAGGGGCAGATATGATGGGAATGGATATTGAAGAGGCAATCACCTGGTATCTCCAGAGAGTAAAGAGGCCCATGCAAGAGGCTGAGGTACCTATTTAACATATCAAAATGGACCTGGCCTCCAGGTTCTCCCAGCATCTCTCAGTCTTACCCAGGACAGGGTATGGCTGGCATACCCCACCTCTACCCTGAACTCTCCAGCCCAGGGCCTGGGCCGCCCTTCTCACAGAGACTCTTCCCTATACAATCTAGACCTTCTGGTTATCACACCCTTTATACCTTTTGCCTCCTGACTGCTGTACTTGGCTCATCTCTCTCACTTCCTCTTTGCCTCTCTCTACATGACTCAGTGTCATGATCACTCTGAACTCTCAGATGTGTCTACCTCTGCCTATGCTCTCCCAGGTATCTATAATAAACTGCCCCAGCCTGAGGGGACTTCAACAGGATTCCCTAAGAGAGAAAGGGAGAGAATGGAAAGGACAAGAGGCACAAAAAAACGAGACCAAGACAAGTTTTCTGATCAAGGTCCGTCAAGCTGTATTTTCTCTGGCAATTTATACAGGCAGGGAAGGGGACAATGTATTTGGTGGAATTTCCCAGAAACTGGGCATTGTGCCACAGTGGATATCTTACAACCGCCGATGCTTTTGTCTGGCTCAGGACGCAGCAACCACTGGCCACCTGCTTTCTCAGGAGTCGATAGCTGAGGAAAAACAAAACCTAAAACTATTCTTTCAAAATGGAGTAAGGTTGGCTCCCAGCAATAAACCGCCTCCTCCACCAAACCTAGGAGCAGGCATGGCCTTTCCTCTTTATTTTTCTTTTTTTCATTCAGTAATGAGGAGGAGATGGTTTGGGTGTTACAGAGATGGTTTAGGGTTATATGAGAAAAAGAAATAGCTGCGAGCCAGGATTGTCTCAAGAGAGCACAGAGGAAGCATGACGGTGCATTAAGGGGCCCACTGTTACTGCCATAAATGCTGAGGAGATGCAGGAATTCACTTACAATAGTCTTCCTAAAGCCTGTGTTAAGGGAGTCTCCTGCAGCTTCGACTATAGGATGATTACAGACCACAGCATTGCCTCAAGCTTATCATCTAGAAGGGGGGCAGGTGAGAGACCTAAAACTTACCACTCTCCCTCTATGAGACAGCCTAGCCCCTGCCACATAGGAGTAGATTTGCCTTACAGACCCTTGGACCCACTTTGTATCCCAGGGGTCATTCCAGATGATGAATAACCACACCTGGCACAGGCCTATGGTGGAGTTGTTGAGGCTTAATACTCCATCTTGGTCCAGGGTAATGGTACTTATAGGTCCAATATGGGCACACACCCCAGGAGGGATCCTCAGTGTAGGCACAGTTTGTTTGGCCTTGGAGAAGACAAAGGTACTAGGGATTGTCTTGGAGACTGAAACTGGGCTGTTTCTTTCCCTAGTTGCAGAAACGGACTGCTGGGGGGGGGGGGTGAAAGTTAGAGAGCCCTCTTAGCAGCAGTCAGAAGATAGACAGAAAGTGAAACCAAGGAGTCTTGTAGTTTGTATAGCATAAATTGGGAATGTCTAGGTTTTTCTGTGTCCTGTTATGTGGGAGATCTGGGAGAACAAACCCCCCATCCCCAGCAGGAGAGTGAGAAAAGGGACCATTCTCAGGGGTGGGTGGGTGGCATAGGCAGGAGAGCTTAAACTTTAGAACTTCTGTAGACTGGCAGCTTTACTTATCAGATAAGAGGTCAGGAGCCCGTTTGAGTTATGACAGGTGTTCTCAAAACCCAACCATACTCTAAGCTTGAGGTGCTGTGAGATGGGATGTCTACATACAATTTTCATTTGTAAGCCTGGTTTGGCTAAAATCACTGTCAGAGGCAACCAAAAGAATTTTCAAAACATATAAAACAATACAGAACTCCATTGTGACAGTCCTGTCAATTGTTATTTGGTACCCATCTTTCAACCCATGAACGCAACTCTTCTAGGTAGCTGGAGGACCGCTAACCTTCTTACTCAGTATAAATAGAAAACAAGGCAGGAAGGCTCAACTTAATACATGAAGCCTGTGTGGCATCGTCTACCACTTTAACAGGAAGGTTATAACTACGGTAAGCAGAGGGAGTATGGGCAGGCTCTGGGCTCCAAATTTATTTCTTTACTTTTTAATGTGTGTGCGCCCACAAGTGTACCTGACAAATATGTGGAGGCCAGAGAACAACCCTGGCCACTGTCCTTAGGAATGCCATCCACCTACCTCTTTTGAGGCAGGCTGGCTCTCTCATTGGTCTGGTCTCATCTGTTCTCCATTGGCTGCCAGCCAGCTCAGAGGATCCTCCTGTCTCTATTGTCCCAATGCTGGGCTGCAGGTGTGCACCACCACATCTGACACTCTTACAAGGATTCTGAGAATCCAGGTCTTTTTGTTTGCAGTACAAGCAATTTAGTGACTTGAGCTACCACTGCAGGTCTTGAATTCACAGACATCTACCTACCTCTGCGTCCTGAGTGCTAGGATTAAAGGCTCCTGTAGATCTGAAGCATTCCAAGTGGCCAGTCTCCTGAATGGTCATGAGGTAACTGGAGCAGATCCAGGCATCACATTCTGAATCAATGTCCTGAGGCAAGAAGAGGCTTTTTTCCTGAAAAAAAAATTTTTTTTTGAGATTATATTATTTCTCCCTTTCTTTTCTTCCCTC
This sequence comes from Rhabdomys pumilio, assembly GCA_030674055.1. Lineage (NCBI taxonomy): Eukaryota > Metazoa > Chordata > Mammalia > Rodentia > Muridae > Rhabdomys > Rhabdomys pumilio. Next base: position 69,969,756 of record JANHMN010000003.1, on the reverse strand, counting down.
CAAACCATCCAATGTACCCTCCCCCTGATCCCTTTTCAATCCCCAGTATATCCCTGGCACACATGTATGTATCCCTGGCATATGTGTGTACCGACTTTCTCCCATTCTCAGCTCTCCTTAGTTGCTTGTACTTCTTTGTTATTTAAGGTTGAGACTTCTTGGGCATTCTAGAAAGGGGCCTTTTAAAGAACATGGGAATTAGCCAGGTACGGTTATACATGACTTCCTTCCCAACACTCTGTTCAAGGCCAGCCAAAAAACCAAAAGCCAAACAAACAAAAGACAAATAAAGAACATGGAAATCTTCCTCAGAAGTCCCTCAGCAGACTTCTCTCATGTCTTATTGGTCCCAAACATGTCGCATGCCGCATTTAAGCTCTTCACTAATGAGGAGAAATAAACCCATGCTTGGACTGAACCCATATCTGTCATTTTGGGGTTAATATTAACCCTCTTTTATCTGGGTATGGTGGTGCAGGCAGTAATCCCAGCTGGGAGGCAGAGGCAGGCAGTCTAAAAGAGATCCAGACTAAAAGATTAACACACTTGACACCTAAATATATGATGGCAGACGCCAATCAAAGGAAGAAAGAAGGGTGGGAAATGTTTGTTTGCCTGGTTCTGCCTCCCAAGTGCTGGGATTAAAGATGTGCATACCAGTTTAGCTGTATGCTAAACTTAGCTCTTTAACTTAGCTCTGCCAGTTTTTATCAACAAGTTTTATGTTTTATTGTTTTGTGGGGTTTGTGTGGTTTCTGTTTGTTTGTTTTGTTCAGAGAAAGATAATTTTTTGTTTGTTTGTTTGTTTGTTTGTTGAGACAGGGTTACTCTGTGTAGCCCTGGTTGTCCTGGCACTCAGTCTGTAGACCAGGCTGGCCTCGAACTCAGAAATCCGCCTGCCTCTGCCTCCCAAGTGCTGGGACTAAAGGTGTGCGCCACCACCGCCTTTCTATGTAGAGATGGCTGGTCTCTGATTCACAAAGATCTGCCCACCTCTGTCTCCCAGGACTTGGAAAGGTCTTGACATTAGAGTCATGTATGGCAGCACATCCAACTTCCCACCAGTTTTAAAGTTTACCATGAAACAACCTTTCATGTGCTGGAGGCAAATTTTGGCAGACTTTCCCGGGTGTAGCATCTCACGGATGCTCAGCTCTGCCCAGGGTGCCTCTGAAGTCGTTGGTAAAGGGTTGAAATCACGGTAGTCAGCTTTACTTGTGATTGCTCGTCCTTGGAGGTAGTTATCTGGAAGCAAGCTGTAAGAAACTTGTAGAAGAACAGAACAGACGTGCCTCACTGCTGTGATGCCACAGACCAACCTGTAAGATGCCACCTCAGGAGAACTCAGTAGCTGGTGGCCAATCAGGTCCTACCATAGAAGACCAGGGCAGTGAATTCCCTCACCACCTCCTCAGCCGGGAGAAATAACTAGGATGCCCAGTAGAACAGCTGGTTTAACCCTGTAACAAGCACTCTTAAGTCCTGAGTGCAAAGACCCACTGTGCTGGGTAGTTTTATGACACAAGCTAAAGTCGTCAGAGAAGAGGGAGTCTCCATTATGAAAATGCCTCCAGAAGACCCAGCTGTTGGGCATTTATTAATTACTGACTGATGTGAGAGTGCCCAGTTCATTTTGGATGAGGTCACACACCCCACCCAACCCCCCAGACTGCCGGTCCTTGGTTCTTTAAGAAAGCAGGCTGAGCAGGGTGGGCAGGGCACACACCTTCAGCACTCTGGAGGCAGAGTCAGATGGATCTCTGTGAGTCTGAGGCCAACCTGGCGGAACAGAAGTGAGTTCCAGGACAATGAGGATGGTTACACAGGAATCCTGTCTCCAAAAACAAAGGAAAAAGAATGAAAGGAAGGAAGGAAGGAAGGAAGAAGGAAGGAAGGAAGGAAGGAAGTTTGGTAGACAAAGTGAGAAAGCCAGGGAGAGCACGTCAGTGTTTGGTTTGGGATCCTAAGACAAGGGACTCAGGTGCATATTTTGCATATCAAAGCAGAGCTGGCCTCCAGGTTCTCCAAGCATCCCTCAATCCCTACCTGGCATATCCTGCACCCAAACCCTGAACTTTCCAGCTCCAGGCCTGGGCTGCCCTTCCCCCAGAGGCTCCTCCCTCCTCCATATACAATATCTGTCTGTCTGTCTGTCTGTCTGTCTGTCTGTCTGTCTGTCTGTCTCTCTCTCTCTCTCTCTGTCTCTCTCTCTCTCTCTTTCTCTCTTTCTCTCTCCTTCTCTCCTTCCCTCCCTGTCTCTGTGTATGTGCACCCTTTCTCTCTTTTCTCCCTCATCCCACATGGCAACTCCCCTGGCCTCAATCCTTGGCGGAGGGGGGAGGGCAATGAACTTGCCCGAAAGCAGCTTTCCAATAAACCTGCCTTTAATACAATCTAATCTGACTTAAATTGGCTGATTTCACCGATGGAGAAATAATCTATCAGTAAGCAGCACTTATTCATGGCTTCTGCCTCAGCTCCTGCCTCAGGGTGCCAGCCCTGTCTGAGTTTCTGCCACGACTTCCATCAGAGATGAACAGTGATGTGAAGCACAAGACAAATAAACCTTATCCTCCCCAACTTGCTTTTGGTCCTGGTGTTTCAGCATAGCAACGGGAATCCTAACTAGGATACCCAGCAAATCAGCCTCTCTTGTTTTGTTTCCCCGTGCTCTATCCAGGCTCCTCAGCCTGGTTTATAGTTCAACTGTGGAAAGACAGTTGGTCCTGACAGCAGGAAGTGCTTCTGTGGATCCAGCTCTTAAGGGTGCCTGACCTCAGCTTTTCTCAAGAACAGGCCCCAAATATAGGGGCATGTGAACCGCAGCAAGTGTAGTTACTCGGTGGGGGCGGGGCTTGTTCCGGGCCTCTTACCCGCCCTGGAGATTTATGACCCTCAATGCAGAAGGGGACAGATGATATGTGTGTTTCTATCATGGGAAGGACACACCAACCACCATGTGGCATTAGTACCCTAACCTACATGTAAGGAGTGTTCAGTTCAAGGGGATGAGTCACTTACCAACTACCATACATCGGTTGGGTCCGCATGCCCTCCAAAGACCCACTGAAAGCATGGGATGTGTTTTGTAATGTGGTGGCATGATGCAGCAGGAGAGGGTGCCACAGCGGGCCCATGCTGAGACGTCTTTCCCTGAGGTACCAGCCATATGGGTCTAATATAAAACCAAGTTTATTTGGGGGCATGAAAAGGGAGTGTGGGAAAGGAGACAGAGAGGGAAAGAGAGAGGGGAGAGAAAAAAGGGAAGAGGCCAGCCAGGAAGACCTGAAGAGAAGGAAAGAGGGGCGGGGATGCCAGAGAGAGTAAGGCCAGAGTTTAGCCAAACAGTCCTTTTATAATAACCAGACTCCTACCTGTCTGTTGCTAGGTAACTGTTGGGCAGAGCCTAGAAGAAATAACAACTTGGGCTTCAGCTGGGTGCTACATAATAGAAAGTTTGAGGAGTGGGGCTGAGTGTGAAGAAGTTGAGCCATGGAGGGGCTGTGCCCTGAAGGGGTTGCTGGGACCCCACCCCTTCTGTGTCTCTCTTCACTTCCTGGCTGACTTGAAGTGAGAATCTTCCCCCACCACGCACTTCTGACAGGATGCACTGCCTTGCCACAGACCTGAAGCAATGAACTCATCGACCATGCATAGGAACTTCTGAGATC
>JANHMN010000003.1:69934536-69947523 GCA_030674055.1 Rhabdomys pumilio | reverse complement strand
CTCGATCCAAACCTCCACCTCAGTCCTCATCTCCATCCAAACCTCCACCTCAGTCCTCATCTCGATCCAAACCTCCACCTCAGTCCTCACCTCGATCCAAACCTCCACCTCAGCCCTCACCTCGATCCAAACCTCCACCTCAGCCCTCGCCTCAACCTTACCAGCTGGATCACTCCCTTTCCTTTCCCCTCCCCACATCTGATCGGGAGTTACTTCCTTATGCTTCGGACCGTCTTCAGATGCAGCAGCAGCCTCGGTCCTCCTCTCTCACCAGTTCTCCCGCCACTGGTCTTTCTAACTGGAACACCCAGAACCCTCCTTTCAGCACAAACGGAAACTGTATAGCTTATGTGCCTTTAACCACCACTGATCTCTTTAAATGGAAGATGCAGTACCCTTCTTTCAGCACAAACCCAAGTTCCCTGATCTCTTTAATGAAGTCTATCTTTTCCATCCACTTTCCTTCTCGGGATGCTTGTCAGCATATCTTAGACATCTTCTTCACATCAGAGGAGAGGAGCCGGATTCTGGAGGAGGCAATGAAAGCATTTCTCATAATGGACAACCGGCCTGGCAGATGGAGGGCAGATGGAGGTGACTGTTTCCTATCTACATGGAGACCTGACCGGAACTATAGGACAGGGGAAGATAGGATGACACTCAGTAACTACCACCAGGCTTTGTTAGAGGGAATGAAACAGGCAGCCCGGAAGCCCACTGACTTAAAGTTGATGTGTACTAGGCAACGTCCAAAGGAATCACCTTCCGAGTTTCTCGAACGCCTCCTGGAGGTGTACCGCACACACACACTCATAGATCCAGACGACCCGGTAAACTTCGAGGAGATTAACCGAACCTTCGTAGACCATTCGGCCTCAGACATACGTAATGCAATCCAAAGAGAATATGGATTTAAAGACATGACGAGGTCAGAGTTATTGGATATAGCCCAGAGAGTGTTTGACAGTCGAGAAAGCGAAGAAGAGCTGATAATAAAAACGGTGATTAAGGCTCTGGCCAATTCACAATATTCCTGTGACGCCTTCAGTCGTGGGCAGAGGCCACAAAGATTGCGAAGAGACCAGTGTGCTTACTGCAAGAGATTGGGGCACTGGAAAAATGAATGTCCCAATCGAAGACGGGTCTGCTCCTCCTGTGGAGACCAGTTTTAGCTTTGAGAGTATAGTGGGGCCATAACTCTTTAAAATTAGACCCCTGGGAGCCTATGGTAGCCTTTTCAGTTGGGGCCAATCTGTAAATTCCAACTAGGGGTCTTCACAAATTTGGTATTACAAGAATCCTTGGGACCCCATCACCAATCAAACATTGATTTCTAGGGGCAACAGGGGAAGTCAAAAAAAATATAAACTGACTACAAAGTGAACAGTCAATCCAGGAAAGAGGACAGTGACTCATTCTTTCATCGTTATCCCTGAATGTGCCTATTTAATTTGCTGAGAAGAGACCTGAGCAAGCTCCAGGCTACTGTCTTATTCTCAGGAGATGTGAGTAAACTACAACTAGGGGTGCAGCCAAAATTCTGTTCATCACCTGTCCCTTAATTGAGAAGTGCCTCTTCCATCACCAGGGTCCAGTCTAGGCCCCTAAAGAGAAATGAAAAGATGAGCTCATGAGAGATCTTTCCAAGCTTTTGGGCTAAAGACAATCCTCCTGGTAGGTTGCAGCATGTGTTGCCAGTTATAGCTGAGTATTATGTAGTAGCTTCTCCCCTCTATATAGTACTGTACTATATAGTAGCTGCTTCTGGTCCACGCCCATTTGAGTAGGACAGTGCTCCGTCAGTACTGCTGGAGGCCAGGGAGGGAATCAAGATCCACATTTGATGCCTCCACAGAGTAGGCCATCTCCTTCCATGATAGTCAGCCTGGAGCTCTTCAAAACCTTGGACCAAGTCTATCAGCCAGTCCAGGATTTAAGGGGAATGAATAGGTGGGTGGAAACTATTTGCCCAGCAGTTCCCAACCCTTATACTCTGCTCAGTGCGCTGCTGCCTGAGCACAGGGTTTAGACTGCACTGGATCTAAAGGATGCAGTTTTTCCATTCCTTTGTCAAAACTAAATGCCTCTTTGCGTTTGAATGGGCTAACCCTGACCTGGACCTGATTACCTCTGGGTTCCAATAATTCTGCCTTTTTAGATGATGCCCTCTACCAGGACTTAAGTGAGATTTAAGTGCTTCACCTGCACCTGGGTAAATGCAGATGTTGCCCCAAGGGCACTGGTCAAGGAATTGTACCTGATGAATTTTGGGAAACTACTGAAATCAATCGCCTTCTGATCTTTATCAACACTGTCTTGGGCTGGGGAGAGGCCTTTCCAACCTCAATGGAAACAGCCCAGATAGTAGCTAAGAAATTAATAGTGGAAATCATCCCCAGATTTGGCCTCTCCTTAACTTTGAGGTCTGACAATGGCCTGGCCTTCATGACCAAACTGTCTCAAATGACTTCAAAAGCCCTCAGTATAAACTGGAGGCTACATAGCATGAGTCATCCTCAGAGCCCAGAGATGGTAGAAAGAACAAATAGGACCTTAAAAGAAACTCTCACTAAATATGTGCCTGAGACTTGATGGTAATTGGGTTGACCTCTTGTCTTTTGCCCCCGCTAAGGACCTGTTGCACCAACTACTGTGAAAAATTCACTCGATGTGAAATAATTTATAGACAGCCACTTCCTAGGATAACATCCAGGGTTAATAACAGATTCTCTAATCTCTGAATCCCTGAAGGGGTTACAATTAACTCTGGATAAGATCTTTCCTCAAGTCTAGGCTGCCCAACCTAACTTGGGCACTACTTGCCTGGCCACCTGTTCCAACCTGGTGACAGTGCTAGCCTGCCACTTCAAGACTCACTGCATGGAACCAAGATGATGCCCCTCTCAGGACTCTCTGGATGCCCAGTGCTGTTACGTTCCTGCTAGTCACTTCTCAAGAAGGCACCAGAGGATCCCGTGGAAGAAGAGGGCCACCAAAACCGGAAATTGATTGAATGGGATCCCCTCCAAGTTAAGATCTCCAAGGTTTGATGTTTTCTTATCACACACACACAGGGTTTCTCTTTGTAGCCCGGGCTGTCCTGGAACTCTCTCTGTAGACCAAGCTGGCCTCGAACTCAGAAATCTGCCTGCCTTTACCTCCCAAGTACTGGGATTAAAGGCGTGTGCCACCACCACCCGGTGGTTTAATGTTTTCTTGCTGGCCTGCTTTTATTCCTTTTCTTACACTATGGAAGCCATGTTATTTCTTGATCTATTGGGTTATGTCCTTACCCTGGAACTTCAGCCATATATAATAACTCACATAGACAACCCACTTGGAAGTAGGAACTTAGACTCACTGATGCAGATCAGCTGTTGTTGGATACCATTATAACTTCTGATCAGCCTAATCTAAAAGCTGATGCTGCATACTCTTCCTTCCATCCTAGCATGGGCCGTGGACATCTATAATTGGAGAAGAACTTATGAGGTATCCTAGTTTACATCTGTCTGGGCCAGGGAAGCAAATCCTGCTAGGGCACTAATGCCTAACATTATGCCTCTTGGGGGCTCCAAAACTGTCACCCTGCCAGTCCTAAGGCAAAACATGGCATTCTTACCGTAATTCCGAAGCCCTCTAAAACCAACTCTTAATTGTCAGTTGGGTCTGAAAACTGAATACATGTCATACAATGTACTGAATACATGTCAACAATGTACTCCCCAACCTAAACTCTGGAGCATTTTTTAACTCTTCTGAAAATTCACATTGGAATGTAGGAAGAACCTGGGGAATTTGGCCATATGTCTGGGGCTGGATCCCAGTTCTTCAATTACCATGCAGTGATAAAGGTTAAGACAAGAAGAACTTAAACCCGTGGGCCCCAGTAGAGACCACCAATTCCCCAGCTTCCTCCACCACACCCACGCTCCAAAGACTACTGTCTTGCCTGTTTCTGACCTCTCGAGCCACTTCCATCCACTGCTCCCATGGAGGTTCCGTTCCTGACTGTGCTAACTAACCACAACCTTTCTTCTGTCGTTCTGTGCCTAACCTGGCGCAGGACTGATGGTTTTGTCTCGATCCCAAACCCACCTATTATGTAGGAATGACTTACAGTCTATCACTCCCTGCATTGCCACAAGCTTCTGCTGATTCCTGCTTCTGGTCTCAGCCCAAGCTATCCCTAGGTGAGGCCCAAGGACAAGGACTCTTTCCTGTCAGAGACTTCAGGCTCCCTAGCTTCTCTCAATATTTGTGTTATTGTACAACTGAGAGTCAGCAGCTAATTCCTACCTGTCTCTGCTGATGCTTGGTGACCTGACACCAAATATCACAAGTGCCTGCTGGTCTCCTGAATTGTCCACCGGAGAGATCCTCACTCATGTCCTTCCTCAAGTTGACATTTCTGATGGGGATGAGGGCTGCCATCATCTAGCCAAGACACCTGACCACCCTCAACCAAAGTGAGTGGTTCTCCCGTTAGTCGAGTGCTTAGTGAATTCAGGGATTGTAGGGTCTGCAGCACTAGGAACATCAGACCCAGTCCTGCAAAACCAGGGTTCAAAACTCTGAATGCTAAGGTTAACAGGATTTAAGGTTATCATAAAAGACAGTCCCTAGATTGGAAGATTAGGTGGATTCTCTGGCAGAAATAATTTTACAGAATAGAAGGTTTGACTTACTCTTCATGAAACAAGGAGGGCCGTGGGTAGCTGTTGGAGAAGCCTGTTGTTTTTACGCCAACCAATCAGGCATAGAGAAACTTGAGCTATGGTAAGAATCTGAAAACCGAGTACTTAGACAAACAGGAAGGAAACAATTGTTGCCAGTCCCTATTTAACTGGTCACCCTGTGTAACCACCCTTGTTTCAGCTGCTGCAAGTCTCCTGATACTCCCAGTGTCTCATACCGTCTGGTGCCTTACAAGTCTTGTCTTCTGACAAATAGAGAATGCTAAAGTGTTTGCCTTCCACTGGCACTAGTAACCATTACAATAGCTAGAAATAGTAGCTTCCTTTCAAAGATATGACAGGAAGGAGGACGTAAGACAGGGAAATCAGGAACCAGTCCAAGTCCGTTTCAAGGCCAGGAGTCATTCATTCTGAAGCTCTGTTTAAAACTTTTGATTGCTGGTTCTCAGAATTTGACTGTACCCCATTCCATAACCAAAGAATGTTCTGTAGCAGATGTTCCACAAAGATTTCCTCAACTGCCTTGTTCATTCTACTTGCAAAATCCTCCTCCCTTCAGTTCCCTCCTAGAAAAGAGATATTGGAACATAGGGCTGTTTTCTAGAACTCAAACCTGGAGGGGAGATGGCCACCAGATTGGTTTGCACAGCTTGCTTTAAATTGGCCATAATTTGTGGTCAGTGGTCTTTAGTCAGTGAGACTAACAGGGGCTTCCCCAGGAGTACTCCTCAGCCAAGCTTGGGGGTCTTGCTCTGCTTTGAGCTCCTAACCAAGCAAATGAATTGTTTAGCGAATGGATTTTGCCTGAGAGCTGCTCCGTACCCCCTAGGAGTGGTTGGTTCATTGAATCTGCTAACACTCCTCAAAAAATTGCTGTTGATCCGAGAAAGAGAAAACCACTTGTTTTTGAGGGTACCAAAAATGCACACGCCCGTCCGCAGAGTTCTCATGGCTACCAAGAAACAGCGAAGGGGAGGAGTTAAACAGGGGAGGAACGCACAGGGGCTGCCCTGCAGTATCCTTCCTTCTGGGGAAGTGAGGTGTTGGTCAAAGGAAACTTCTCTAATGACATGCATGTCCCCAGCAATATGGTGACCAGCCTGTTAGAGCCTCAGCAAGCCCTTGCTCAATCTTCCCATGTGTTGCCTGGGTTCCAGAACTCTGCTGTGGTTGGCAGGCTTAACCTGGCCTTTGTAGTTCTATTAGAAGCTTCTTTTTCCTATTGGGGAATTGTGCCTCCTGGGAGGACAGCCAGCCGTCTTTAGATGCAACCAAAGGCCATTCCCACAGTATAAGCAAAGGCTTTTTCTTTTTTAGTCCTGCTAAGTAGCCAGACAATCCTATCCTTTGGTCCCAGGGTAAGAGCCAGTTATGTGTTAACTACTCATTGGAAATAGCTGAGGCTTGACTGTCTTATTTTAAAGAGAGCCCAGCTGTAAGTGGGGACCCTAGCTGTTATGGTGATAGTCACTGGAAATACCAGCCACAGTTAAATGGAGCCAGCTGGGACCTAAAAGGTAGGCTGTGTATGTGCCAGAGATGGGCCCAGAGAGGTAACCCAAGTCTCCTGGGAAAGCCCCAGAGGATTTTTGGGTGAATCACAGAAATTGAGCATTGAATTGTTTACACTGTGGGAGTTTGGTTTTGCCTTCATTGTGCCCCTTTTTTTTTTCCCTATTGAAATTTTAAGGAAAAAAAAAATGTACTTTTTGATATTGCCAGAGCACACAGTTGAGAAATTTTTAAACTTCTTTAAGAGGAAATTTTGGCCAGTCAGTGGTGGCGCACGCCTTTAGTTCCAGCACTTGGGAGGCAGAGGCAGGCGGATTTCTGAGTTTGAGGCCAGCCTGGTCTACAGAGTGAGTTCCAGGACTACACAGAGAAACACTGTCTCAACACCCACCCCCACCCACCCCCCCCCAAAAAAAAAACAAAAAAAAAAAAAAAAGAAAAAGAAATTTTGGAGTTTTATAGAAAATTTAAATTGAAAAAACTGGATTTTTTTTTTCTTTCTTTTTTTTTTATTTTTAAGAATCAGCTTTAATTTAGAGTCCTTAAATTTATGAAGCTATGGAACATTTTAAGTTTTAAGTGTTTGTAGTATTAGTATGTGATCTTAAAAAATAAATAAAAGGCTAAAGAGTTAGTGCCAAACACCGAATGCCAGAAACCAGGATACCCCAATCTTGTGAAGCAGCAGGACAGTGACCTAAGCAGGCAGGCAAAGCCTATCTGCCAAAGAGATGGGAGATGGGAGCGGCGGCTCTCCACCTGTGGGTCGGTGTGTGCACTGCAGTCCCTGGCAGCATCAAAACTGCAGCTGTGGAATGACCATGATTGCCTGGGGTTCACCGTGACATGGGCACTGTGTTGAAGAATTGCAGCAGTAGGAAGGCTTAAAAGAATGTTTCTCCATACCTAAGGTCTATTCAGGGTTAGGTATAAGTGCCGGAAACAGCTATGCCCTGCAAAGACTTGATGTGCCAGGGTAGGGGGATACGGGGTGAGGAGGGCGCGCTCCACTCTTAGAGGAGAGGGGGAGGGTGTTGAGGGAGGAGCTGCGAGAGGGGGTATTGGGAGTGGGAACAGTGATCTGGATGTAAAGTGAATTTAAAAAAAGTGTGCTGGGTGGCGGCGGTGCGGGGTGCCGGCGGTGCGGGGTGGTTTCTGAGGGTGTTGCACGTTTTAGTCCTAGCTCCTGGTAGAGATGGGCAAATCACTGAGTTTCAGGACAGCCTGGTCTACAGAGCCAGTTCCAGGACAGCCAGGCTTACACAGAAAAACACTGTCTCCAAAAAACAAAACAAAACAAAAAAAAATGTATGTCTTGCCTCTTTGCCAACTCTGTTAAGCTTTTGCTGTTTTGATAAACTGAGTCATATAAGCAGCTGTGAGATTCTATAATGGTACAATATGAAAGGACCAGGGAAGTTGCCAGTCTGCCTATGGACTGGTCCTATTTATGATTAAAAGCTTTATTTTTACATTATAGAAAAGCTTCAGTTTAGAATTTTTCATTTAAGGCTAAACCTAACAGGGATAGAGCTACTTATTGCAAACTGTTGAAGATGATTAAGATATGCAATATAATAGTCACTCATAAAAGATCATATTTTTTAATGTGTTCTAAACTGCACTTGTATTCATGATAAGTACTTGTCTTAGGGTTCCATTGCTGTGGATGAATCTTCATCCAGAGATACCATGACCAAAGCAACTCTTACAAAGGACATTTAATTGGAGCTGGCTTGCAGGTTCATAGATTCAGTCCTTTATCATCAAGGGAGGAGGGAGCATGTGTCAGTATCCAGGCAGGAATGGTGCTGAGGAGCCAAAAGTTCTACATCTTGATCCAAAAGCAGACATACTAATGTAATTAATTACAGGAAAAAGCTTCATTTAACCTCCTATCTGTGTTTTTAAGGTTAAGCCTACAACAAGTAAACTAAAAAGAAGCAAAGTTTGTTTAGCTCAGCTATACTTAATAATTACGGTCCTCAAACTCATCCGAGATCTGCTGAAATGGCATTTCAAAGGCTTAATGGAAAAAACTTACCATGACAGAGACCCCAGCTCCTAGCACTCACCCTACGGTCTCTGAAGAAGATAGACAGGGCACCAATGACTCCACGTGTGTTGTGGTATAATGCTAACCACTGGGCATAACTGCCCCTATGCCTCGCCCGCTGCCAGGACCCGGTCCAAACCGTGGACAAGCAGGACACTGGAGAGTTGATTGCCCCACTTTGCCTAGACAGAGTGAGGTCAGTCTCTCAAGTTCCTCCTCCACAGGAAGAAGTCCTCTCAGATTTGCCAGGCCTGGCAGCTGAAGATCGATGCAGCCCCTTGACATGTGCCCCCAACGCTGACATGGACACCACAGGAGCCTGGTGGGTTGGCTGCTAGGTAATGGCTCAATCTCTGTCCTGGTAATTGATACATAGACCATTTGGGTTATACTTCCTGGTATAATTGATCCTTCTCAGATCTCTGATGGCATTGATGGCTAGACTAACTATAGGTTTGTCAGTTTGGTAGCAGCAGGCAACCGGCTCCTTCACCCAAGGCTTGAGCCATCTCATTCCATTTCATACGGAAAAATCAAGCCTTGCTATCTCTAGAGTTACTGGGTCTCTTGTTAAGAAAGGCAGACAGCTTTGCCTTGCCTTGCTAACAGGCTTTAAATTAAACTGTAAACAGGTTTCAGATGTAGCTTTTCACTGTTCCTTTATTTAGACTTGCTTTGCAATAACTGCCCTGAGCAGTAACTGCTCGTGTCTCTGGTAAATGATGAGACGGAAAGAGAAAGGTTCAAAGTCTGCAAGTTCTACATGTTGATAGGTATAGAGGGGTCTGAGGAAGTGAGAATTCTGAGGGTCTGAAACCACTGAAGGTGTATAAATGCAAGGTGTAGGGGTATAAGAAAGTGATTGAAGGTATTAAAAGTTCAGGACATTAATATTTATCAATGGAGTTGTGATAGCTGGCAGAGCATTGGCTGCTTACTCTCCAGTCACAAGCTCAAGACTTTAAATTCCCTTCATTTGTCTTTTGAGTAGAGACTTCAAGGTACTTTTCATCACGCTAAAAACATCTGTGTCCCATCTTTATGTCCATCCCTCTGGACTGAGACAGAATGTTTATGCTTTTTAACCCAAAGCCATAGCTTTTGCTAGGACTCAGAGGCTTGAGTCTTCTCTAGCTGTTTAACGGACACCTGTTTGCTGGTTTTTCTGCAATGTGGATTGTACTACAGATTGGTGCTGATATATCTAAAACTTTTATCTTTTAAACTAAAAAAAAAAAAAAGTGTAATGGGCTGGAGAGATGGCTCAGCGGTTAAGAGTACTGGCTGCTCTTCCCAAGGCCCAAGGACCAGGGTTCAGTTCCCAGCACCCACGTGACAGCTCATAACTGTCTGTAACTCCAGTCCCAGGGGACCTGATGGTCTCTTCTGGTCTTCTTGGGCATATGTAAGGTGCACAGAAATTTCACATAAGCTTCAGGGCATTGAAGGAGTCATTAAGACTTGGATCCACCTCTCACAGATCACAGGGACTCCAGATATGTTCTGCCTAAGTCTCTCCATCTGCCTATTCCTGAGGGTGGAATCTCTCTCCTGGCCTTGGAATTCCTTCCCTCCTCCAGATTCTAGGACTATGGGCCTGAAATTTCTAAATGTAAGATTTGCCTTTAAGGTCCTAAACTTTAACTTCTGTCCCGAGTCTATCTCTGTCTCAGCAGATTTCCACTTGGCTGACAGATACCATCCAGGAATCAAGTATGGACTACAAACTGCTCCAAATGACTCTGTGCTCTGGACTCGATGAAAGCAGATGTGGACCAGTCCAGCCAATGTGATTGCTCCCTGTCTCTTCAGCTGGGTCATCTAACTGGATGCTTCCAATGCATGTCCCGTTGTCTGAATCCCCTCCCTGCCTTTGACTAACATTCCAGCCTTCCTGGGCCCTGGCAACATCCTTGTTTCAGCAGGAAGTAGTTACAGAAGAGAGTCCGTCGCCCCTTGTCCCCAACAGGCTGGAATGTTAGATCAAAAGGACATTCTCTGGCGTAGGGGACAAAATGGCTACCTATAGTGACTATTGACATACCAGGAAAGGTACCTGTTAAACTCAAAGAGACCCAGATCTATCAATGGGTGGATTAGATTCGTTAGCTGAAATAGTTCTACAAAGTCATAGGGCATGGGTCTGCTTTATGCAGGAGGAGGAGGTGTGGTGTGACTTTAAGAGAAGACTATTGTTTGTATACAAATCACTTAGGGATCATCAGAGGTAATCTGACCGTACTCAAGAAAATATCCCCACTTTGCAATGAAGCAAATAGCTGTTCCCCTGTCTCATTTTTATGCTCCTCCTCCTAGTAACCCGGTCGGCCATCTTGGGCTCTTTGACCCTTGTATTTCTGCTGATTGCTTGGCTCTTGTTCATTAATGCCTTAGCTAGATAATAATTCTTGCCTGTGTACCGTTAAGCTGATGGTTATTAGATCCCAGTGTAAACAGGTACCCATCACAGAGTCAGGAATTCGACTCAGGATACAACTCAAGGGGAGAATGTGAGAGACAAAGTTATATTTTAGGTTTTAATTACATTGCCTAAGAAACAAAAATGCCTCCACTGTGGCCACGTTCCTGAAAGGCTGGAGGCTGCTGTCTATGGGAGGTAACAAAGCCACATGTTTCGCTCCCCTAAACAACTTTGACACACCATGCTGGATGTGCTTGATCACATGGAGTGGGGAGGTACATGGGTAGGAAATACATTAGGAAATATGTTTTCCTCTGATTAGACCTGAAGGGAAATACAATTGCTTTATGGGTTTGCCTTTTTAAGCCTAAATGTGACTTACCACTATTTTCTGAAAACCCAGGAATGGACCTGGCCAGAGTCTGTCATCCTGAGCAGTATGTAATTAAAGCTTGTTTCAAATGGTTTCAGAATTGTGATGGTGGTCTTATTCTTGCTCGTGGGATTAACACCAGCCTTTTGAGTGCTGAGGGTTATTATAAGCAAGTGCCACCATGGCCATCCCAAAATTTCCTAGAAACTTAAACACAGGAAGTTAGAGGGATGGATGACAGATGGCCTTTTGCAGTTGATCTGTGTACATTGGGAGTCCTGCTGAGTCCTGGTTGCTTTAGCAAAGACTCACTCCTGAGGCAGGACAAGATATGCCAGTTGCCTGGACCATTTGGTTTCACCCTAGCCTTGGGTAGGAATGGGAGGGAAGGGGACTTGAGACCTAACCCTCTACTATGCTGGGTCTCTTATAGCTAACAGTTATGCCAGGAGGACTTTTTATGGGTGTTGTTAAAGGCTTGTCTCTGGGGACAGAGGAGAGGGGTACTCGGTGCTCTTACACTACAGAAGACTTGGTCCCTCTAAGACAGGGTTCTCAAGTTCTATGGAGAACTGTCTATGGAAAATAGTCTGTTTCTGTCTCTGAGGACTGGCAAAGTCATTTTTGTCCCAGGCTCTGTAGTTACTGATGTCTTAGGGTTTTATTGCTGTGAAGAGACAGCACGCCTTTAATCCCAGCACTTGGGAGGCAGAGGCAGGCAGACTTCTGAGTTCAAGGCCAGCCTGGTCTACAGAGTGAGTTCCAGGCCAGCCAGGGCTACACAGAGAAACCCTGTCTCAGGAAAAAAAAAAAAAGAGAGACGGCATGGCCATGATAACTCTTATAAAGGGAAACATTTAACTGAGGCTGGCTTACAGTTTCAGGGGTTAGTCCATTATCATCATGGTGGGAAGAATGGCAGCGTGCAGGCAGACATGGTGCTGGAGAAGGAGCTGAGAGTTCTGCATTTGATCTCCAGGCAGTTAGGAGGAGATTGTGTGTCACACTGGGAGTAGCTTGAGCATAGGAGACCTCCAAGCCCACCTCCACAGTGACACACCTTCTCTAATCAGGCCAATCTATGTAATGCTATCCTCTATAGTTAAACATTCAAACAGATGAATCTATAGGGGCCATACCTATTTATCAACAAGTGAATCCAGGGATAAGAGAAGCTGAAGGAAACCTTTGTCATGGGCATCATGCTGCAGCTGGGTTCCCTGTGCCATGAACTGCAAGATCTGCCTGCAAGTTGCATGTTCCACAGTGTCTCGGTTCCTGCCGATGGCATCTTTAGCCTGTGGCACCACTGTGGGGAAAGAAGAGTAGGAAGAATAAAGAAATGTCCCCGTGTGTGGTGTGCAATGAATGCATCCTTCCTGTCATTTAGAGGGGGAGGGTGGCCTGGAGCAGTGAGCATGCTACACAGAGGTGGTTTTAGTCAAATTACTCATTGAGCAGACGAGTGAGACCCTGCTTTTAGAGAGAAGTGGGTGCTGGTACATGGGCTGGGGGCGTCGATGCATCAGTTTGCAGGGCCCCAGTGAGCAGGCTAACAGGAAGCTGGAGAGGAGGATGAAGGCTTCCTGGAGAGAGAAGGAAAGCTAGCACAGGCCTACCAAACCTCTATTCCATATCCTGGCTGTAGCCATTTTTCTAGCCATCCATCCACATTCTTTCAGAGTGAGCTCTAGGATGGAGCTGACCAAAAGATTCATTCTTGGTGGTGACAGTGTGACACTGTGGGCAGCTGTCCAGGTTCATTGAGGACTTGGTTTCCCATGCAGCTTCTGAGGGGCTCTGCTCATCAGCTTACTGTGTGAGTCCTGAGTCCTTTATTAGCTGTCAGTGTCAGTGTGCCCTGGGCAGGGGCTGCGCACTCACTCGAACACACACACACACACACACACACACACACACACACACA
>JANHMN010000003.1:69924409-69934436 GCA_030674055.1 Rhabdomys pumilio | reverse complement strand
CCCTCCTGTAGAGTTGGCACAAGCCAACAGTGGTGGGCCACAAATGAATTGGCCGATTGAAATGCTAATGTAGTAAGTCATCTAATGTGGTAAATTTCCTAATTGAATTGCCTTGCTGATCTGCCAGTGAATCCTTTTGGAGGCCAGGAAACACTTGGGAGCCATGTGAGGATGGCCAGGCAGAGGCAGAGCTTAAGCATCCATAGCTTACAGAAACCACATCCCAGCAGGACTTGTGACGAGTCTGCTGCTGTTTGGCTGCCACTGCAGGCTTTTCTCCTTATCAGCGATTGTGCCTGAGAACCCTCTGCTGGTACCAGTTCTAAAGGCATCTAAATCTGACAGCTGCCTGCCTTGCCAGGTGTCCCTAGGGCTTGTTAGGACACGGGAGCAGACACTGGAGGGACAGAAAGGGACTTTGAGGTTGGCGGGCTCCCCCTTAAGTCCTTCAGCACAGGGTGAGTAGAGGAGCTCAGGCTCTGGTTGGCCTGGGTTCAATTCCTGCTTGAGTCACTGTGAGACCTGGAGGATGGTGTGAGGTGATACCCAGCACTGTACAACATGTCCCAGAATGGTGTCTGACATCTAGTGAGCTACTCATGCCCAGCTCCCTGTCCCCTTTGCTCTGTCCTCCTGACACAGAATGGAGGTGTTATCTCTTTCTTGCTCTTAAACCTTTCCCCAGCCCTGTCTTGGTTCCCCCTTGGATTGATGAGTGTCAGCCTAGTATGAATAAAGCCCTGGGTCAAACCAGGCGGAGTGGCACACACCTGTACGCCAGCCCGTGGGAAGTAGAGGGACGAGGATCAGGAATTCAAGGTGAGCTTCGGGAACACAAAGCCCTGTCTCAAAAAGGTGCTGGGGTATATATACCTGTAATCCCAGAACTCAAAATGCTGCTGGGGCATGCAGATCTCTGAGTTCCAGGACAGCCTGGTCTACCTAGCAAGTCACAGAACAGTCAGGAGTACAAGTGAGATCCTTGTCTTTTTAAACAAATAAACAAAATATGTAAGCTTTTCGTTTTTAGAAATCAAAGTGAGACCCAGGAGTGGTGGTGCACACACTAGTCCCAGGCTAAGGGCAACAAGGGCTACACAGTGAGATCCTGTGTCAAATGTGTACGTCAACTGAGAAATTGCAAAATTAAGGATTTGACACAGACAATGTTGTTGATGGCACTGAGATAAACCAGTAGTGTGTCCCACTACCTAGGTCTTGACATGTACTCTTACTTGATTACAAGATAGTACCTCAAAGACAGTGCATGTAGTTCACTACTGTTTTCCAGATGAGAACCAGGCATCTTGGGCAGCCTGGGATTTGGAGCTAGGGACACTCTTCACACAGTTCTGTCAGGCTGCTCCAGGTTCACAACCCTGGTGGGATTTGTGCTTTATGAACTGCCATCCAGAGCAGTACTGGAGCTGATTCTCCCCTAGTTAGAACTGAAAATGAAATGGTTTTGTTTATAGATAAGGACTCTTAGCTCAGGCTGTCCTCAAAGTTACTATATAGCCAAGGCTATCTTGGAATAAGTGATTGATTCTCTGTCTCCCATGTATTGGGATTGGATGTGTGAGCCACCTGGCTTAAATGATTAAACACGGGGCCTGTAGAGATGGCTCAGTGGTTAAGAGCATTGGCTGCCCCTGCAGATGACCTGGATTGGGTGCCCAGCACCTACTGGGCTGCTCATAACCATCTGTAAACCCCAGTTCCAGGGAAGCTGATGCCCACCTGTGCCCTCCAAGGCACCAGGCAAGCAGGTGGTCCATACACATACACACAGGGAAAACTCTCATGCACATAAAATAATGTATTTTTAACAATTTAGGCTTGAAACATAACAATTATACCTCAAGTAATATGGCCAACAGAGGGACCTGCTGTGCGGGTATATACTAGGCCTCTGTGCAGGTCCGTTCTTATTCCAGTGGGTAGCACTGACAATGGAACTTAGTGAGCTTCTACCACATACAAAGGAGATACAGAGTTCTGCCCTTGGAGCTGCGGACAGAGTTAAGCACAGTCTGCTGTGGTCCGCAGTAGACCATGGCGGCCATCAGGACAAGGTCCCTGAGAAAGTGTGGTTAATGTAGAGTTTTGCAAACCACTGCCCAAGTGAGGGTCCCAGATCAAAACAGTTTTCACAGTAATGCAGAGGCATCGCCTGCCTTGCTCACTTTCGCTGAGTGCACAATGCGGGGAGCCAGTGTTCTCCACCTGACCCATGCACCAGGTTACAAAACCCTGCTGGGTAAAGGATCCATTCAAGGTGCAGGTTGGGAATGTGGCAGAGTACAAAAGTTCATTGATACGAGTCAGATTTCACACTTGAGTGGCCCATAAAGAAACCGCCACTGGTCAGGGAAGAGTGGTTATCTGAAAAGGCTGTATCTGAGTGAGACTGACTTTTCTTCATGTCCTGTAATCAGCACCACATATCTTAGCAGATTGAAGGCTAGAGCAAGTAGAATTCAGCTAGTGTTCTGGAAGAAATTTCAAAATGGATTGATAGAAAACAGATCTCTCTCTCTCTCGCTCTCTCTCTCTCTCTCTCTCTCTCTCTCTCTCTCTCTCTCTCTTTGTGTGTGTGTGTGTGTGTGTAGATGTGTGTGAAGGTGTGTAGTACTACTTTACCATAGAGCCCCATCCAAAGGCAGCTATCAGACTACTCATGAGGCTGAGGCTCTCCCGGCTCTTTGGAGACTCTTCATTCATCTGCCATGGATGCTCCTGTCTGGGTGAACTGAAGAAGATTACCATGACTGGAAAGTGTTGTGTGGGTCAAAGGGCACCTGACTGTTCTCCCAAGAGGTAGTGCTGGCTGCCTTCTTCCTTGTGCTCCTAGAAGAGTTGAGGGCCACTGAGATGGCTCAGTGGGTAACAGTGCCTGCCATCAAGCCTGAAGACACACCCAGTTCAATCGTTTCCACATTCAAATCGTGGCACATATATTTCCAACCCCAAAGATATGCATGCATATCAATTTTTAATTAAGATAGAGTAAGCATGGAAGTCAAGTCTTGGAGATGGTCTGGTCTTTGGGGTTGGCAACATGATCTTCATAGAAGCCAGGGCTTCTGGAGATAGAAGGCTGTTCTCTTCTGGGACATGACCGGTGATTTTAATCTCATTTATTTTTTTCTGTTCTTCTGTGTATTCCTTACTCCAGGAGGCTCATAGAATTTAATATCCAGGCCAGTGTGTTCTTAATGATTCCATCTGTGGGGCCAGATTGTAAGAGAGGCAGCAGCCTCTTTCTGAGTATCTCTGTACTTGTGAGCCCTGCAGCCCTACAGGGTGTCTGGTGTTCTGTGTAGGGTGGTGCACTGTTCCCTGTCTGGCTCTCTGGCCAAATAAGAGGAAGGAAATGATTTTGTCAGATGGGAGAACCTGAGAGCTCAGATTGCTTTTCTCTGGCTGGAGTAATGGAGCTCTCCACTGGCCTTGCTCCCGTCTGGAGCTACAGCTGGATATGGCGATCTGGTTCTAAGACAGTGGAGGGGGAGCAGACGGTGGCTTATGCAAGCTAAGTACCACCTGCTGTCTGCCCTGATGGCCTTGAGTATGTGCTATCTCTTGTAGCTGGAAGAAGCCGCTTTGCCATAGGGACAGCAGAAGCATGGCAGAAGCATGGCCTGGCAAACGGAACTTGCAAGACAATGATGCATCTGTCATTCTTCTCCCAAGAATTTACTGCAGGAGAAAACAGCAATTCAGCCAAAGCAATGAGACTTGCGTTTGGTCTAAAAATGAAAATACAAACCCTCAAACACCTGGGAATGGATAAGGAAAGTGTCTCCTGTGAGGTGGAGGTTAAAAATGGCATGATAGAGTGTGAGTAATGGCTGTAATCTGAGTCTTAGCACTTTCTATGGGGCTAGGCAGTTTACCTGTGCTGTGTGCCCGGCCCCACTATAACCATTTAGAAATGTTTATCTGTGGTTAACAGTAGTTGTTCTTGCTGCCTCTTCCTAAACTCCTTCACTTTCCTCTAGAATTGGTTCATGCCATTTAGTTTTACCATTTATGTACTCTGTGTGTGTACATGTACTTGTGTGTATGTGTACAACTATGTGGAGGTCAGAAAGTTACTAACAAGAATTGGTTCTCTTCTTCCACCATGTGGGTTCTGGGGATCAAATTTAGATCGTCAGGCTTGGCAGCCAGCATCCTTACCCACTGGGCCATCTTTCTGACACAAAGTTGATAGTTTAGTTGTAGCTCAAAGGTGACCTTGAACTTCTGATCCTGCTGCCTCTAAATTCTCTTCTGAGAATGGAGGTGCATGGAATCACATCCCAGTTTATGAATTGCTGACATCAAACTCAGGGCCATTTGTGTGCAAGCCCTCTGCAAACTGAGCTATAGCCACAGCCTATTATTATTTTGAAAAATTATTTGTTTGGGTGGTTTGTAGGCATGTCTCTGCACCATTTGCCTGTCTGGTGCCTGAGGAAGCCAGAAGGCACCGGAGCCACTGGAACTGTAGTTCTGATGGTTCTGAGCTGCCCTGTGGGTACCGAACTGAACACTGGTCCTCTGGAACAGCAGCCAGTGTGCCCCCCTACTCCCATTACATTTTAATACCCTGGGTCCGTTAGTATCTGGTTTATATGAGGAAAGAAAAGGCTATCTTTGTATTTTGTGTGTCTAAGAATGGATTTTTTTTTTTTTTGCCCCTATGTCGGGGCAGCACCCTGCCTGCCTCTTTCCTCTGTGCACACCTACATGGAAATGCCAGCATTCAAGGGATACTGTTCTAGAGACTCACCTTCAATATCACTCATTCCTGTTGCTTAGTCCTGTATGGCAGAGCTCCTGAGTGCACACGTTGGTCTAGGCAGGACCCAGGCAGAGGTGGGCACTAAGCCTCTTGAATGAGCACGTGGCTGGGCATGTGGGTCCAACAGCTTTCATGCAAGGCATTGGTGAGAAGCTGGCCAATTCCACACCTCCTCTTGGGTTAGTGGACAACTCTGGGCAGCTGGCCCATCCTGTCCTTAAGGCAGCATTTTTGGACATAAAAAAAGCACTGACCTAAGGCAGCTCCCTACTTGCCACCCAGCTCAGAATAGAAGTGAATTCATTACTGCTGTGGATGTCTTGGGACACAGGGCACAATTTCTTCCATGTTATTTGTCTTGACTAGAGAGAGCCTGGGCAAGAGGGTTATGTTTTGTGTGTAGAGAGCATTCTTGATTCCTGAATCTAGTGACAGGCCAGGCTAAGGGCTTCCTCTTCAACCTTGTTCAGGGAAGTGTGTCAAATCTGGAGTCCAATGCTGTGTCTTCCTGGCCTTGTTGTGTTGGGTTCACATAGAGGTTGTAGGAACCTAAGCCAGAGACCTGGTTCTGCCCCAGTCCCTGTGGGCATTTGGGTAAATGTGCTAACTTCTCTGCCTGGTTTCCCAACCTGTGCAGATAGGATTGCACTTGAGGCCAAGGCCCGGGTTAGATGAGTTAGCACACACAGCTGTTTACCAGCAGTTCCGTCTGAGCTGCAGGAATACTGACTGGGGCATATGGCAGGATTACTCCTGGCTTTCTCTGGGCCAGTGGAGCTATGGGACTGGTTTTGGCCACTGAGCTAGGAATGAAATGATGTGTCCTTCCAGGGCAGACTCTTAATCAACACTGCCACGGGTTTTTCCTCTGACCCAGTGACTGGTGGCATATGGTGACAGTTCTTTGGGTCTCTGGGAGTGACCCCAAAGTGACATCAATAAATTGATGTTTACCACAAGCCTGTGTTTCTGCTAAGACAGAGCCATCTGAGGGGTGTTGGCTGCTGCAGTGTGTCCTCACAGGTTCTGACAGTGCCATCTAAGGGTTGTTGGCTGCCACAGAGTGTCCTCACAGATCCTGACCACACAGGTTGTATGTGGGTATTTACACGTGTATGTGAAATGTCCAGGAAGAGTGGGCACTGAGGTGGAGAGTGGAGAGAAAGACAGTGTTACATTTTCCTTCCACAGCTTTACTTTTACCTAGTGTGGATGCCAGAACCTGAAGGGAATTTATTTTGTGAGGAGAGACTGGACCAGCAGGAGGGATGATGGGAGGGGCAAAGATGAGCAAAGTACAAGGACACATGTGAAGAATTAGTAATGAAACCTGTTATGTTTTTCATTTGTTTTTTCCAAAGATTCATTTACTTATTTTATGCATATTGATTGCTGTATCTGCATGTACACCTCCATACTAGAAGAGGGCATCAGATCCCATTACAGATGGTTGTGATTCACCATGTGGTTGCTGGGAATTGAACTCAGGACCTCCGGAAGAGCAGCCAGTGCTCTTAACTACTGAGCCATCTCTCCACACTCTCTTCATTTGTTTTTGTAGTTTTTGTTTTGTTTTGTTTTGATGTTTTTCTTTTCTTCTTGAGACAGAGTTTCTCTGTGTTAGAGTCCTGGCTTTCCTGGACTCACTTTGTAGACTAGGATGGCCTTGAACTCACAGAGATCCACCTGCTCCAGTGTCCTGAGTTCTGGAATTAAAGGTGTGTACCACCATGCCTCGTCTTTCTTTAAATTTTTACCTACAAAATTTGTAAGCAAACATGCCTCAGTCATTTGGAACTTACAAATTGGCCCGTTTCTGACCAGGATTCCCTGCTGGTCCTTTGTAGTGTTACTTTATCCTTGGTTAGATTTCATAGGCTTTGGCCCTTTTTTACCATGTTCTGTCCCTGAGAAGGCAGGGAAAGTCCCAGCTAGGTCCATGTCCTGAACTGTTTCAGGATTTCCCTACTGTTAACAGGGCAGTCTTGATGGCATCCATCCATGTGTGAAACTGCCCAGTTCCCACTATAGTCAGTCTGGAACGTGGTTATCTATTATGGAGGCTAGTGTGGCCATCCTTCCTCTCTCTGTATGCTTACCATTCGGGTTGTCAAATGCTAAGTGAATAGGTTTGGGGTAGAGCTGGGTGTGGTTTCACATGCCTGTGATTTCAGCAACTACAGGCTGAGGATTGCTTGTTAAAAGCTGTACCCTTCCCCCAGCCTGGAGCAGGCCTGAAAAACCTTGTTTACCATAATAGACCAAGGGATAGGATCTAGGTGGAGTTACATACCTTGGATGCTTGAAACTTAGAAGAACTGCCCCTGGGCTTGCCTTGAGATATCTCCAAGACCCCGAATGGATTTCCCCACCCACCTCCAGCTGAAACAAGGGTTTGGGTTGGGCGTTTCCCTTTAAATTGAGAGCTGAACATTAAAGCTTCGAGCCTTGATCAGAGAATTTTGTCTTTGCTTCATCTCTTCTTGCCCTCTGTCCCTTTCCTCATTTCCAGCCCCCCTTTCAGGTGAATCTAGTTGACCCATAGCCACAGGGAGCTACATAAGGCTAGCCTGGGTTACTCACAGTGAAGCCCTGTAGTAAAAAAGAAAGTCTATGATCTTTTGCCCATTCCAAAGCATTTCTTACCTCTTTTCCCTTCCTAAGTTTGGGTGTAGGCAAGTTGGGAAGTGAGCCAGTGTGGAGGCCTCACTTGTGACCTCACTGATCTATATGGGGTATGATGTCAGGGGCATGCCCCAGAGAGCACAGCTTATCTTGACCCAGTAGCAGATGGAAGCTAGACTGTTCACCTATTTGGGTTACAGGTCCTGGAGGAGAGTGTGC
This sequence comes from Rhabdomys pumilio, assembly GCA_030674055.1. Lineage (NCBI taxonomy): Eukaryota > Metazoa > Chordata > Mammalia > Rodentia > Muridae > Rhabdomys > Rhabdomys pumilio. The sequence continues at coordinate 69,926,800 of JANHMN010000003.1, read as the reverse complement.
CCTGCCCTGTGAGCTCCCGGGTGAGTGATAGCTTACCTTCCCACCCTTTCTGGGAAAACTGAGGCTGGAACCCTTGCTGACCTGAAGAGGAAATCTATGCAGTACCAAGCCCTGTTCCTCCATCCACTGGAAACCACATCCATGTCAGGCTTGGGTGATGTGTGGGGCAGGCAGGGCAAGAGGTGTGATCTCAGCCATGGAGCCGAGACTAGGGCACATCTCATTCTCATTCGCAGGCTTTCCAGGAGAGCCATTGTGTCTTGTGCCTGTGGTTCAGCCCTCAGGGGCCACCACAGAAGACGTTGAGTGAGACCCTGTCTCAAGCAAACATAGTCTTTTCATAAGAATTTGCTCAGAGCTTACAGTTGATGTGCAGCCTGGTCAGGCTAGAAGGGCAGTGTGGGCTCTTGTCTTCTCTTTCTGCTTTATCCCACAGACTGCGTGGTTCTTCCTGCCTGGGCCAGAAGCTGACAGCAGCAGCTCCGGGCGGCAGCCGTTCCAGCTGTTCTTAACTCTAGGCAGAGAAATGAAGTTCTGCATTGTCACCTGTGCTCGGGTTTCCAAAGCTGCCAGCGACTTGTGTGGAGAGAAGCATCCAGAGACATGGGCTGTCACCAGCAACCCTGGGCCAGAGGATGTGACAGTCATGCAAAGCCTTGACGCTGATTGTCACCCAGGCCAGGAAATGTTGGACAGAGGAAGAGCAGGGGTCCCTTGGTACCAGCAGCACAGCCTTTGACTGTATGGCCGTCTGTGGCCGATGGGAATGTTACTCCTTCAAATGCTCCAGGACTCTATCACCATGTCACCTTTCTTAGGGAGAAGAAACCAGCACAGAGCTCCCACCCCAGATACTGCTGTGGACTTAAGAGTCCCCCCCCAGCACTTTTTCAGGCCTTTCCCAATACTGTGACTGCCCTGGCTACTCTTCCCTCATGGGGCTCTCCCCCTCCCCCCACCCCCAATTTTTTCTTCTTCTTCTTCTTCTTTTTTTTTTTTTAACAACAGAACAACACACTTGACACACTTGACACCTGTCCAAAATATCACAGTATTGTGTGTGTGTGGGGGCAGCCCCAGTGTGGGTGAGAGGGGGAGAAGCAGCTTCTTCTTTCTTCTCCTGTCAGTTCTTTTTGAGGCAGCCCAAGGGGGATGGGAAGAGCGTTGGCAGTGGTAATCTCTTACGAGGTTGGGGTAAGGCCTTGAGCCTTATAAGACTTTTAGGGTTGCTGTAATGAAAGTTTTACTTATCTATGCCAGAAAAGTTCACTTCCTATGCTACTGTAGCTGACCTGCCATCCAGGAGCCTGTGGCCAGAAACTGCTGTTTCTGGCACTTGCATCTTAGCCCTAAAACTAGCAAGGGGTTAAGTAAATTGCCTTGTGCTATCCTAAAAACTTCTTTTGAGGGTAAGAGACCACGGGCTAAGGTGGTTAACACCTGCAGCCTAACCACAGAGGATTAGGCTACGTGGCCTTTGTTCTATCTCAGCAGGAACGGCTGGGGGCTGGGTCGCAGGAAGAAAGACACTTTAAAAAGTTGCTGTAGATTTATTTAAGTGTAAAAGGTATCCTATGCAGCTATCTGAGGGGAAAGGTGAAAAGTCCTGAGTGGGGAAGAAGAAAAGATTCTAACAAAGTAAAAATTCTAAGGGAGAAAAATTCTAGGCAGGGGGAAAAGAAAAGGAAAGGACAAAGGGTTACTAACTAACTCACTAACTAACTCCTTTGTCTTTGTCTTCAGTATTTATACACCATTCAGAGCACATGATCACATGTTACAAAGTTCATCACAAGTTCACACCAAAAATCGGATCATAAATTGAAATAGAAGTTTACAACACAGAATGTTTACATGAATATCCATTAGGAGTAATTATCTAACTAGACTTTCATCACCTGTCTAGTTCCACAGGTTCGCAGAAAGTTTGAAACTATAACTTAAGAAATTAGTGAAGTTTTGTATAGATAAACCCAGGCAATATTTTCTCTTCTGTCCTGGTACCTATAATAAATTGTAAATTCCCTTTAGTGACCTAGGTTGTTTTACAACTTCTTGAAATGTGCTCTTGAGCAGGAGAAGGTCCAGTTACTATCTCTCTCAGGGCAATTAACTGATAACACTGGCAGAGACTCTTTGCAGTTTCGACTATGCCTGAGGGACTTAGTAGCAGTCCCATTATAAAAGAGCTTAATAATCATTGATATAATTTTAGGAATTCTTATAGGATCATCATTAAGACTTAAGAAGTCTTAATCCCAGCACTTGGGAGGCAGAGGCAGGCAGATTTCTGAGTTCAAGGCCAGCCTGGTCTACAGAGTGAGTTCCAGGACAGCCAAGACTACACAGAGAAACCCTGTCTCGAAAAAAACCAAAAAAAAAAAAAAAAAA
>JANHMN010000003.1:69907347-69922891 GCA_030674055.1 Rhabdomys pumilio | reverse complement strand
CACACACCCCATACCCCCCCCCCCCACACACACAATGGCTGAGGTGTGTTCTGGCGGTCAGGTTCTCCTTGGCATCCCTCAGTTCCTGTTACAAGGCCTTCCGGGCTGGCATACCCCACTGTCTTAGGGTCTCCATTGCTGTGAAGAGACACTGTGACCGAGGCAACCCTAATAAAGGTGAACAGTTAATTGGGACTGGCTTACAGTTCCAGAGGAGCTGTAGGGGCTGAGAGTTCTACACCTTGGTTGGCAGGCAGCAGCAGCAGACTGTGTCACACTGAGAATAGCTTGGACATATATGAGACCTCAAAGCCTGCCCACACAGAGACACATTTCCTCCAAGCCACACCCACTCCAACAAGGCCACACCTCCTAACAGTACCATTCCCTATGGGCCAAGCATTCACCAGTCTATGGTGGCTATACCTACTCAAACCATTACATCCACATCTGTCTTCAACTTCTCCAGTAACTGGAAAAGATCCACCCTAAATATGGCTGTGATTTTGCCAGAGGTCCTGGGTATTTCTTAAAATGGATGATGGATTAACTCATGGTGCTCGAAATGTCTAAAAAACGACTGTGAGTAGTAGTTTACAAACATAATCCCAGCACCTTGGGAGGCTGAGGCAGGAGAATTTTCTTGAGTTTGAGGCCCAGCCTGGACTACATAGTGAGTTTCTGGCCAGTTTGAACTACTTAGCAATACCTTGTCTTAAAAAAAACAGGGATCAGTGAGGTGACTTAGTGGGTGAAGGGGCTTGTTGTGCAAGCCTGAAGCCCTGAGAGTTCATCTCTGGAACCCATCCATATAAAGGTGGAAAAAGATAACAAACTCCAGAAGGCTGTCCTCTGATATCCACATGCACTTCATGGCACAAGTCCTGCCCCCCTCCTCCTCCCTCCCCTACCATACACACACACTTGTCTTAGCAATGGTTTCTATTGCTATGATTAAAAAAGAAAAAAGACCAAAGCAAGTTGAGGAGGAAAGGGGTTTATTTGGCTTATGCTTCAATATTGTAGTGAGGAAAGGAACTCAAACAGGGTAGGAAGTACCACAGCTGGAGGTGGTCCAGGCCCCACTTCATTCAGAGCCTGGGCAGGGTGGGCAGTTCAGGATGGCTCAAAGGAGACAGAGAGAGAAATGAGATCTAGTTCTTGGCTGGCTGTTTCAAGAGGCTCCCTGATCCCTGCTGGGTAGATGGTTTCCAGGAAGAAGTTGCAAAGAGAAGCCCAAGCTTCTAGAAGCTTTGTGGAGTAATTACCATATGAAAGCTGGTAGGGAAGTCTTAACTTGGATACCCTGGGAACAGGGATGGCAGAGGGGTGCTACGGGGCAATACTTGGCTCACATTCCTCTAAGCTGGGGCACTCATTACTCCCAGGCCCTTCCCTGTCTGTAACTTGCCACTTCTAATGTCTCAGGAGCACTCTTGAATGGCAGAACAGTTGGGACTGAGGTGAATTCCAGGCCCTAGTGCTGGACCACTGGGATCTTATGTCCACAGCTTGTTGCTATGTTCAGTTTGGTTGTTGCTGTCAAGGTAACCTTAAGACAAGGAACAGCAGCCTGCCTTTCTCATTTGCAAGTTCTTCCTCCCCTGGGTATGTAGCCTTTGTGGTTTCCTAATGTCCCTTCCCCACTGTGGGTTTAGGCTTCTGTCTGGCTGTGTGAAGCAGTCATGCTGGCTTTCTAGGCAGAGCCTCCTGAAGGTCCTTAATAGAAAAGATACAACTGGCTACCTATGGAAGTTTGGTTTGGACTCTGACTTAGGGTAGATGGGTCAGTGACCCTGGGGGATTTGGGGCATGCTCCTGGCTTTGCCTGATGTGGGAGGCCACTCCTCCATAAGCCCGGCTCCGAACAGCACAGAAACAGATGGCTTGCCATGGTGGGGAGATGAATACTCTCTTACCACAAATACATCACGGCAGAGGTCAAGATTTCAAAGGACATTTATTATTTTTGAAAGGTCAGAGGGGGACTTTACAAGAGTCAGAAGCCAGTAACTACAAAGGATGATAAATAAAATACAAAGCCAGTATGTTGTGGCAAATTTCCAGAAAACACACTGAAAATCTTTACAGTTCAAAACTGCTTCACTTTATACATAATTACAAATTACTATACAGCGTTTGGGTTTAACCCGACTTTTTATTTAATAGGGCTTAGTACAGAAATGTTCATACAGCATTTGGAGACAACTTAACAGAGGTATAGGTGTATCCTGCCCACCTTCTGTAGAGCCCAGGCCTCAGGAGGAAACCTGAGACAAGCCAACTGGGTTAGGCCCATCCCAGCAGGTGGCAACCAAGGCAGGGCAGCTGAGTCTAGGAGGGTTCTAAGGCATAGGTTCTGTGCTTCCTGCAGAGGACCTCTGGGGTCTGTAGCAGTAGCACCTGCCTGGTTTCTCTGCAGGGTACACTTGCAGTAGTGGAGGCTACCCACTTTACACCTTAGTTGAGATGGAGAAATAACTCAGGACCCGCCAATTGATCATTTGACAATTAAATCTTGTGAATGCAGGAAAAGGCCTCTGTCACCCCTCCCCCTTATGGCAGCATTAGAATACTTTGCATTTCTCCACCTGGCCAGCAGGCAGCAGACTCCAAAGTCTAGTTAACTAGGAATGTTATGCTACATGAAAGAAAACAAGGAGCCTAACCCAAACGCACCTGCCCTTGGTCTCTGCAGGGATGGGTGGATGGGGGGAGTGTGTCACCGCTTCACTTAAAGGCACCCATGCACAGGTGTCCAGGCAAGGAAGCCCACACTCCAGGACTGTCTTCTGGGTACAGGTCAAAGGCAACTTAAGTCTGATGAAATACCAAGAGCCTTGGCAAGAACAGTGGGTGAGGTCGAAAGAGCCTCAGGGACAGGAGGAGACATTTCAAACTTGTATGGAGAGGACTCTGGGTAAGCTCTGGCCTATGGGCCCAGGTTGTGTCCTTTACTAGGGCTGTGCATACAAATGTTACCCTGAAGGGTTCAACGCACCTGTGCGTACTGCTGCTATGAGGGAGGCTGTGAAGAACCAGTGTGGGGGTGGGGAGGACTAGCAATGGGCAGCGCTAGTGGTGTAACCCTCAAAAGACTCAGTTCGTACCTTTTGAAAAAAAAAAAATCAGTCATGGTGAGGTCTTCTTCCCTGCAGGTGACTTCCATGAGAGTGGGGGTGGGGGCATGCTGGCATTGTCTTTAAACTTTCTCCATCTTCTAAGAAAGGAGCTAACAGATTTGATTGTCTCAAAGATGAAGCCAGCTGATGAGAGGTTATTTAAAGTGCACATGTCACCCGGATGGGACGACAACTACTGAGATGATTGTAATTTTTGAGAGAAGATACAATCTTCCAGAAAGTTCACTAGATTCCACAAGGCTGGGGTCAATTTCCACCTGTCCCCCAAAGCAATGATTTCTTTAGTTTGATATAAAAATCATGATTTCTCAGTATGGGGAACAAGACAGGACACAATCCTGGTCCCTAGGAGACCACCCTTCTCATTAGAGAATCCACACAAGGCTGTCCACTCAGCCGGAGCAATCTTCAGGGTCCTAAGCAAGAGCACAAGCAGCAATTCCCCAAGCGTGACAGACTTCTGAGGGACCAGGCAGTGCAGGCAGGTAAAACAGTTCTTGGCAAATGGTTCTCTTCCTGAAGGAAACTGGGCAGCTTAGGATACTTTTGATTTTAACTTCTCCCAGTTGTCACTGACCCCTGTTTTGGGGAATGTGGGTAGAAGTAAAATTGGTTTTTAAAAACAACCAAAGCAAGCCAAACAACACAGCTGGTTGGGTCAGAGGGCAGAGGGTGGGAGGGTGGGTGGGTAGGGGGCTGGGGGTGGCAGGAATAAAGCTTCCAGGGATGGACAGTGGCTCACTGTGTGTCAGAGTGAACCTGGAGGCAGTCACTGGCTTCCCTCTGCACAGGGAAGAGGGCAGGGCTTGGTCTGATTTTCTGTCAAGTCTAGGTGGGAGTCAGGCTCTTTCCCTCAAGCACTGTGGAAGTACAGTCTCCCTGAGGGGGGCATTCAGAGGCAGGGACAAGGACAGCCAGCCAAACGCTGTGGATCTGAGGCATGGCAGGCTCTGCTGTGACAGCTGGAGAGGTCAAAGCTGGACTTGGAGAAGGAAGCAACTAACTTCTTGCTGTTAAGGTTGAGGGGAAGTACATCATAGTTTTAGTAGGGAAACCGAAAAGAAACAAAACAAAACAAAACAAAACAAAACACAACACAACCAAGGAAACAAAAAACCCCCCAGCCTTTAAAGAGCCAAACCAATCTTGTCAAAAAGAGGCAAAAGTAGCAAATGGGGCAGCTTTAAAAGTCTCCAAAAAAGAACAAACGTTACTTATGAAAAAATGGGCCTGGGACAGAAGGGGACAGCTCCGAACTCAACTCAACCTCAGTCTTCCTCGCACCTTCATGCACTTGGACAGACACTTCATTTTCTGTACTGAAAAGATGGTTTAAACTGTTGGGCCAGTACTGGTTCACTTTCAAAATAAAATAAAACAAAACACAAACACAAAATAAATAAAACAAATTTAGGCTAAAAAATTTAAACCAGAATTCTTTCAAGTAAACTGAAAGATAAATATCTGTTCCTGCAAGACCAGCTTGCAGGTCATCATCAAGCACCAAGTTACAGGTTTGTTTTTGCACAACTGTTCAAAGCCCTGTGCTTCTGTGGGCAAAACCAGGAACTGAAGGCCATGCGTGAAGCACAGGCCTCAGCGCGCCCCTCATGGGGAGTCTGTGAGCCTTAGAGGGTACATTACCAACGAACTGTCCTGCACACATGAGCTGGTGAAGGCCTCAAGCATGCACAGATCAACGCATGGAGACAGAGGGCGAGAAGAGAGACAGGCAGCACTTGACAGCTTCAAGGGTAAGAGCGCAACCAAGCAAACTGCATCTGAAAACCGTATGTGAGGAGGACGTGTGACAGAGGGGCGTGCACACAGCCATGCTTAAGGGCCAGCTCCCCTCTCTGTATTGGCACAACCACCAGACAGACTGAACTCCTGCACAGGAACCTACTTTTCACCAGGAATCCCAGAGAAGCCTCAGGGTACATGCTAGTCCAGGGGCGGTGGCTGGGAGCATTAACAGGGTGTACGCTTTCCCATGAGGACCAGTAACAACTAGAAAGTGTCATACTGGGGACAGTGGTGAAGAGTCCTCTCTACTTCCTCTGTGCCCAGAGCATGTAGACAGGCATCTAGGACAGGCAGTATGTTTCCTCCTGATTTGAATATGAAGCGAGAGAGTTCAGCCTAGAGTGCGGAGATAGACAGTGCAGACCATGTGTTTTGGTACACATCAGGCCTCTTGTTGGTTTCACAAGCATTTGTTGTTCTTCCTAAATGAAATGAGGAATACATACAAAGAGGGGTGGTGTGTGCACAGGGGCCATTTCAAGGGACCCAATCTCAGAAACCCACAGGGTGAAATACTGAATATCCATCCACATGCCACCCGACCAGTCAGATGCTTGCTCCTGGGCTAAGCATCCTGCTGTTTGTGTACTCCACGTGTGCACAAAGATGGTCACTGTACACAAAGTCTGCACTATCTGCTCCTTGATTCTGGTTGTATTTCCCCAAAGTGCAAGGCAGAGTTTCACAGACCTCATTTGGAAAAACCCTCTGAGCCTTTAGGGAATCATGACACGTCTCAAACTATTACCTACTTCTAGGGTCACTACTTTCAGTAATACCCTGAGTAAGGCCAAGCCCACCCAAGCCCTGGGCAGTCAGGGGTCACAGCTGAAGTGGAGTCTTGAGTGTCTGTCCCCACTCCCCACCCAGGTGCTGCTCCTTCTTGTCCAGGACCTGGGGTAGCTCAGGAGGACTGGACGCTGAGGGGCAGTGGGCGTCCAGTGTAAGAGACTTGTGCACAGGGGCAGCAGGAGAGCCCTGGCGGCTCCACTGTCAGGTCAGGGTTGGAAGGCGGCTGCCCTGGCAGAGGAGATAGGTCAACAGAAGATCTCTTCACCCTCTGCTGGTACTTCCGAAGCAGGGCCATCTGCAACCATGAAACCAAGAGTGAGAACATGGCCCTTCTGATGTCACTTCCTATGTTTTTATGTTGTGACAGGCAACTGGGGTTCTTGGCACACACATATGGTTCTTGGCACATACTGATTAGAGATTAGAGTTTGCGAAGTGATTAACTTTCCACAGCACTACTGTTCATGTTTGTAACTAGGCCTAAGAAACAAATCTCCCACACAGAAGCGAGTCTTACTCTTCAGTCTTACTGTGAAGGCACAGCACAAGACCCAGGACGATGTTAAGTATAAACAGGGAGGCGCTATGAGCTCCGTTAGAGAAGCTCTCAGCTCCAGTCTCTAACTTCTCCAGGGAAAAGGAGCATATGATCTGCCTTTACACATCCTAAGGTTCAACACCTAATCTTGCTGCTGTTATTGGTTACTAGAATAAGCCTAGCAAGGCAGAGAGGGCTGGAATGACTTCAGGTAGGTGAGTTTGTTCTCCAGCTGAGAGAATGCTTGAGAAATGAGACCTGCACTCTACATGCAGAGGCTTACCCTGCACGTACGTATGTATGTATGTACGTATGTATGTATGTACGTACACCAGATTCAGCCCGCGGTGGTCAGAGGAGGGCCTCAGATCCCCTGGAACTGGAGTACAAGTGGATGTAAGTTGCTGTGTGGATGTGGGGGGAGCTGACCCGGACTGAGCTCTCTGGAAGGGCAGTGACTCTAACCTCAGGCATCTCTCCAGACCTTGCGTAGCACTTTTTATGTTTTTCATGTGTCTCTATGTGCATGGATGCCAGAGGCTTACTGTTATTTTGGAGACAGGGTCTCTCACTGACCATGGAGCTCACCAATGTGACTACACTAGCTGTGAGTGAGCTGAGGGATCCTCTTGTCTCTGTCTGCCACTTCTGGAGACAGAATTTAGGTCCTCATGTTTGAATGGCAAGCACTTTACCAAATGGGTCATGTCTTCAGTCCCTGAACAAGTACTTTTGGCAAGTGGGCTTGGTGGGCAGCAGCCAGCTTGACTGTTGTAGACCTGAACTGTGGGTATTTTTCCAGCCCTTCACCACCCACTGACAACTCACCACCAGGCTGAGCGCGGCTTCCTTTGCTCTTCTTTTTTTTCTCCTTCTTTTCCTTTGGCTTAGATAACCCAAAGAGTCGGGTGGAAGTGGAGGTGCTGGGCGGAGCCTGGCTCTGCCCCTCTGGAACTTTTGTCTGGCTGGCTGAGCTCAGTATATGGAAAGGCCCCTTATCTTTCTGTGTCCGAGAGATGCTGTTCTTTTTAGGAGACACTGAGAGTTCTGAGTCCAGTGAGCCTGATTTGGTTATAGAAGGTGCAGACGGCGAGGAGAACTCATCCGAATTGGGCAAGAAGGATGGGATCCGCATCACTCTGCCAGGTTTATTTGAAACCTGCACATGTTCAAGAGAAGGCATTTAAACCAGAAGCCACATTCTAAGGAACTGACTGTAATCAGGACTTCATGTAACTGCTATTTAAGAGCACATTAAACCACTACCTCCAATATTGACACCATTCATACTTTTGATGGGGTACCTTGGGAAAACTCCCACACCCTAAAGACACAGCATGGCTGCTCATTTCAGGGCCCAGGGACTATGAACCTGACCAGGCTAGAGGGTCAGCAGAAGCGCATCATCCTATCTGTGTTCTCTGTTGCCTGAGAACCACCCCTCCCTTGTCAAAGGCCTGCTGGTTTTACTAGGATTGAGTGGAACCATCATTCTGCTGGTAAATGCAACAGAGCCACTTGCTGCTCCCAGCTAAGTGTTTGAGAGGCTCTTCTGAAAGCATACTTTCCCTGAGTCTGGGAGACATCACTTCAGTTTTCTTTCATAGTCCAAGGTCAATTAAAGGGCAGTTTTAAAAGACAGGGAGATGTGCACACTCCCAAGTTATCTATCTGCTTCCAGGGTCCATGTTCCAGGGCAATCAGAGTATCTCATTTACAGTAACATATTAAATAACAGAAAGCTTCCAGAACAAGCAGCGGCTACACAGAAAAGAGAGGATGCAACAGCATCAAACCGAATCAGGCACTATACAGAGTGCAGGTGACTGGAGTTCCTTGCCCAAGATATCATCTGTGTACAAGAGAGGTGGCTACCTTCTATCACTTGCTGGACCCTTTCATCTTTCACTGACCCCTGCTGATTCTCCAAACAGGTTCTTTATCTTATAGCAGAGCTAATCACTGCTGACTCCTGACAGCAGGCATGTAGGTCCTAAGGGCTTCTTTATCCTTGCTATGCTTCCTATTTGCAGTGACACATGCCTGACTTACCATGTGCTATACATACATATGTGTGTGTATGTGTGTGTGTATGTGTGTGTGTGTGTGTGTGTGTGTGTGTGTATGTGGCAAGGCCACTCTCTCACATATGCTGAGGCTGCTTTGACTCACGCTGGTGGCTGATAAAAGTGCTTGCTAGCATGAAGGACCATCAACTTCTCTGTGCTATACTCCCAACATATCTGGCACCCTCTCCAATCTCCTGAAGTGAGAGATTCCCTTCCTCCCCATGTTCAGGGTAAAGCAAAGCTTCTGTACAACACGAATCTCTCTTCTGCTCACTTTCATGTGGCTCTTAGAGAAGGATGCCTATAATCACTCTCAGTCACCACCTGGTCTTCACAGCAGGAAGCCCTGTCCTCCCTGTCTGGTGGCCTGGCACAGGCTCTTGGTTACCTGGCAAAGGTCCTGATCCATCTGTCTCTGGCTGAGCCTCTCTGTGTCCCTCTTCAGTTGCTCCTGTTCTCTTTCCAGCTGTTTCTGGGCAGCCCGTAGCCTCTCTAGATCACACTGGTAAGTGCCCTTCTTCTGCTGGAGCTCTTCACGGTCCCTCTCCAGGTCCTGCTGCCTACGGCGGACTGTCTCTTCCCGCTCGGCCAGCTTGGCCTCTCGGTCTCGAAGCTCCTGCTCACGGGCCTCCCACTCACGCTCACGTCTGCGCTTTTCCTCCAGGTGCTGTGCCTGCTGCTTTTGCAGGTTAGCCAGGTCTTGCCGCTGTTTCTCCAGGCTCCGCTGCTTCTCCTGCTCAATGAGAGAGCTGGGACGGGATGCACTCCTTGTGAGTGCCTTCTCTGTCAGCACCAGCTTCTGGTCCTCAATGTAGCTGTCTTGCTGCAGCACAACACCCTGTCATGGCATAGGGAACAGTCATGAAACTCAGGTCCAGGAGAACAGCCTGCAGGTGTCCCCCCTCCCGCACTCTAGGGACACTGGGACAGAGTGAGCCTCCTCTCATGTTTTAAGGCTTTGCTCTTGTAATAATGTGCTCCAGGGCAACTTCAGCAGTTCTCAAATAGTGTCAAAGATATGGCAACTCAATTTTTGCCAAGCCTGGTTACTCTCTTTAAGCTATAATATACATTTCAGTTTATTTTGTATGTGCAAGCATACATGTGCCAAAGGGAGCATGTGGAGGTCAGAGGATAACCTGTGGGAGTCACCTCTCTCCTACCACGTGGGTCTTGAGGACTGAGCTGAGACTGTCAAGGCAGGTACCTGCTGAACCATCTCACTAGCCACGGACATACATTTTCTGAAACTCTTGATGTTACTTTGGGGTGAGATCAGTGTGTGTGTGTGTAGAAGGGAGAGGTAGGAAGGAGACAGGTAAACTCTTCAAGAGGGGAAGGGAACAGAATGAGGACAGTCCCTGGGAAGTATGGAAGAGTATGAGAGCCACCCTATACAAATACCAGAGAGGAATAAGGTAAGGTTTTCTAAGGTGAGACTGCCTCTGGAGAAGAAAGGCCTCACATGCTGTAATGTCTTCATTTCCTTAACTGGAAGTCAATCTTCTCTGGCTTATTTACCAACACATAACTTAGAAACCCCAGAAATTGAGGTCAACAAACTCTCTGGGCTATGTTCTCCAAACAAGCGAGTGCATACATAAAGACAGCACGTACACGTACCTGAAGTGTGCTAAGGAGTTCGTGGAGGTGAACAATGCTCTGGACAACCTGCTAGCAAAGGAATAAACATTCGTTTCAGTGTTTCTGAATGTCAGAATCTACCACATCACATGGTTATAACATCTTCAGAATATAAAAGACATTACATTTTAATGAAATCTTGGAAAACTGAAAGAACTTGAGAGAGTAACTGAATGTGAGCAGCTAAGATTAAAGATATGCATGTGTGCATGCGTGTATTCACCTATTAAAAGGCACTACACAAAGCTTCCACTTTATAAAGTGATTGACGTAAAAATATTAACTTCTCTAAGAATTAACTTCTCTAAGAAAACCGTCATTTCTGGAAAACTTAAGTTAGCAACCTTGGCTCATACATAAACTGAGCCAAAATACAATATACATTCCATTTAAATTACAAGTATAAGGGTTGGAGAGATGCCTCTTTGGGTAAGAGTACTGGCTCTTCTTCCAGAGGACCTGGATTCCATTCCAATTAACCCACATGGCAGCTCACAACTTAACTCCAGTTTCAAGGGATACACTGCCCTCTTCAGGCCTCTGCAGGAACTACATGCAAGTAGTTCCCAAACTTACATGTAGGCAAAGCATCCACATACATACAGTAAAGCAATAAAAAAAAAAAAAGGGGGGGGGGGCTGGAGAGATGGCTCAGAGGTTAAGAGCACTGACTGCTCTTCCAGAGGTTCTGAGTTCAATTCCCAGCAACACATGGTGGCTCACAACCATCTGTAATGCGATATGATGCCCTCTTCTGGTGTGTCTGAAGATAGCTACAGTGTACTCACATAAAACAAACCAATAATAATAATAATAATAATAATAATAATAATAATAATAATACCTGACAAAATTATAAAAAAGGAAAAAAATAAAAGAGCTAGAAGAAAATAAAAGAAAAAATAAGAAATATGATAGAAACACAAATTATCAATTTATAAAAGAAATACAAATAGCTAATTACATAAAATATTAAAAAGTATTCAGGGGCTAGAAGCATAGCTCAATGGTTGAGGCTCTGGCTTCAATCCACATTGCACATATATAAACATGCACAAATCAAGAAATGTTATTTGAAATTATCAAACCAATCTAACGAATATCTAACCAATCAAACGAAATGCCAATCTAAGGATGGTAGTCCAGAGAAATGAGGTGCCTGTCTGTGTACACGGCCCCTTTACCCCTTTCGTGCAGTAATAAGTGAAGAGAACAGAAGAGCTGTGTAACAAATGCATGAAGGGATTAGCCACCAGGAAGATTCAACTCTAGGAGCCGACAGAAGTAATTAAATGTGCCTGTTCCTCAGCAGGCATGGTGCACTGAGAGACCTCTGGAAGGTCACACACATGACCATGTGATGGCCGAGAAGCACAGAAGCAGTTACTACTCTTCAGTGATGGGCTTTGCTTACATTCAGATGATTAATGTTATCGGTCTTTAGATTTTTCTTTTTATAATACTTAAGCTAACGAGAAACCTTTCTTATCGATCACACTGAATCCTGACAGAAGGCACGGAAGCCAGCTTGCAGCTGGCTGTGTCACTATTTCCCACCAGCCTTCCTCACTACGTACAGAGGACCTCGACAAATGGACACAATCAGCTGACAGCTCATTTCAAGAGACAGATGCAGAGCTGCAGCCTACAGGGCCCAGGCCCAGCTTCTATCAGGGCAGTTCTTCAGCAAACTCCTCTAGCAACAGATATAAACAACCACCTCCGGATTTTTTGCAGGGAGCACTGGGAGGAGGAAGTAGTTTACAATTTCAAAACAGAACTCCTAGGGGTTGAAGATAACATAATAAACACAACACCAAGGGAGAATGAAAGGCAAGAAACGACCTTGAGAAACTCCCTAAATAGGCATGGTTCAAGTGTGCAGAACACACAAATGCAAGGCTCAGTAGGAGCACTTGCCTGGGAGACAGCAGTGACCCTGAAACTGATTCCAATGGCCTCAGGGGCGGGGCTTAGTGACAGCAGGGAGGCAAGGAGCAACACACAGCACACCCTAGGGTCTTATTCCCCACCAGGAGGACACCAGGCTCCCTTGCAGAAAAGGAAGGGTTCCAAGAGGCAAACTCAGCTGGGATAAAAAATTACTAAGGAGAATTCGCTTAAAGTTTAACTCCCATATTCTAGACTTGTGGCCCCTGGGATCTTTGTATTACAGGAAAAGCTGCTACAAATTCTTCCCAGTGAGCACATACTGATGCCATGAGGCTCCCCAGCTCTTGAATAGACAAAGTTGGACAAAAGCAAAAGGCATCATAAGAAAGTCTTTTCTTTCAGCGGTGGCACACACCTTTAATCCCAGTACTTAGGAAGCAGAGGAGGGCAGATCTATGAGGTCAGCCTGGTCTACATAGTGAATTCCATAACAACTAGAGCTACACAATGACATTCTGTCTCAATAAAACCAAACCAACTCAACCAACCAACCACCACCATCACCACCACCTCCACCATCACCACACCAACGTAAAATAGAAGAGTGACTCAGAGAGTTCTTCATTTACAGTATATATTACTCTGGCAAAACATTAGGACAGTGGCTTAAGCCAAGAGAATGGACAACTATACTCTCGGTTATATATTTTATAGTCACAAGATAGTTGTAACAGGAAAACAAAAATATTCTTAAACCAATAAATATTCGAAGTAGCTCACAGAATCCTTACCTCACTGTTTCTTTTAAGCATAAATACCAGGTTAGCGTTTCCACCCTATAAAATAACAATAAAAATGCATTTAAAAAATGAAAATTTTGATGTAAAAACTATATTCAATGTAACTTTGAAAAGTCACATTGTACTTCTGGCTTTCTTTCTTTTCTACCATGGCATCTTCATGGAGGGTGCAAAGAAAAATTGAATTAGTTTTTACTAAAAAAGCCATTGGAATAGGATTGAGAGGGGTAGGGGTCACCGACCAGGCCATTTAACGAAACTGGTCTTGCCAAGGCAGAGTGGAATTGGGTCTTTAAAAAGGACAGGTGGCCCAAAGTGTCAATAATATGGGCCTATCAACTATATGGCTTGTTCTAAGAATGTGTTTTCCCTAGAAAACAGAATTTCATTACAATTGGCAAGTCCAGTATCTGAGGCAGATCAAGGGAAAATATTTCAAAAGGCAATGAACTGAAAGGAGTGCCTACAGGTTCACGGGCCTGTGTTCCTCTAGAAAATCATATCTTTTTTTTCTTTTTCTTCTTCTTTTTTTGTTTTAAGTCATACCTTTTTCAGGCCACTATCTGACTCTGTTCTCCTAAGATCTTGGCCGTCATCACCGTCTTCTTTCTCACCTCCTAAACAACAACAAACCAAACAGATATGTTTAAAGTTGTAGGAGAGGTGAGCCAAGAAGACAATATAGTTTAGGCGTATTTACAGTTCCGAATCCTATTAATATTGAAAATAAAAAAAGACCAGGAAGCCACTCAGCAGCACTAGGCCATTATTCACTAATGGAGAAGCAAGAAAATTAAATCCAAAACAAAGCAGCAAGCACAGCTCAGCAACCTTATTTGATGCTTGGGGCCACAAGAGTCAGAATGTAAAGATTTTTGAACACATATAATAATAAAAGATAGGACTTTGGTCCAGACACAAAGTTACTGACTTACTCATACAACTTCATAACACAGAGCCCAGAGATGGCAGTATACAGTGGTTTGAGCATGCTGTGTCCTTACTGAAACTTTTCAAGTGGGGAGTGGAGTTCCCAACTGTGACTTGTTAGCAAGTTTTGAACTCTGAAGCAATTTGGACTTCAACTTTTCCGATTAGAGATGCTCAAGGCCTCTGGCTAGAGTTAGCTTAGCTCAGGGACAACAACAACAAGAAGCGTATGGTCCCAGATGAACACGATTCTGACAGGCATTCGTGTTTAAAACTCTCATGAAGATAGTTATTGATGAAGGGACAGACGAGATGGAGCTACCAGAATCCAGGTCACTATGAACTGTAAAGGAATAATGGATGGTTTACCTTTGGAAGCATTCATCTGATGACAGTCAAATCCTCCAAAGGTCTCTGCTCTCCGGGGCAAAGAAATGGGCCCAGCCATGACTTCCTGCTCAACAGGGCTGCTGATAGACTGTCCAAGTGTGCCACCAAGGCTTCCACTCACCAAACCCTGAAGGATTTCCACTGGAAAAAGCAAACAAAACACTCAACTGGGTATCTATCTTTCTGCCATTAAGAGGAAACAGTATTATGGCGACATGTGATATATACAGCCTGGATCAGAAAAATCCCAAAGTATGGGATACCATGCATTTTTAGATGGGCTCTACTGAAAATAAAGGGACAAATTTCTACCTTGGGCTGGAAACATCTGTAAGGGAACAGGAAGACAGAGTAATTTACTGGGAGAAGTATGGTTTCTGGAGTGGTTTCCAGGTAGCTGAAAGGACTGGAAAAGTAAGCCAGTTTGAGAATAGCAAGTAAAACTAGCTGGTTTTGCTCCTTTGAGAGCAGGTAGACTCCAGGGGCAGAATACCCTTAAGTGCTGGGATCTTCCAGTGCAACTTTTAACTGTTAACGTGAGATCTTCCCTCGGGCGGGGCCCGTGGAGAAGACACTGAAGCTAGAGAACAGCAGAACAGGAACAACAGGGGTAGATGAGAAAGGAGGTCCAGAGGAAGTCAGAGGCATGAAGCCTCAACAAGCATCACATTTTAAATAAGGTATTAAAAACAATAAAGATATAATAGAAAAATAGATGTGAGAAACTCTTTTTAAGTTTAGTATTTTTGAGAAACAGGGTCTTACTATGTAGACCATGTTGACCTTGAACTCACAGAGATCCATTTGTCTTTGCCTCCTGAGTGCTAGAATTTAAGGAGTTTGCCCCAAAGCCCAGCAAGAAACATTATACAAAGTAAAAATTTCAAGGAAAAAAAATGAACAACTAAAAATACTAAAGTCAAATCTCATATAAAGAAAAGAGGCAGGAAACATGAATATCCTATAGATAATTAGAGTGTCACCTTTCCTATCTCAGCTTAGGAGCCTGAGGCAGCAGCATGTAGACTGAGGGCAGCATGGTCTCTTGTAACAAGGCCTTTGTTTAAAACAAAACAGAAAAACAAAGAAAAACTAGGAAAGTAGAACAAGTCAAACTCAGAGCTGGCAAGAAAAATAATCACAGAAACTAAAACTGAATTAGCACCTAAGAGCAATGTACACACAAAAGATGGCAAACAGGTAAAGGATTACTAAAAGTGACAAATATTGACCCTAGGCAAACTGGCTTGAAGAAGAAAAAGCAAAGCCAGAGAGAAGAGGGGATATAAAGAACTACAACTCAAGAATGTTTTTCTGAGCCGGGTAGTGGTGGCGCATGCCTTTAATCCCAGTACTTGGGACGCAGAGGCAGGTGGATTTCTGAGTTTGAGGCCAGCCTGGTCTACAGAGTGAGTTCCAGGACAGCCAAGACTACACAGAGAAACCCTGTCTCAAAAAAAACAAAAAACAAAAACAAAAACAAAAAAAAAACCAAAAAAAAAAAAAAAAAAAAAAAAAAAAAAAAAAAAAAAAAAAAAA
>JANHMN010000003.1:69889788-69907247 GCA_030674055.1 Rhabdomys pumilio | reverse complement strand
AAAAAAAAAAAAAGAAAATAAAATATCTGTAACCACATTATTAAACAGACAGCAATCCCCACAAGAACCATATGGAATACTCTGTAAAAGCTTTGGACTGAAAGAAAAACAAAACAAAATAAAACACTCTTTGGGCCATCTAGGCAAGAAACATGTGACTTATTTGGAGAAAATCAAACTGTTACCAGCCTCTGAGCATGATGGGAAAAATGATGTGACAGAGAGTAATTAATATGCTCAGGTATAAAAATACTAGCCAAAGATTTCATATCCAGAAGATCCTTTGGAATAATAAAGGAGTCATAAATATTATTTTGATGGTTCTTTGAGGACACTGACCTAAACATGGGGTTCTATATGTATATGCTTAAAGAGCAAATACTATACATCAGGCTAGGAGTAGAGTGCATATGCATAGTTACAGACCAGATGTGTAGACACAGTGTAACTACTTAAGAAGGGATAGATATGGGAGACAGACAGCCTGTAAGAACTGTATTGGTAAGACTACCAGTATCATCCTTATGCTAGTACCAGTGTTAAAGCATGATTGGGACATTATTTTTAATTAAAATGCCCCCCTCCCATATATGTGTGTGTATGGTGGTCCATGTGTGTTAAGGAGGAGGGACATAGTGTGGAGGCCTCTTTATTATGTGGCTTCTGGGAATCAAACTCGGGTCATCAGGCTTTGCAACAAGTGCCTTTATCTAAGCTAAACCATCTTATCGACCCAATAGAGGCTATTCTAATTCTATAATATGGGCATCCTCGAGAAAGAATACCCATATGTGGAAAAGAGACAGACATATGTAAGTGATAAGGTTCTAAAGTAAAAAAGGCAACCTGTAATTTGTAATTTGATTAGCTCCATCCACTGAAAAGGACAACACAGTAATAACTAAAACCTCACAGCAACTACTATACTATCCCTGGTTTCTAGATTGCCACCAAGAACCCCTTAATTCCAGGAAGCAAGCTCTGCACTGTGGCCATGCCGCAGATTTAGGCAAGTGGGGGACACTGAGCTTTAAACAAGGTTGGGAACTGCTCAGAGATCTAGAACCCATGAATCCACAGTAAGTTTACTTTGGGGCTGGGCTGATCACAAGGCCCCCCACGCATGCAGAGCTCTATCTCTGAGCTACAACTGCAGCCTCGTGGCATGTGTACAACTTAGTGCAGGCCCTAGCAGAGGACTTGCACAAACCAGTTTATTATCTTGAAAACTGGCACACAAAGGAGGACAGCCCTCCCCTGCAGCATTCAGCCTTCTATCCCACTGTTCCTATTCTGCACAAAAAGGACTACCTAGGACCTGATGCTTCCCTGGGAAAGAATCGGCACCACAGGCCCACACATTATCAAGTCCATCAAGTCTGAGTAATTCAGCTTCTGAAGCCAGCTGTGACTGAAAGATCTAGAGGACAGACGTGCCGTATGAAAAAACCCAACCCATGGATCAAAAAGCTCAGCTACTCCAAGGATAAAGTACAGGGCAAACATGGGGATGGGGGCTTGTAGGATGGCTCAGCAGGCACGCATGGGGAGTTTTATGTCAACCTGACACAAACTAAACTTATTTGGGAGGAGGGGACCTCAGTTGAGAAAATGCCTCCGTAAGAGGCTGTGGGCAAGCCAGCAAGCGGCACCCATCCACAGCTTCTGCATCAGCTCCTGCCTCCAGGTTCCTGTCCTGACTTTCTATGACGATGAGTAGTGATGTGGAAGTGTAAACCAAATAAACCCTCTCATCCCCAACTTGCTTTTGGTTACGGTGCTTTCTCATAGCAATAATAACTCTAACTAAGACATTAGGTAAACGTATTCACCATGGGGCCATGGCTGATGGCCTAAGTTTGATCTCTGGGATGGACATGGTGGAGAGAACAGACTCCCCAAGCTGTACTCTTACCTTCATGTGCACATCACAGGATGTGTATTCCCACACACACACAGTAAATATATTAAGTGATTATTAATACAAGGTAGGGAAGCCGCTCCTGTTAGGAAGTATGATGGGGACATGCAGAGGCTTTCAGGGTATCTGCCACATTTTATTTCTTATCTTGTGTAGTGGTTTAAGGGATAAAGTTTACTTGACAATTTCCTACACTGATGCTGGAAAGTTTTTTGTACTGGTGCTTTACTTATTAACAGCAGAAAGCAGCAGGGGACATTAGTGTGCACATAGGGAGGGGCTGATGCTGTGTGTAAGTTACCTTCAGTTATTGCACTTTTCATTAGCGGTCCTCCTTTGAGAGCCTCCTCTGTGTTGGAGCGGAAGAGTACTCTTGGGCTGTGCGTTGGGGAACAGTCCTCGGGCAAGGGAGTGCTGCACTCAGTCATGTCCCTGAAAATCATCTCCTTCTCTTCCAGCAAGAGGAGGATCTGCTGGTCCTTCTGCTGAAGCTGTTCTGCAGGACAAATGGAGAAACCACCTAACTTGTCTGGAGTTGTGGATCACAAGATGACCAAGAGATGAGCACCACCTTGTGGTAGTTAAGGGAAGGGCCCCGACAGGAGATGCTTTCTATCCTGAGCACAGGATTGTGCCGCCTGTACTTTGTGAAGCAGCAGCATTTCTGATGTACTGCTCTGCACTTTGTCTGCTTCCTTCCTGACTGCTTCTCTCTTCACCACACTCTGACGTTGGTGCCACGTTCCTGCGACTGCCTTAATTACAGAACCTAAAGAATCACTCATTTTAGGTCTTTTCTCGCATAGATATTTATTCCCTCTTTCTGAAACGTTCCACCGGTGCTGTCCTGAAGATAACTGTTTCTTCCACAGGGCATTTTATGGGTCCTCCATCTTTGATGGAGTGGCACAGCTGGACTGCCTCTATACCCTACACGCTTTCCTCCTGGGGCTCACACTCTCTGTCAACTGCCTCCTGTGCTCTGATAATCCCCAGCAAGGATCCTTAAACCTGCTTTATTTTCTGAATGTCAGACCACTGTGTCAACTATCATGTGAGTATCTCTACCAAGAGGGTACTATCAGGAGAGCAAGGTGAATCTTTCCAGCTGAGTGACCTCTAGTTTAGGGTTTCTTCCTTAGCACTCTATCTCCCAGGTTATCCAGCTTGGTAAACCGGTTTATTCTGTTCCATCACTCACAACCAACTCACATCCAGTTGTCTAGTTGTTGTTGTTTTTTACATTTGTTCTTTGGTAATTTCATACATGTATAAAGTGTATTCTTTCACCCTAATTTCTTTCCTATCTCTAGTATCTGATCCCAAGTCATTTTTCTACATTCACGAACTTTGTTGTTTTATTCTTTGTGACTGAGTTTAACTAGGATCATCATTAGGACGATGGGTTTGGACCTATCCACTGGAGTCTGAAGAGCTCCTTACCTGTCCTTCCTCCCAATGGCATCTGCAGGGAGGGTAGAGCTCCTATCCTTGATTTACTCCTGGGGCCCACTGCAGGCAGCCATAGCTGCTGGGGAGTGCTCACTGTAAGCACTGTGCCATGTCCAGAAGCCAACATTCACAGCGCTTCTCCCTGTCTTGAAGCTCTTACACTTTCCCCACTTTCCTTCCACCACGCTCCCAGAGCCTCAGAGAGAACGGTGTAAATGTTTTGCTTAGGGCTGAGCAGCCAATTGTCACTAACTTATTCCCAGCATCTTGAGTGGCCATGCATCTCTGCATTCATCACTGCTCTTTGCCGACAGGCATCTCTGGTTGAGGCTGGAAGTAGTCTTTTGATTAACAACTTTATTTCTTCATCTGTGTGCTTACCTACTCCTCTCTCACTAACTTATCCTACGTATTTCCCAAGTGGTCCATTTCTGGAAGCACCTTTACTTTCTCCTAGAAGGGGTCAACACTCGAAAACAGTTACATTAGGAGTATGGCACCCTGTTCCCTTCACAGGTCTCAGCTCCCATCGCTTGCCCTGATCCTTTAGACATGGAGACCCACCACTCCTGGCAGACAGATCAAGTTCTTCCCCGTGATAATTGCAAGATAACTGTCTTCAGATGTAATTTATGCAGCAGGTTTTGTAAGTCTTATAGAGGCAGAATGAGCAGATGCCACATATTTTATATGATCCACTAGACAGACCAATCTGTGGCTTGTCAGTCACTTACATACCATTTGAGTAGTAGTTCCATCTAGCCATCTGCACAACAAATGTTAAGGAAGATTTTATCTTTGTCATCCTAAGTACAGACTACTAGACTTGACATAATGGGGGTCTGAAGTTAACCATCTTCTCTCCTCTCCCATCCTTCAGTGTAACAGAATTGTGTTACGAAACTCTGTTCACTGAACTCCTGGCCTTATTTCTACCCAAAGAAGCTTTAAAAAATTTCACTAATATATAGTAAAGACAAGAAGACTACCAAGCCTGTTTAATGAGCAGGACTGTAGTAGCAGTACTCTAGAGCTGAAGATGGAAGATCCAGAATTCAAGGCCAGCCAGGATTACACATGGAGACTTGTCTCACAACAAACAGAAAACAGATAGGGTAAGACTCCGGCTCAGTCATTAAGCACACACACACTTAGCCCTGGGATGTCTGGCCTTTGAGGGCTTCAAGTATGTCATCTACACAATGAGAGGCAGACAAGACTACATGAAACACTAGTGGGTAACTGAACAGTCCTCCAACAGTGGGTCCTTTGTCCCTGAGCCATCTCACAGTTCATCTGTGAGTATAACAGCTAAGAAGGCCAGGGAATGCAAAGAGTAGAACAGATAAGAGAATTCCCAAATAGCTTTCTCATTTTAACCTTAGCCATGACTATATGAAATATGGCCAGTTCTCTATGACAAGGCACAAACAAAGTCACCTGTGTCCAAAGCACAAACACCTTCATAGGGCTAGACTGATTGTGTGTGTGTGTGTGTGTGTGTGTGTGTGTGTGTGTGTGTTTTGCTTGCCTGTGTATCTGTACCTCACATCCATGCCTGCTGGTCAGAGACACTAGAAGAGGGCATCATATCCCCCCAGAATTGGAGTTACAGACAGTTGTGAATAGCCAGTGAGTGCATGGAATTGAATCCAGATCCTCTCCAAGTACAACCACTGAGGCATCTCTCAGAACCACTAGACTATTCTTACTGCTGTTTCATTTCCAACATTTTACCTTTTAACTCCCGGGCTTTGGTATCCAACAATTTCTTTTCTTCTTCATTCTCACTGGGAATCCCTTCATCTTCATCTCTGTTCCTGACATAACCGAAATAAAGCAGAATGAAACAAACAAACAAACAAGATGCCTATGATATCAGTTCTGTGGTACTGTGTGTCTTCAGGAAGTCACATGGAGGTACGAGGAGACTGGAAAAGGCTGATGTCTCACTTACAGGGAGTTGATTGTATCCTGAATGATTTGAATCCAGCTATTCCGCTCCTCTCTGGAGCTTGCATGGACCTCCACCATCTCTGGATCTTTCACTCCCATACTGATGAGGAACAGGCCTTTCTCCTCATGGGCCACTTCTCTTACAATCAGCTTCTTTAAGGAGATCACTGTTGATTTATGATCCTGGACAGAGCAGGGAGGCAAATATAAGACATGCATGTAGTATACTCACTCTTGAGGACTTAAAGTAAGATAAATAAAATCACTTTAACCCTCCTCTGAAGACTCCCCCAGTTTCCAGATAAGCATTTCATTATTCTATTCAATTTTGTACAAGCTGTTTTCTGAATTATGAATCTGGAGAAACATTCCACAAATGGATTTCTATTGTGGCCAAATCACCAAGTGTTCAGAGCATTCAAAGATTATGAAGGAGCATAAAAATAACACTGCAGTGGGAAGGAGTAATAACAAAAACACGACAGGGCCATGTCAGAAACTGTTCAGAGGAGTCATCTGTCGTGAGTCATGTGGTTTTCAGTGGCCAGGTGAGCCACAGCCATATGACAGACACAATGATGCTAGCTGGTTACACTTATACCTAACCTAGCTGGTCTGAATATGACATTGCAAACAGAAGAAATTAAGAATTCTGCTTACCAATGACGCAAACACGTATTTCTGGTCTTTTTCTTGAAGGAAAACTAAAATGTCAGTGAGTAGAACTGCTTGAACCTCTGCAAAGTAGAAGTGAGACAGAGAAAGACAAGCTTTTCATAAGATCAGGTTCAGCAATCATCCTCCCCCATGGTCTGCAACGCTGCAGGATTCAGAGCTGCTCACTAGGACTTAGAGGTGTTTTAGTCTATTTTTAAAGTCTTTGAGCTTATTTTGTTATCTCTAATGAACTATACCATCTAGCATTTTACAAATCTTCAGAGAATTTCTGTTCACCCATAAGTACAACAGTAGTATTAAATACAGTGAAGCCTCAGCTTTCTCTGTTAGAAACAAGAGGAGAGAATATAAATTTCAGATAAAAAATGGACAATAATATAAATTCCTTCATGATATTGGCGGATGGAGAAATGAGAAATTCACACTTTGTAAATCGATGTGTCATCTGTAGCTTCACCTTTCTGTGATGTTTTAAGGGATATTGCTTGACCCACAGAACAGAAGATTCAAATATACGAAGCGACTAGCAAAGCAAATACCTGCTTTCATCCTGGAGGCATTTTTAGGCACTTCATAAGCCTTATCTCAGAAAAGGTTAAATGATCATGAAAAGATGTATCATGTATTGCATGTGTGTGTGTGTGTGTATATGTCTGTCTTCCAGAGATTGACTTTGAGTATTTTCCTCTGTCACTCTTTTTACCTTATTTTAAAAACAGGTTTCCTTTATTACGTCTGGCTGGGACTTGTCATTTTTGGCTGGACAAGCTAGTCAGTGAGTTTTGGGGATCTTCTTGTCTCTAACTGATGCCCTTCTCACCCAGGTAATAGGTATGCATCGCTCTATCTGTCTTTTTATGTCAGTTCTAGAAATTTGACTCAGGCCTTCATACACGCACAGAAAGCCATTACAAAAGGTGACTGCCCGACGAAGTCATTACATTACTCTGTACTACAAAGCCTTCAGTATAAAATACTTTTAAGAATAAAGGTGAGGAGTTGGAGAGATGGCTCAGCGGTTAAGAGCACTGACTGCTCTTCCAGAGGTCCTGAGTTCAATTCCCAGCAACCACACAGTGACTCACAACCACCTGTAATAGGAACAGATGCCCTCTTCTGGTGTGTCTGAAGACAGCTACAGTGTACTCATATATGTAAAAGAAGTAATTCTTAAAAAAAAAAAAAAAAAAGAATTAAGGTGAACTTCAACCAATGACAAATAGCAAGCAACCGTTAGCAGCAGACTCCACGGAATAGTCTTCTGTCTTTTTCACTCTCCTTTAGTGTAGGAGATAAAACCCTGGGTTCTGTGTGTGCTAGGAAAACACTTTACCTGAGAGCTAAATCCACAGCTCACAATTTGTAATCCTTTCCAATTTCTCATTTTATTAATGGGGAAAGAGCAGCCAGGAAACTGCCCAGAAGTGATGTGTAGCAATACTTAGGTATGATAAAGCAGAGTCTTTCTCATATCCCTTAGAGAACAAGACTATTGGGCTCACACTCATAAAAACCAGGGTTCAATCCCCAGCACTGCATAAAATAGTGTGGTAGTACATACCTGTAATCCTAGCACTTGGGGGCATTCAAGGTGACCTTCAACCGAGTTTGTGACTAGCCTGGGACACCTAAGATTCTCTTACCTGCTACCCCTCACCAACAGGCCAGAGACATTTCAAAGGCAAAGATGAAGACTCCCTGCCCCAACATCCCATCCTACCTCAGTCAGCTTTAACCTGACACAGCCTAGAGTTGTCTGAGAGGAAAGCCTCTACTGAGGATCTGCCTAGGTCAAGGAGGCCTGTAGCTATGTCTGTGGGGGAATGTTTTGATCATTAATTTCCATGGGAGGCCTCAGTCCTATAGGTAGTGCCATTTTCAGGATGACTCTAGGCTATGTAACAAAGCTAGCTAAGCAAGAGCTCATGAGCAAAACAGAGAATGGATCAACATCCAGCATTTCTCACGGTTCTTGCTTAAGTTCCTCTCCTGACTGTGACCTGGAAGTGTAAGCAAAATAAACTCTTTCTTAAGTTGCTTTTCACAAAGTGTGTTTATAATCACATCAACAGAAAGAGAATCAGAACACTTGCACAGACATACACATAGCCGACTGTTGGTCTGTAGGTAGAAGTGAGTTCAGCTTCTACAACTGGTAGTCAGCTCCCTTCCAGTCCATTAAAACAAAACCATGAGTGGAACAAATTACTGTAATGGGGGAGGTAAGATAAAATATTGTGTTTTCTCTCATATGCAGATCTAAATTTAATTATTTGTAATATATGACTTGAAATCTGAAGGAGGTGGATCTGGGGACAGGACCAGCAGGAGGCGGTGGTGTAATAAACACCATGTATGTGTATTAAAGTCTCATAATGAAACCCATTGTTTCATATGGTAAGAAAATTAAGGATTATTCAGAGCAAAATAATCCTTGTTTTGTCTGACATATCATGGTCAGACTAAGTTGAGAATAATTTGCAGAATGTTAAACATGACACACACAAATCGTTGTGGTGGAGGTGGTGGTGGTACATACTTTCAATTCCAGGACTCAGGAGGCAGAGTCAGGTGGGTCTCTGTAAGTTTGAGGCCTGAGTGAGTTCCAGGACAGACAGTGCTACATAGGGAAACCCTGTCTTGAAAAACAAACAAACCAAACAAACAAACAAGCAAACAAACCAACAAACAAGGCCACAAAGCCACCAACAGGCAGGTGTGCAGTTCAGTGGTGTCTAACACTCAAGTAGATCTAGGTTCTGCCATCATCCCTAGTCCTGGAATGGAACAAAACAACTCAACATCTCTAACTGGATCCTAGAACTTAAACAAACAAACAAACAAACAAACAAACAAACAAACAAACAAACACCTCATGATATGAGTAGTGCTCTAGGCATACAGAGGGACACTATCCCCCTCAAGGAAAATGCACATCTAGCCAGCTGGTGAGAGAACTACCAGGCTGACCCTTTCCATTTTTTCCCTCTGGAAAGTGGAGCCGATGCCTCCTTGGGAAACAGTGGGATGACTTATGCAGCCCATCGTCCCTTCTTCAATCACTAGAATTCCCTACAACGCAACACAGCACACAGGAGCTAAGATGTGTAAATTTTCAGACTAGACAACAGTAATTTTCTGTGCACTATCATTAGTTTTGACAAGTTTTTTTTTTTAAGTTTACTTTAAAATAATTCATATATTTACCAAAACTAAGTTCTAAAAGCACAGTTTTCAACTTTGTTGGATCCTGGGGTTTATGTGATCAGTGTTATGGAACAGCGAAGCACAATCCCACCTTCGACAGGGTGTTCGATACAGTACTGGCTGTTCTTGGCACAAGTTCACTGGGATGTGAAATGACTAAGCAGCAAACTGTTCTTCCAGTGCAGGCATTTGTAGGCAGAAACTTATTGTTCTCTATTGGTCTGACCACAGCTTTCTTCCAGCAGCTGGAACCTATTTGTTTTTATTTTGAGAATAAACTGCCATGTAAAGGAGAAGTATAAAGTTTGGCTTTATTCTAGCAGCTCTAGCAAATTTAGGTCCTAGGGAGAAGGACAGGCCTTTCTGAACAGCCAGCCTGCTTGTAAGACTGCCTCAAAGTGGTGGTGTGGAAAGGGGTTTGGGCTAGCGCCCTCAGACCACCACAGAACAGCAGGGCTGGAAGAAAGGCATGCCTTAACTCAGGCTCATCACAGGATATCTGAAACACTGTTGACTAGGGGCGAGGGACACTTTAAAAATCACCCATGTTCTTTTCCCCACTGCTGTGTAGGCATTGGTGGGTGCTTTCTCAAGTACCTCCACAGTTCCAATGCCTTTGTGTTCTACACTGTTCACAGTTATGTTGAAAAAAACAAAAAAGCAAACAAACAAAACAGGCAACATCAAATTCACCCCTCTTCTATGTGAAACCCTTTCACTGTGAGCCTATTCCATGCCCCACACCAGCAAGAGCATCAAGTGCCGACTCCTGAGCATGTGAAGGGTACCTTGGCAGCTGTTCCCAGCAGTTTCTTGTGTTTCTTATCTCCTATCACTCTCTGAAGTCTGTCTGGGAGCCCTGAAGCTGTAACTTTCTCTGGGTTCCCAGGCCCTCCCAACTCCATGCTTTCCAACCTCCGGTATTATCTTTCTCTTCACTCTTCAAGCCTTACCTCTGCTGCCATTCCTCCTTCCGCTCACTCTAGCACCCACCACACTGGAGAACAAGTGCCTCTTTCTTGCATGTCGGAAGCCAGCTGCCTGGCAGGGACTTCTGTCCTATGTCCCAAGCATGTTAAAGCTATGTAAGGGCAACTGCGTGACAGCAGACACCTATCAGCACCATTGCTTCTCTGAGACAGGGAAGGAAATATTCCTTCTGATATCTGAGTACTATTGGGACAACAGAGCAACTGAGGCCTGCTGGGATCCTCAGCTCACTGAGCCCAGGACTGTGGCAGGAAGACCTGCAGCTGTTGGGAAGTTAGAGCTCACATAGGCAGAATGCCTAGCCACGAAAGGTTTAATAAAACTGACCACTTTCATAAATGTAAAATGTACCGATGAATTAAAAAAATACCCTCCTAACTTCCTTAAATTATTAGAGGTGACCAGTGAAAACCGAGAACTCATAAAAATAAATGAGAAACCTTCAACGATCTATTCTGCTTTAGGGAAAAATGAAAGACATGGATATCATAAAGTACTAATGAGCCTAGTTCAAGTAAGTTAGACTTGTCTTTTTCTAAGGTCTCAGAAGGTCTTTGGAAGTGATGAATTCTCAACCTCATAGAGACTCATTGTCCCTGACTCAGAAAATTCTGCCACTGACCCTCCTAATCCCACAATGGCCACTCAGCACCCCTCTGGGGGAGTATGTCTTCCCCAACAGTCTGCTTCCTGTTGTCACCCTTTGTGGTGTCTGGACATGGGTCTTTAGGAAGAACCCTGGTGGTGTAGTCCACAACAGTCTGAATGTTTCCTGTTCTCTTAGGTGCACAGACGTAGACACAGTCTTACCTTTCAGCCTTCCTGTTGTGCTCTTCAGAAACACACTCCCGTCCCGCACCAGCTTCTTCCGTCTCAGGTCCTCCTTGGCGAACATCTGCCCACTCTTCATTCTCATGATCGACTTGCTATCTGTCTTTGTGTAAATCTCACCTAGACGCACTTTCTTCTCGTAACTTGCCACTTTGCTGTCCACGGCTCCAATCACATCCTTCACCAGACTCAAGGACTGAGTGAGGTCTTCCTGCTCCACTTCATTGTCTTGGGAGAGAAGACCAATTCTACTTTAATGGCTCCTTGCGCACAGAGCAGAAGGGGAGGAGTCTGCACCATTGCATTCCCTTCGCTGTCTATTACCCTTTCACACTGGAACCAACAAGCCAAGTCACATGCCTGCCTTTCCTGCTACAAAAGGATGTTAGACGTTCTCAACGCTATGGATGACTGATATGCAATTATATGCTTCAAAATAAAAGAGACTAGTGTTTTAGGGAGAGAGAGCAGCAGAGGTGAATAACTACCCTCGGTTATATTTCTAACTGCTCTTTAATGCTACTGCCTTGTAACTTTAATGTGACTGATGTAACTGCCGAGAAGCATTAACTAAGAGAAATGACTATATATGGATTAGACGAGACAGAGTATCAGTTTTAGCACTTATGGGAAGAAATGGTGAGAACTGTTGACCAAATTCAACTTTACCAGAACTAGTGCTCAGGGCACTTAACATTTTAACAGAACCAACACACGGTCCCTCCTTGGTATTATCTATTACCCCAACTGTAGTGATTTCACATTATAAGCAGGTATTCCAGGAAGTGAGTCCAGGGCCTTGTGCATATCCAGGAAACACTCTAGCATCTAGCACTCAGCTGTGCCATCGCTGGTTCCCAGTGTTTGCCTCCTCGATACCGGGTCTCACTGAC
Organism: Rhabdomys pumilio; assembly: GCA_030674055.1. Taxonomy (NCBI): domain Eukaryota; kingdom Metazoa; phylum Chordata; class Mammalia; order Rodentia; family Muridae; genus Rhabdomys; species Rhabdomys pumilio. The sequence continues at coordinate 69,895,319 of JANHMN010000003.1, read as the reverse complement.
TGCCCAAGTTGCACTGGAATCTGCTCTAAATCTTACCAGGCCTTACACTTGCAGTTTTGTTTCCCTAAAATCTCAGCCTGTGGGAGGCTGAGCAGGAGTACCTTTGAGACTAGACTGTGCTACACAGTAAAACATGGTCTCAAAAAACTAAAAATGGCAACAAAATAAATAGGCATGAAAAGACAAACAACAGATGCTAGGTTTAGTGTCTCACACCTGTAATCTCAGCACTTTTGAGGGTCCTTAAAAGGAAGAACTGCTGTGAATTTGGGCCAACCTGGGCCAGAGTGAGAACCTGTGCCCACAAACAAACAAACAAACAAATAAACAATCACTGGCATAAATATAGGCACTCCGGTAGGTCAGCTAGAGTGTGATAGAGCTCTGCTATAATGGTTTCCAGAACTGTCTAGATCTGAGTTTACAAGGAGACTTACCTTTGGTACATTGCAGTATCCTTTGGAATAAAACTGGGTACTTGGTGATCCTCTGAGTTACAAGTAATATGCACTCTGGAATTCCCAGCCTTCTTACTACTGAACTGCTCATCTTCTTCTGCAAGGGAGAGAATAAACTGTTAGCCACTGAGTGAGGATGGTGGCTGTAGCCAAAATGGCATGCTCATGTTCTTGACCATGATGCAGACACTTGCGTCTCAGGTCAGTACCTTCACAAAGGCTTGGAAACGCTTATCCTTGGTGTAGAGGTCTTTGAAGTAGTTGACAGATTGGTTGTGCTGTCCACAGAACTTGCCGTATGTCTTCTTTAAGCGCTCTGCATTCTCACCTGAGAACTGCCCAAGAAAGAGAACAGGAGTTACACACAATTCTGGGTATCATTCTGTAGAAAGTTTCCGGTCTCCTCGTAAAAAACCAAGAACGTTTCCTTACATCCCTCTTCCCCAGCCCCATGTACACACACACCATCACCATGATTAAATGGCAGACAGTCTGGTACCTTTAAACACTGAGATTTCAGGAGACTTGCAATTTCTCATGTAGGTGTCTTCCCTCACAGTGGAGAGGCAGAAGTAGAACTATAACCACAAGGCAAGTGCCCTAAAAGGCTGCACCCAATTGTATTGTGCAGAACAAATGAGTACCACAGGTGTGGAGTTTCAGTCCTATCACCGAATACCTTACTAAGGGTGTGTACAAATACTAGGAACTACACACAATAACACAAGTCAAGATACCCATGCAGTCCTGAAGGCAGAAAGAAACAGACTATGTTGGGGATGATGGTTCTTCATTTGCAGGGCCTCACATTAGGTTAACTGTTGAATAGGACTATTCAGTCTGCATTTGCCAAATGCAAACATCTCACATGGAACAGATATTTATTTGCATCATGACTGTTTTTACAGATTTCTTTAAGGTAGAAATCTATGTAATATTCAGCTGTACGGTTCTACCCCTGGCATTTAATAGGCAGCAAATCCTTTTAGAATGACTGAATATACTAATAAAATTATCAAGTGAGGAATATGGACTGAAGGATACTAGAGAACAGAATTTTTAGTTCTCAGCCAAGCCTGTAATCCCAGTTCCTTGGGAAGTTGAGGCAGCCTCAGAATAAAAGCAAACACGGGGCTGGTGACGCAGCTCAGTGGTGGGGTACTGACCTACCACGTGTGAGAATCCCTTGGTTCAGAGCCTAGTACTGCCCCGGCCCAATTCAATTCTCATTTGGCTATTTCAGAAATTACGCCTCTGAATCCACATAGCAGAGATTTGGTGAGGGAGAAAGATCTAGTCACATGTGTGATATTCTTATCTGTTAATGTACACTAGCAACACTTCCTTCTCTAAAGATATCTTAAAAGTAAACATCAAAGGCTGCCTATGATATACATTGACAAAGCAATACTTTTTTGCTGAGTTTCTTTGAAGCTGGACTAAAATCAAATCACTTTCTGAAAAAGGTAACACACTTTATAAAGTGTTTCAAATAGCATATTGATCAGTTGCTTAAGCTTCAGGTGGTCTGAAGACAGACAAGATCCTTTTTAGATTATCCACAGGGAAAGCTGAAGCCTTCTAACACATACCCTTTTATTTCTGAAATAGTACTGTCCTGATGATTGGACGGTGCTGAAGAAAGAAAACCTTTCACTACATGGTTCATTACGTATGCACTTAACTTTCTAAAAAGAGGTATAAGCAGAGAAACCCTGTTTTCTTTATTTTACAGAAAAAAAAATTGAAGGTTTTACTAACTCAATTTGTTAAGTCTAAAAGAAAAACAGTAGAGCCGAGATACGAGCAGGGATCCAGAATTACAAAGCTTCTCTGCTACCCGCTAGCATGAGAAGAACCCAAGACCTTCCTGCTGCTCACCTGACCAACAAGCACATCCCCTATCCTCTTGATGAGAAAGTTCTTTTCACTTTTATCCACCAGGGACTCCTTCTTCCGCTCCAGGATTCTCTGAAAGAACTGGCTGTGGATGCTGATCAGTTCATCCAAGCAGGGGAAGAGCTTCTCCACCATCTGCTGCTCAAAGAGCAGATCTGTCATCATGCCCCGGCTGTACACGTCACTCATGATCTTGAGTGTGCGGATGTGATGTAACTCTGTCTGCATCAACTCTGCGAGAAGAGAGATGAAGGGTCTTTCAGAGATCACCAGCTAAGCTCGTAAGGTTAGCTTAGTGTCCGACTGAAACATTGAAGCTGAGCCAACAGCTGTCTTCCCCAAGCTAGCATATCACTGCTCTGCTATTGACCTAACCTGACCTCATCTTCTTATGACAGACCACTGAATTTGGACGGTGTTTTATGGTTTCTAAGTAAGTCTTCATTAGACTTCATCCCTTCCATTTACTGTGTTCCTGCTTCCTAGGAACGATTGCTGTCTCACCTTTCCAGTGTAGCTCAAGAACTGAGGTTTTTTTTTTTTTTTTTTTTTTTTTTTTAAAGAAAACAGCTCTTTTTGGGACTGCTGTATAAGCAAGGATATAATAAACTGCTGACTGGAATGAGAGAGGAGCAGAATGGGGCTCCATAGGGCAAGCGGACACAAGGACATGAACTCTATCATGTCACTCCACCTCAGTGCTTTTAATGAAAACCTCTATGATGCTGCATATTCAAAATTTATTTTTCACCAGGCAGTGGTGGCGCACGCCTTTAATCTCATCACTTGGGAGGCAGAGGCAGGTGGATTTCTGAGTTCGAGGCCCGCCTGGTCTACAGAATGAGTTCCAGGACAGCCAGAGATAGACAGAGAAACCCTGTCTCGAAAAACCAAAAAAAAGATTTATTTTCCATAGCTCAACAATCACCAATTAAACATGCTGGACAGTGCAACTCCTTTTCAAGTTCTCTCCCTGCAATAGAGAATGGTTTCTTTGCCTCTCGATAACCCTCAGTGGCATGCAAGCTGGACAGTGTAGACCAAATATAGGCAAAGCAATGAAGCAGCTCACCGTAAATCACTTCCTGCCGCTTGACCACATCTTTCTTCTGCTGTTTAAGGAACTTGCTGTCCACCGTCCGGCTCCATGACTCTGCTTCTAGCTGTTTAGAGTCACTTTCAAAGTCTCCCATCAGCTGTCCTTCATTCATGTCTGTACCTACTCCTCAAAATACAAAAAACAAAAACAGAAACAAAAACAAAAAAACAAACCAACCTCAGTATCTTGGGTTTCTGATCTCTAAAATTCTGGATTTTCCTGTAGGTGATGCGTGAGTTCATAAGACAAGTTCTCTGTATTGGTGTAGAAGACCCTCAAAGAGAATACACCTGGTACTAGACAGGATCAGTATCAAGTTGGGGATGATAAACATCAGGAAAATCAAACAAGACTGAACAGGTCCTTTGTGACGTTGAGACTTGAAGTCCTGCTATCTTTACAAGCTGCAACATTTATCTGAGTAGGCTCACAACTGCACAGACACAGAACTGAATGTGTGCAGAGTCTAGGGGAAGAAAAGCGTAGGTACTGAAGTATGCTTACATTAGTATCAACGTTTCCTTCAGCGGACAGCCAACAACAGGACAGGTGTGACTGCCAACACATATGCTGTGTGAGGCTTCACAGGCAATTTAGAGACTCTTGTGGGGGTCAGGGAGAGCAGGCACTGTTATTTGGTAACAGAATGCTAGGAGATACACTGAATCTTTACAGACATTTAGTAATAAGGGGCAAAGTTTCCTCTTACCCTCATCAGTAAGGGATTCTGTTGACTCATTGACCTTGCAGATTTTATTCAGTGAGTCTGTTGAATGAGATAGAAATTTCCAGGTGTTTGACATGTTCTCATCATTGCCAACTCTAAAGACAAAAAGAAAGACACACTGTCAAATAGGTTCTGATAAACTGGCACACATTCTTACGTAAATCCCTAAAAAACTCTAAAATGACAGTTAGCTATAGGTTTTATAACTCAAGACAAATTATTCAGGTTCAGAGCAAAATGAAGAATTATTAAAAAGTTTAGCATCATTGCAAACTCAATCTTAGCACAACTTTTGAGGCTTAAAAGGTCCAGGGGATCCACTATCCTTTCCTAGCCTCCACAGGAACTAGACATGCACATGGAGCACAGACATGCTTTGTGGGCAAAAGACCCATAAAAATATTACATAATTACCTTCCCTCCTTTAAAAAAAAAAAACATGCTTTTCTTAAAAATTGGAGTGCTCGGGCTAGAGAGATGGCTCAGCAGTTAAGAGCACTGACTGCTCTTCCAGGAGTCCTGAGTTCAATTCCCAGCAACCACATGGTGGCTCATGACCATCTGTAATGGGATCTGATGCCCTCTTCTGGAGTGTCTGAAGACAGTGACAGTGTACTCACATACATAAAATAAATAATTCTTTAAAAAATTGTAACAGATGATATTCTTTATGTCTTTTCACCTCAACTCATAAGCTATCACAGTAGGTACCAAGTAAATGTTTATTCTATGACATATCAGCACATGAAACGCATTTGAACTTCAAATTTTCTTTAAAACTCTGTTTTAAATTCAGTGTCAATAAATTTTGACAACATCACAACTTTGAAAAGAATACTTCTAGAGTTCATGAAAATAAAGGCAAAGAAGACTGTTTGAAATGTTTGTTTTGAGGAGACATCAGCTAACACAGAGGTGTCACAGCATAAACAAGAGCAGACTTTGTATCCAGTCAGAATCAGGAGATATTTAAGAGTTGTCAAGTACTACATTTTTGATGACACATACTTGATGAATGAGGGGCACTTTAGCCTAACAGCAAACAGCATCCCAATCTGCCCTTTGCTAATAACCTGATAGTCAACGCTAAACAACCCATGGCCTCAGCAATGTTTGAAGAGGCTAGAAATGAAACTCAATGCAAATGAGCAAGAAGGAACCTAATTAGAGCTGATAGCCCAGAATTCACCACCATAAATTGACTTCAGAAGTAAGGACAGACAGCAGATTTAAAAAGAAGTACATCCAGACCTCATCTGGATACTACACAAGTGTGACATCTCAGAGTCAGTCAGTCAGTTTCTCTCTCTCTCTCTCTCTCTCTCTCTCTCTCTCTCTCTCTCTCTCT
>JANHMN010000003.1:69857962-69875607 GCA_030674055.1 Rhabdomys pumilio | reverse complement strand
ATCTCCCTAAGGTATGAAGGTTTTTTTCTTTAAAATCAATCAATCAATAAATCAATAAATCATATGAGTGTGCATACAGTGCTTGAAGAATCCAGAAGGAATCAAATGTCTTGAAACTGGCATCACAGGAAGCTGTGAGCAGCCAGTGCTGCTAGGAATGGAACTAGGATCCCATGGAATAGCAACCAGTGCAATTAACTACTGAGCCATCTCTTCAGTTCTGGGTGCAGAAGTTTTAATTCACTTGAAAATGCTGTTTTGAGCAGGCAGTGGTGGTGCACACCTTTAATCCCAGCACTTGGGAGGCAGAGGCAGGTGAATTTCTGAGTTCAAGGCCAGTCTGGTCTATAGAGTAAGTTCCAGGACAGCCAGGGCTATACAGAGAAACCCTGCCTTGAAAAACCAAAACCAAAAAAGAAAATAAAAAAGAAAATGCTGTTTTGAGAAGAGAACTCCAGGGCTACCTGCTAGGAAGTACTTGAAAGGCTGACGTTAGGGAAACTGTCCCAAAGCAAGCAAGACCATACTCAAGAGGACCAACATTAATCCTGTAACTACATGGCAAGCATCCGAGGCACAGGTGGCACTGACACACTGTTAGGGAAGTGTTTCCTCAGGTGTATTCTGAGACCACTACACCCATGTTTCAGGGGAACCTGGCTACTGCCTGAGCTTGTGGTGGTCCTTGACTTTATTCACACAGTGCTGGTTTTGTAGATAGGCAGACAGTTACAAAATCATAGGCCTTCTACCCTGACTTCAAAGGAAGGAACAGAGACCCAGCAACATATAGCAGAGTTGGTACCCTTGAAGGAACCCCTGCAAAGGGCAATGCATTAAAATATGGAGGTAAAGCAAGGATGTAATGAAAACCCTAGAATATGGGATGTCTACCAAGGTGCAGTTAATTAGTGAAGTCTTCCCTAAGGAGAGGATCGTAGAAACTGCAAACAGCAATGCTATAACGGCAGGGTGCTCAAGACCTCTGGGGCCCCCATCATACCATTATGTGCTTCAGGTGGTGGATACATAGCTATATGATTTAACATCTGCCATGTTGGGTATGGATCTTGGTTTGGTCCAATTCCATGTTATTCTGCTGTACCTCTTTCTCTGTATAGGAATGTATACTTTGTGCCATTGTATATTTCCAATATCCAATTTCTTTTTTAATTTTATAGGAGCTCATAGTTAAGGGTTTGCTTTGAGTCTCTGAAGAAACTTAGAACTTCTGAACAACACTGCTAAGATTTCAGGAATTGTATATATTTTGCTTTATTAGTTGGCCATGAACCTTTAGGGACCAGGTATGGAATATTATGATGTAAGGAGATATGTTTGGGTATCAATTTGTTAAAGGCGAGACTTGAAATAGTTAATGTTGTCAACTTAGGGGCTTGAAGAAACACACTTTTGAGTGAGTCAAAAAGATGAGCTACAGGGAATCTGGGGTGATTCACCCTGAATGTGGATAACACCATCTATAGAGTAGGGCCCAGGTCAAAGGAGAAAAAGGAAAAAGCCAGGCAGCAGAGGCATTATCTATGCTTAATAGACACCATGTGACCTATTCTGCTTTACCATGCTCAGTCTATGTAATGGATAGAAATTACTAAAACCATGAACTAAAATAAATCTTCCCTGCCTTAAGTTGTTTGGCACTGATATCTGATCACAGCAAGAAAAAAATTCACATTAATAAAATGTGTCTGCAAGTGTATATATAGTTTTTCCAGCGTTTTCATATTTTATAGCAGAAAGTAGTTCAGTCTGCTTTACAAATGAAATTCTTCGACTATCAATCTGATACTAGCAGTCAAGAGTTATGGCCTTAAATAACAGAGACCCTAAACTGAAGAGACTAAGTGACTGTGGAATGCTCAGCCCTAAACTGACATTTACATATCATCGCCCTTTCCACAAGGCTCAGGGATGTTCCCCAAAGAGGAAGTGCAGAAAGGGTAGTAGAAAGAGGTGGTAGAAATCCTCTAGGAAACAGTGTTTTCTGGATACTTGCACACATAACTCAAAGTGATTCGAACATTATACACAAGACCTGTGAAGCCCAAGCCAGACAAAATCCTATCACAGAAGGACCAAGATGGGCATGGAATCTTACCACTAGCTCAGAAGCTATTGGCATGTGATAACCCCTGCAAGACAAAGAACCAGTTTTCTTGAATGATATGACCCCCTGGTAGGTGGACATATTCAGACTAGTTGGGCAACACAAATTGGATTAGATTGCGGCAGGAAGAAATCTCCGAGTTTGATGGTAAGGGATGGGTAGATGGCTAAGGAAAGAGTTGGGGATGTGTGAATATATTAAAAATACATTGCATTAACTTTCTAATTTCAGAAAACTGAATTATTTCGAGTAATGGATTACCTTGGATACAAAATAAAGGACTGGAAACAAGATCTCATGGTATATTGTGCGAGGCTTACCACTGTCTCATCTGCATGCGCTGCAGGTCTAACACGAGACAAGTCACCACAGCCTCCCAGTTGTGCTGGGCTTACAGTGGCTGACTTCCGGTTTTCTCACCTCTAAATAAAGCAGCTTTCTGGTTTTAGCTTGGTGTGCTTTACAAATAATTACTTTCTATGTGTACAATGATACAATTTTGAGAAATACTGCCTTAGAAATATATTTGCAAGTTATAGTATATATGTTTGATTTGGCCTGTTGCTTGATCTTGCAGTCTATGAGCCATCGATGGCTTTTGTATTTTAGAAGGTTGACAAAGAACTGACCCCATAGGAAAGCCAGCAGTATCAACTAACCCAGACTCCAGGGAGCTCCCAGACTAAGCCACCTACCAGGAGCATACATGGGCTGGTCCAAGGCCCCCGACACATATATAGCCTAGTCTGGCCTCTGTAGGAGATGTGCTTAATCCTCAAAAGACTTGGGGTCCCAGGAGAGGGGGAGGTTGGGGAAGGGGACCCTCTTGGAGGCAAGGGGGAGGAAGAATGGAATAAGTAACTGTGGGAGGGGGGGACCAGAATGTAAATGAAATAATTTAAAAAAAAAGAAAAAGAATTGAAAAGATGAATATGACATGCCATGCAAAAGTTTAAATATCAGCATCTGTAAATGAAAATTTCCTGGAATGAAGTCTTTTTGTTGATATATCTATGGCTGCTTTTGTGTTGCAATTGTAGATGAAGTAGCTGTGACACAGACACCGGTTATCTAAGTCCTATACCAGAAACACAGAGCATATGTGCACATGCAGACACTCTCATCTGGTAGCCATCATGATTTAATACTGGCAAAGGGCTGGATCATATTCCAAAAGACCAGATTTAAAAATAAACGCACAAGGGCTGGGAAACAGCTTAGAAGTAAGACTGCTTTTTTATACTAGGCCCTGAGTTTGAATCTCTTAACTGCATGTGCATGTGTGCATGCATGCATTTGTATGTGAGGGGCAGGCAAGCATAAAAGTAAGTGTGTGGGATCTGACAAAGGATCTGAGAGCTTTAAGGTTCAAGACTTTGTATGCTTTGATTTGCCAGATTTCTTGCAATATGAGGTGGTTTATAAGCGTAAAATCTGAAACTAGAGATGTTTGAATAAAAAAATACACATTGCATGTTACATAATTAAAGTTCGAAGAAAAACAACCACAAGTTACTTCTCCACACAAATGAGGAACAGATCAGGGGTGGGATGCACAGGAAACTAGAAACAAACTAGCTTTCACGAGGCAAGACATCCTCATTGGACAGAAGGAAGAAGCATGTCTCTTACTTGCACATGTGTAGGCGTCCTTGTTGGTGAAAGGCCTCATGCACTGGCTGCAGTTGATGGGACCCACAATAGGAATGGGGCTGAAAGTGTGCCCGTTTAGAGTCTTTTTATCTTTCTCCTTCTCTTTAGATTCTTTCTCTTTCTCCTTAATTTTATCCTTTTCCTTTTCCTGCCAAAGAAAAGAATCAACCATTAACTGAGCACTGGAAGAAAGGCCTTCCCCTTACCTGGACACACAGATGGCAAGTGGTCAAGGGAGGGTGGTGGCTACTGTGGATAGAAATGAGGAACAATGGCCGGGCAACATTTTATCAATTTTCAAACATTCAAGACCCCATTTGAAACACTTATGAGTTCTGAGCCATCAGGAGCTGTTTACATTAACAGGGCAGAGCCTACAAAGGAAGGGCTTTCCTCAGTAAGGTGTAGCATAGTCCACACAGGGCGCACTGAATTTAGGAGCAGTTTAGAAGGGGAGCAGAAGGAAGAATGGTAGCAATTCTGGGTCAGCTTGAAGGAGAAAAACAATGTCATACAGTTTAAAAAGTTCTGTGAGGTTCCTCTCTAAGTTTTACAAACTACATGTATGTCCCCAAGGAATGATGACATTTTCTTCCTTACTCTAATCAGAACTATTAAATAACCCCACATATACTGTTTTTTTTCCCCTAATTAGAACTCAGTAGGTTAGCAGATATTAATTTTGGTTCAGTGTTCAAATGGTGACAGGCAGTGAGAGGCAGGTAGAGAACTACACAGAGGTTAAGAATAAAGGCAGTTCTAAGTACTACTCATGTTGGGACTGTGATGAAATTATTTCTCTGAGCCCTAGTCATTTCACTTGCAAATGGGAGAGGTACCCATTTATAGTTCTGTTTTTGTTTGTAATAAGAAGTAACACAGTCGGGCAGTGGTGGTGCACGTCTTTAATCCCAGCACTTGGGAGGCAGAGGCAGAGGCAGGCAGATTTTTGAGTTCGAGGCCAACCTGGTCTACAGAGTTGAGTTCCAGAACAGCCAGGGCTACACAGAGAAACCCTGTCTTGAAAAACCAAAAAAAAAAAACAAAACAAAAGGAAAACACAGAAAGTCTAGCACATGCTAAGTAACATTTAATACATCATAGTAATTATTTATACCTGAATGAAAATGAGTGTCATCAGTATATTAACTCTCCTAACGCAACACAAAAGCACAATCTTTTATAGTGAAAGAAAGGATATTTTGACTTGTGGCAGGAGACAACAACCCAGGAGCGGTAACAAGGATGCCGGTGTAAAGCTTGGAAAAAGAGAAGTACAGAAAGACAAGAGGCCTTGCCAGGAACCTTCCCCAGACCTCCTTCCGTGTCTCTTTAAGCTGATTACTACAGCACCCATTTCCTCTCAAAAGACTGGGCACCTAGGGTAGAGAATTCCCAAGGGTAATGAAATAATTCTCTTACAAACTAATCCATGAAGTGCTACAATTCATAGAGGTGACTTTTACTTACAGTTATATACTGGGACTATAATCTACAAAAAATACCCAAGCTTCTCAGAGTGAGTGACCATGACGATCACTAACCACGTGACTCATCAATGCTACCTGCAGAGGTCACCTACATAGACTCAGTGGGCAGGTGGGCATCATGCTTCCCACTCTGCCACAGAGAGGATAATGCATGACATTTAAAATAATGAATAGTTACTAAGTGCCAGGCTCTGAAATAAGCAACTTACATGTATTTTCTTAGGACAGGGCACTGTTCTAATTATCTCCATTTTATATTTGAAGAGACTGAGGCTTAGAGATGTCTAATAATATATTTTGGAGCACAGAGCGGGAACTATTTAAACTGGAATTGATGCAGTTTGGGCTCACTAAGGCTCAGCTCTCATTCACCACACTTACTGCAAAGGGTTGGCAATGTTCCTTGAGTTGTAAAGGGTCACAAAGCAATGCTCAGTACCAAACAGGAACTCAAACTGTCTGATTTTCTAAAGCTCAGAACCCACCCAATATATGAAATGGGCTATTTGTAAAATCTATGATTCAAGTGAAACTCTCCCTTAACAGAATACATGGAGCACACTCCCCAAAGCCAAACTGATGCATCTTAAACACTATTAAAAAAAAAAGCCCAAACAGACAGGATGGGGGAAAACCACTTTACAAAACAGGAAACTCTTCTGAACAAAAATTAGTAACTGCTAAAGTGCATAGAGCCTGAATTACCACACCTTGAGCACATCCTTTTTAATTAATTTTTTGCTGCAGATTTCTCTGAGTAAATTACTGTTAAAACCTTTCTTTCTTTCTTTCTTTCTTTCTTTCTTTCTTTCTTTCTTTCCTTTCTTTCTTGGGGAGGGAGGCTTGAAGGTTTAGAGCATACACCAATGGTTACAAAAAAAAAAAAAATTCAAACAGCACAACTCTCGGGCAGCTAGATTAGCCTCTGATGAACTGTAATGTTCTTCAGATCTGAATAATGCATTTTCTCATCCTTTACAGTAATCCAGAGGAGTTCCTCCAAGGACAAAAACAAAACAACGAACTACACCCCCCCCCCTCCCCCCATTGTAACTCAGTGCTTTGAAGAAGTCTGGCTCTTACCTGCCCATGTTTTATTCCTGTGAATCTCACTGTTATGAGAGGAACTTCAGGAAGCCGACCCCATTTTACCGACATGATTTGACCCCCATGCCAGGAAATGTTCTCTCACAGGAGATGCTCATGCCGGCAGGCAGACAGCTCAGAGCTACCATTAGCAAAACGGTAAGAGGAAGCCAGGGACTGGTTGAGAAAGGGCATAAGGGGAGGGCTGGGGCTGCTAGCTTGCTTGAGACAGTCTTAACTATTTGAATGCTGCTGGTAAAGCTAACCACTCTACCCTGAAGAACACAGGAAATGAGAGAAAACTGAAGTAACTCTAAAACACACGAGTGGACAGCATTTGCACTACAGTATGGGAAATACGGCAAGGGTCGAGACCACACATAATACTGGAAGTTAAAAAGCACATCCACTAAAAAACATATTCCTAATTGCATATAAAGCAATGTTTTATAAGAAAATATTTTAGCAAAGTTGCTAATGGTAAAATGGTGACTGGTTATTATTCTTAAATTTAATATGTCTATATTTAACTATTGCTAACATGCTTTAAATATATTGTGGAAAAAGAATCTAAGGACATTTAAAAATGGAGGAGATTGGTCACAATAATACTAGGGTGCTATGCAAGAAAATCAATTTTCACTTTCCTAAACCTATCCTTTTAGAAGTTAGGGTACTCCATGTGCATGAAAACCTAATGTGATTAGGCAACTTGGAAAGTTCTTCATATACAAGGCACAGAAACTAGGAACTGGGCCTGAATGGCTCACTATAAAGTTAACTAGTGTATCCCTTTGGTCTAAAACATGTCTTGTGTCTTCAAGCCGTCCTTGTAAAAATGAGAACTTAATAGAAAAAGAAAAAACCAATCAGTGGCGTGAAGACCGTTCTCTTTATGAAGGCAAGCAGTACATATGTATCCAAGGGTCTTAATATGTGCATAATATGCACAAAATTTACTCAGCAGAAAACAGTACTACTGCTCAAAGACAACACAACAAAAGAGAAACTGCCCATCTTCCTCTTACGCTTCCTGTTTAGGGCTCCTAACCTTCTGAAAAACATTGAGTCCATACATCTGCAACGTCTGCATGTTACAGATGACTCAAAGGTTATGTATGCAGGACTGATAACTAAATTCTTTATATAATAAAAACTATACACATAAAAACTTCGTGCTATTGGGCAACACATATTATCTAGGAATGTGAAACATTTGCTGTCTAATAGCTAACTTCGGGCTACTCTGAGTGTCCAAAGACTGTTGGCAATCACAGCTTAAACATGCGGAATAACAAACCCAAGATTATAATTGTATTCTCATAGCTACATATACCATGCTTGCTCAGAGAGAATTTCCTAACTATATTCAGATATAACTCATATGTATTGGTTAGTAGCTGAATAACTATATGGTCTAATTAACACATATTAAAAAATTAATAATCTTAGCACTTGGTAGACACTTCAGTGGTTACATCACTGGCCTAATATGTGCAGGGACCTGGCAATCTCCAGCACTGAGAAAAAAGAGAAAACAACTAACTCCCAAACCGAGTAAAAGAAGTGAAAGTTCATTATTTTCATAGAAAAAATAGTGTCAATATGTACAATATCACTACTGCACACATGACTATTCCTCTCATTACCCTGCCTATGCTGACAAAGTCATAGTGTTTTACAGTAGCTGCAGGCATACTTAACAGTTATAACAGCCACAACTGCAAAGATGGCATGTTAACACGCTTGGCCACTGGGGTACTTGCAAACACCCGGTAAAGGGAACCGTACTGCAATCTGCAGAGCTATGAGTTTGCAAGTTTTAGAGTTTCCATTGCTGGAGATGGTTTAGCCCCCAAAGATCAAATCTTGAAGCCAAGTCTGAAAGAGGAACCATACCAATTGCAAAAGGGTGTTGTCATTTTGACTACGGAGAGAGACGGAGGCAAGAAGTCAACTGGTTCTTTAAAAGTGACGACAGACCTGATGACTCTAACGCAGGTAGCCTTTCCCCTCCTCCCCCCCTGATGACTCTAACACAGGTAGCCTTTCCCCTCCTCCCCCGTCCGATCTCATCACCTGACTCCCTAAGACTAGTCCTTTGAGGTTAAAAAATATTACAGAAAAATAAGCGCATGGTGACAGGCCACATGTGTGGGAAGCCAGACCTCATGTAGCCCTGTCTGAGCATTATCTAGATTTGCTACTTGAAACACTTTATTGAGTTGCAGTCTATAGAGTACGGAAGTTGGGGTGAGATTCTGTTTTAAAGATTAAGTTCCAGTTTCTAAGTCTGATCTCACACTTTTTATTATTATTATTATTATTATTATTATTATTATTATTATTATTATTATTTTTGCTGTTTGTATCACTCCCTCAGCAATTTCACTGTTGTATCCACCATGCAATGGGAGAAGTGATCAGAGAATCTCTACTGACTTGCTGGTCTTGTAATTGTGTGTGTGTGTGTGTGTGTGTGTGTGTGTGTGTATGCGCACGCGCTTGTGCGTGTTTGGATAAGATTCCAGTTTAAAAGCAAAACAAAAAGTAACAGAAACATTTTGAATTCATCCAAACCAGACCATTACATTTTCAAGGGTGACTGAGAATTAGAGGCCACCAAGCAGAGAAGCCGTTCAGTAACACAGGGTTTGGTTTTCCCAAGGGGATTTTCTTTTGTTGATAGCAACTACAGATGAAACAAGGAAGGTAAAAGAAACATGCAGGCTCTGCTGCTGCCAGTACGTGGAATACAGTATGCATCCCACCCTCTTGACTTCTTATATATTGTTTTAGTTTTAAAACAAAAATGGAGCCAATATCTAAACACATAATTAGGCCAGCAATGATTTAGTAGACTGTATTCCCATTCTGTACTTGGTAGGAAAAATGGTGAAAAAGTGGATTTGGCGCAAGGGTTTTGTGGGAAAAGATATTTACAAAACCCGCAGCCTTAGCTAGGAAAGTAAGTGCACTCTCAAAGGTCCCTGTGCTTGTTCCCTATGCCTGGTGGGGGACTACTGGAGAGAACTTACAGGGTGTGTGCCCTTGAAGGGGGTTATGAAGTCTCAGCCCCTTACTTTGCTTCCCCCCCCAGCAGATGCTTTGACCGCGGGGCACTTTACTACCACAGGCCCAAAGCAACAATACAGGTGACCACAGGTTGAAACCTCTGAAATCGAATCCTTCTTAAAGAGATGTTTAGAGCAGGTAATTTTTTACCATACAAAAAGCTGATACATTTATTAAAACTTATTGGTTGTTTTTCTATTAGCTTACATAACTGAGTGCTCGAAAGGCTTAGTTAGGAAAAAGAGGGCACTTTTTTTTTTTTAAATTGAAAAAAATTAACATATTTTGATCTGTTTTTTCCCTTTTCCCTAATTCTTCCCAGGATCTCCCTACTTTTCTATATCTTCTACAAAAAAAAAAAAAAACCCAACCAACCAACCAAACAAAAAAAAACAAAACAAAAAACAAAACAAAACAAACAAAAAAACCCATTACCAACGCCAAGTAACCCTTTAAAAACACAAAAATGAAAGTCAAGACAAGTTTTGTTTATGCAAAAGAATAGTTAACATCGAGAGAGAGAGAGAGAGAGAGAGAGAGAGAGAGAGAGAGAGAGAGAGAGGTAAAACAAACCAAAGTGAAACAAAAATACTACTGAGCTCGTTTTGTGTTGGCCAGTACTCATGGGCATGAGTACTGACCCAGGTGTGTTTGCTATGAAGAGGGTACATCTTTATAAGAATGTTGTTGAGTTCAGTATATATGTATGCACATGTTTATGAGATACATGTGATTCTTCTCAAGTGGTCCTTAACTGAGTATGTCTTTGTACGCTTATTTCTTTGTGTGTGCAGACAGATGGTTACAGGTAAGTAAATAGGCCATGGGGCAAGGGAGGAAACAGTGTTACCCTCACTTGTTTGAAATGAAAATAGTCTTCATTTAGGATCAGGAATCAGTATAAAAAACTTAATTTCTTTCTCTTTAGGACATATCACAAAAGTATTAAACATATGTAAATCAAAGTATTGAGAATATATGTGGGGTTATTATAGATTTATTTCTTAATTTTGTATTTTACAGAATCCTTAATGAACAAACAACTACAACTGGATCTGTGAAACTGAACTGAAATGTGTTTGTGAGCCATGGGAATTGAACCCAGGTCCTCGGGAAGGATTGCCAGTGCTGAGCCATCTCTTCAGCCCCAGCTGTAAGTGTCTTAACTTCTTTTCTCCGTGTAGTTCTGGCTGTCCTGGAACTCACTCTGTAACTCTGTAGACCAGGCTGGCCTCGAACTCAGAAATCCACCTGCCTCTGCCTCCCAAGTGCTGGGATTAAAGGCGTGCGCCACCACTGCCTGGCTTAATTTAACTTCTTAAGCACTAAAGAGGATGCAAAACAAATCCTCCTTAGTAGAACTAGATCTAAGAAAGTCTTAAAAGTTCTTGTAATTTTTCTGAAGCATAATTTTCTTCCCTCTATCCCTATAAATATTTCTTTTGATCTTAGCATAAGGTCTTTCTATTGGATTTTAAATCTGATTTAATAATTTCTGCTTTGTGGTTCGGTGTGTGGGGTGAGGTGAGAGAGCTTGATCTTCTTCTCCACACTCAACAGGCATGCCCTAAGGAAGAAGGCCTACAGCAGCAGGGTTCTTGAAAGGATGCATTAAGCTGATGCACGGGCAGCTTCTGAGGTGCGGTACACAGTGACAACACTGGCCATGGCTTGCATTGCTGCTGTTTTGCTTCAGACATTAGACTGCTTCAAAGCAGCTCTGAAGTTAAGTCCATCCATTCTCTGTTATCTATAGGCGGGGTGGTGACAAGCGCTTATGCATAGAATGCCCCAGAAGATACTTACTTTACTTTTCTTGCTGCTGGACATTTTATTCCTGATGTAGCTGAAGGTGCGACTAACCTTAGTCCCACTCTTTTCTTCAAAGTTCTTTTTTGAGGGGCTTGGAGGCAGGAAATTACAGTTTTCTTCTGTTATACTGAATAAAAAAAAGATTGTTTTTTAGGACTAAAAATGTTAAATTGGGGACTGAGTAAGAAATAGGCAGTGGCGACTGAATGGTCTGATACACTATGAAAACAAATCTGAAATTAAATATAAAATTAGTATTGGGTATACTGACTTCTTTGCTTGAGAGGACATCCATACACACAAAGGGATGGCAGGGTATGTGCTGAGAAATCTGGCAAAACAAAATCTTAGGACAAGCCCATTAACAACAGAGGACACACATCTTTTCTAGTCTTCAGGCCAACCGACAAACTGTGGTCCTGTTTAGAAAGCTATGTACGACTTTGGGGTGAAGAATAAGCACATGCCAGGCAGAATGTGGGCAGATTCATTCTGGAGATCCAAGTTTACTCATCTACTTGCCAAGAAGTCTGAATAAAATTTAAGTCCATCTAATCTGAACATGTTTTGATTTTAGGAGATTCATAACAGTGGATTTCCTTAAAGTATACTGGGATCTAAATAAATAATGTAAGGACAAAGAACTGACCTAAGCGATTTGTCTGGCATTTAGCACCACCCCACAGGGCTGCAGTTTCAGCCTCTGAGAGCACATTAATAAGCAGAACCATAAAAGGACCCTATTAGCAGCCTTATTTATATATGTGGTGGTTATATCACAGAGATGTCCATTTTAAAGAGAGATGGCATAAAAACCACTGCTCTTGAGAAAGAAAGATAAAGACTTGAAGGTGCCATAAAGAGAAATAAACACTCATTGGAAAGACTGCAGATCACAATCAAAACCAAAGTCTTTGTGAAGAAGTGGGCAACCTAAACAAAATAACCAGAAATCCAGTGACACTAAATCACAATGTTTAATTTCATAAACAGAAACAAAAAGCCATAAATGACAAATAAATGGGGATTTTGTGCATGTTATCAAGTGAAGAAATGTATTCAAGGTGGAATGAAGCTCAGTACAAATCCCTGGGTTGTTCCCCAGTATTAGAAAGGAGAGGGGAGAGGAGGGAAAGGAGAATCTCAGTTCTAATGTGCAGAGGTATGTATTACATACAGATTTTCTCTTTGGAATGGGGATGGAACCCAGAGCCTCATGCATGTTAAGCACAGCCACTGAATCATACCACCAACAGTCAGCTTTAAAGGTTAAATAAACTAAGAAGATAAAGAGACTGCAAATTTGCCCACACACAACATTGTGTATATGTATGTATGTGTGTGTGTATATATATATATATGCATAACTCTATGATGCAAAATATTAAATTTATTCAAACTGAAAATCTCTACAAGCCAAATATATTTAAATGAATGTTAAATTAAAGTATATTTTACATGAATAAAAGCAAACGATCATCTTTATCATAGACAATATAAAGAATAAAAGGATAGAGTGGTTGAGCAAATTTTCAAAGCCTACATTGTAAAACGCTTTCTAATGATTTCAACATTACCATTTAAGGAAGTCAGAACGTGGGTAAGCTCAAAGAACTTAGAGTACTTAATTAAACATGGTAAGACAGTTTGTATTGTCTTCATTTCACTTTGGGAAAGGGAGTAAGAAACTAAGCACCTCGTACCTCTCAGTCAGGTTGGCACTGGTACTGTGGAAGGGCCGTGAATCTAGAAAACAAAAGCCACAGAGGCAAATTAGCATACAAATATCTTGTCCTGAGGATTAGTGCACCACCTAAAAGTTCACAGATGAGAAGCACAAAGTCCCTGAACATCAGGGCACGGCGCCTCTTCCTTAGAAAGGTTATAAGGAGGAGAAATTAAAACAAAGTATATTTGAAGAAAGTAAATTTAACTGAAAACATTAGCTGTTATGCTTAAGTACAGGTGAAGTACACTTAGTTTCTGTTTTTAATGAATGCTCAGTTCCCATCAACCATCTCTCTGAGAGGTCATCAAAAAATATAAAAGAAGAAAGCAAATGTTACATTTTTTTTTTTTACTCCTGATCCCATTTGTAAATATTTCCATTGGAATAATCTAACATTATCTGATAGCTTCCTGAGAATTCTTGGAAATAGATTAGTGAACCAGAAGGAGCAAAGTGCTGGCAAAAGACCCCGGATCAGCCTCTAGTGCGGGAAAGACTTCTCCAGATGAGTTCCTCAACTGTGAAGTGAGGGAGCCAGATGGCTAGGTCTTTTTCAGGTCGACAGCAGTAAAATGAATGGGGCAGATGCATGCTTCTCCTTCCTTAACAGAAAGGGAACCACGTGACTACAATTCCAAGGCTAAGTGAGGTAGCAGAGTAGTAAGCAGAAAAGGGGAACAATATAATTATTTCTCTATGAAACATATTAGTATGGGTACATTAATAGATAAATGAATTAAGAATTACTATTAAAACAAGAAAGATCTGAACTACTATTGAGAATTTAGAAGTGACGAAAGCTTCAAGCACAAAGGTGAATGGCTTTCAATTTTTTATATGATCATTTACAGCTGCTATCTAACTACTACTGTATAACTACTGCTACCATATGGAAAACAACACACACTTTATTCTTTGAGGTTGGTTCTGAGAGCCTCTAGGGTTATTCCAAGTAAAACTGAGAGATTTGAAGATGCTCCACAATGACATTCTTAGCATTTTAAACTCTTTTAACCTCAAATCGATTCTACATTTTAAATGTAAAGTTATAATTGTTACTAAGTAACTTCAATATTCACTGGTAGGAATAAAGTAAATGAAACATTAGAGGAATTCTTCAAAATTCTGTTTTCCTGCGCCTGACAACTTGGGGTTCTTCCATTACTTTCATCATGTTTGGAAATAGTTACTTGGTAAGAAGTATCTGCCTCCCAATTCTTCAGAATCTACTATAATCTTATAGTTGTGAAACTGTAAGTATTTTAACCTATGATAACTTCGTTAGCTCTAAAACAACAGACTGTTGATTAAAACAATGGCTTTAGAGCGTTTCCAACCCCGGAGCCTTCAATGATATAAGCATTCAGCTCTCCTAGAACCGCCAGGATTGCACTGCACATTTAAGCAATGCACCAAGTTACCACTCTAGTAAACTATACAAGATAAAAGTCAAATTCATACTGCAGAAAATATGAACTTGGCCAAGAAAAAAAGCTACTGGTGGACTTCTGTGGAATAAATGAAAACTAAATACATATGTGATTAGGTACCAAGAAAATCTATGGCAGCAAATCTAAGTGTTCCAAATGTTTTTATTGCTGAAAAAGAATTTATTTCAGTCACTATGACTTCTTACATGTGGTTCTGGAAAAAAAAAAAAGATTAATTTACCACTGCCACCAAAATTATTGCCTCTAAAATTCCTAAAGTATAGAGACTTTAAGAGTATGAGATAACATGGGCCATCTCCATGACAAATTATAAATATAAGAAAATAAACCTATCATTAACTTGTTAACCATTATTGCAGATAAATAACATTTAAACCATATTTTTATTTTAAGACACTAAATAACATGCAGACCTATTCTGCTATATACCTAGGGTGCTGCAACCGTTGAGTAGACATACAATAAAATGTATTCTATAGAACAAGAGTCTCATGGAGCATAAACGGTTTATACATTATTATGGCTTCCTAATTAATAAATTTGGGAGTACAACACATCAAATATTGTTTTGGGCCTTTACAATGTATCTTAAAGCTCCTTAACCAAGTTACTTCCTCCTCACTAATCTCACTAGGGTTTTTGGACTAAATAAACCTTTTGAGAAATGCGAGACATTGGACTCAAAAGACTCTTTTGCTTTTATATTTTTAAGATTCTAAGTTGAGAAGTCCAGAGGGCCAGGAAAAGGAATAAAAATAAGTAGCAGTGGGGTGTGAGGAATTTGGGGAACCACTAGAAAGTTCTGGACGCCAGAGATTTGAGAGGCTCCTAGGACCCAATAGGGATGACATTACCCAAAATACCCAACAGCAGGGAGATAGAACCTGAGGAGACCACCAGTATCTACCTCCAGTAGATAGACATGTTCCACCCATTCAAAAAATTTTAACTCAGAATTGTCCCTGTCTAAAGGAAATCCGGGGACAAAAATGGAGCATAGGCTAAAGGAAAAAAGGTCACCCAGAGACCGTACCACTGTGAAATCCATTCCACCTGCAGACACCAAGGCCCAACACTATTGCTGATGGCTTACAGACAGGAGCCTGGGATGGATGTTCTCTGAGACACTGTCAGTATCTGACTAAGACAGATGCAGACACTCACAGCCAACCATTAGACTAAGCTAGGGACCCGAACAGAAGAGTTAGGGGAAGGGCTGAAGGGGATTTCAACCCCATAGGAAGAACAAGAGTATCAATTAACCAGACCCCTCAGAGCTCCTGCTACATATGTAGCTGAGGACTGCCTCATCCAGCATCAGTGGGAGGGGAGGCCCTCAGTTCTGTGGAGGCTTGATGCCCCAGAGAAGGGGGATGCTAGAGGGGTGAGGTGGGAGTGGGTGGGTGGGGGAGCACCCTCATAGAGGCAAAGGGGAGGGGGATCAAGTGGAGGGTTCATGGAGTGGAGACCGGAAAGAGGAATAACAATTGAAATGTAAACAAATAAAATGATTAATAAAAAAGATTCCAACGAGATTAGCAATGTTCTAGAATTACAATTTGCTCACAGTGCTAAGCAGTTTCCTGAGGTTTGGGTTCTTGCCGTAGCCTGGCTGTTTGTCTGTAGCACTACACCAATACTTTGGATTAAAGACATTGGGGAATTTCTGAACACTCAGATATCTCACTGCTTGTCAAGTGTCTTAACAGTG
The DNA here is from genome assembly GCA_030674055.1 of Rhabdomys pumilio. Taxonomy (NCBI): domain Eukaryota; kingdom Metazoa; phylum Chordata; class Mammalia; order Rodentia; family Muridae; genus Rhabdomys; species Rhabdomys pumilio. The sequence goes on along the minus strand of JANHMN010000003.1, from coordinate 69,859,472 downwards.
AAAAATATACTGAGCATCAACGAGGCTACCATTAAAACTAAATAGTGCTTCTATGCCAAGGACACGTTCTTTTAAAAGACAATGTAAAATGAAAGCCACAACAGTTTTACTGGAAGTACAATTATATAAACATAAGTATTAGACACTGACAATATTAGTTCTAACAACAATGCATTACTTCATGATAGAAATAGTTTTCCCATTTAAAAAAAAAGTAACTCCCACAATATCCTGGAAGTCCTCTAAACTTGAAGTCAAGATCTTCTAATAAAAAAAGACTAAGTTGCATTTCAAGTTTACTAAAACTGATTTCTCGAAACATTTCATATCAGCTGTTACTCAGTACTTAGTAATTTGATCCTGTAACTCAATGAGAGGAGTTTTAGAAGAACAAAAATTGAAAAAAAAATTAACTCCCATTTCCTAATATGTGGGATCTAATATCACAGTTTTTGTTTTTCAATTATATGGAATGATCAAAAGGGAAACTTTTAGGTATCACTGATAGATAGCCTACCTATGTGTCCCAGAAGACAGAGAAAAATGGGTAACAGAAATTAAAATGGAAGCTGTCAACTGGCAAGTCCTGTAAAACTAACACTCAGTATTATTAAGGACAGAAGTTGAATGATAATACACCCCTCGTGCCTGAGGTATGCTTTGGAAAGACTCTTGTACTGGGATTGGGAGGCTTCTGAAACAGTCAAAAAAAAAAAAAAATCACTCACCAAAATAGATCTGCAAAGGTGTGCAAGTTAAGTGCCTTACAGAAGATGATAGAATACAAAGATATAAAAAAAAATAGAGCCTGCAAGAAGATAAAGCCCTCAGACAATTTAATTCTTTTAGTCACAAGCCTATAGCAGTTTAAAGCTAGCTAGACTTTGGAGAACAGCCACTAGACACTAAGTTAGCTTCCTTACTATGCGACACTTCCTCCTCATCACTGGAATAAGAAGAGCCAAAAGAAAAGAGAGTTTTAGATTTAAGTGGAGTGGAGAAATGATGACAGAAAAGGAGATCCACCTTGTTGGTTTCATGTGCTGCTGTGCAGAGAAGTAGGTTAACAAAAAGACATTAGAGCATGCAAAGGTTATGTCAGGACAAAGAAACAGGTACCTCCAACCTAGGTGGAGGCAGGATAATGTCGATGAACTTTGGGATCCTAGGAAAGGTTGTCAAAATTAACATTTTATTTGTTTATTATTTGCATATTTATTTTGGTTTTCAAGAGAGTGTTTCTCTGTATAGCCTTGTTGTTCTAGAACTCACTCTGCAGACTAGGCCGGTCTCAAGCTCACAGAGATCTACTTGCCTCTGTTTCCGTGAATACTGGGATTAAGGGTGTGTGCCACCACTGCCTAGCTAACAATATATTTATTTACACATTAGTTTATGAGCATGAATAATTGCAATGCACTTTAACAAATCACCTAAAATTCATACTTGCTAAATTTGAAAACAAGAAGCAAACTCTTTTTAATGGTCCCAGTTGACAGCTTGAGTTTCC
>JANHMN010000003.1:69703156-69857562 GCA_030674055.1 Rhabdomys pumilio | reverse complement strand
CTTCTTTAGGGTTTATAGAAAACACCCAATAGTGATGTTGCTCAGGGTTCAGTATTTACTGCTCTTCTCAGTCGTCCCACATTTCCTACCTCATTCCACCTCTTCCTAGTGTATGCACAAAATATACTGGGGCCTCCTTTCTCTATAATCTCCAAGGAAGAGCCGCGTTTTCAGATCAGACTCATTTATGTCCTCTCTCCCTCGTGGGTAGGTGGACACTCCTCAGACAATGGAAACCCCTCCAACACAGAAGGGAGCATATCTTTTCCTGCCACCTTGCTCTTCCACTATCCCTTCACCAGCCAAGTGGTACCGAACAGCTACTTCATTACTCAAAGGTGCACAGCTTAGCACCATCTCTGGATCCTTACAGCCCTATTCTTTTGTGCTTCTCTCCTGAGGTCACTGTTCTGAACCAGCTACAGTGCAAAGCCCACGAAAGCCTTCAATTGATCTGTAAGATTTTTTCCTCCCAATATTATTTCCATCATAGTTGGTCTGGAACATCTGAATTTACAAGCTTCAACTGCCTTTGAGAAGAAACCCTAAATCCTCAGTCCCATATACCAATTTCTTTTGGTCTGAACTGTCTTCAATTCTCGAAGTCTGATAATTCCAGAACATTGAATGCTTATTTTAGTTGCTTCGTTTACTATTTTCTACTATATTCAACTTGTTCTCTTATCTGTAAATTGTAAATATAGCCAAGAAAGAAACTATCAGTAAGTTTATCCTTCATCTACCATTGTCCAGTCTGGTACACTGCAAAGAGTTGGTACCCAAATATGGACTGGAAAACAGATACATAAATTTTCCTTTTATCATTTGGGAAACTTAAGGCCCTAAATCAAATCAAAGATTTGTCCTATACCTAATATGAAAGCTACCACAACCACATCAGATTATGAAGTTGAGCCCCCACCAAGGAGGTAAAATGACCGCACCTGCCAGCCTCCTTGTTTGCCCAGACTAGGTCACTGTTCTCTTTTGTAAAAATAAAATGTCTTGCTGAAACTTTCACTTTGCTTGTCTGTGTGGCACCAGGGATATTTTTTTCCAATAATTTGGAGTTCTTTTCCAACCTGATAGACAATGTTCTTATTTCCAAAACTACTTAAATTACAGTCAGGGAAAAAGAAACTTTGGCAGTATTTTTGGTCACTGTGAACTACGGAACTCCATGCTCATTATACAACAGGAAGTACACTAATGACTTTAACTCATTAAAAGCACACACAGCGCATTATCCTGACTTAACAGCTGACGTGACTGACGGTAAAGGGTTTCTAGAACAGTCACTCATTCATTATTATATATGTGCTTACATAAGACATCAGTTAAACTGTCTTATGAAAAACTGACTGTAAACTGAGTGTTATAGGTGCATGCCTAGAATCCTAGAACTTGGGAGGTGGGGGGCCTCATGCATGCTCAACAGGAACTGAGCAGCAGGTTCAACTGCCCTTAAAGCATGCATGTGTGTATATTATGTTCAGGTGTGTACACGCAGGAAACCAGAAGAGAGACTCAGAGTTTCCTTGAACCTGGAGTTCACGTTCCTTAGCTAAGCAGGAAGGCAGGAAGTAGTCCTTTCGCCTCCCCCAGCCCCCAGAGTATGCAGGGCCACAGAAAAGCCTGAGAGCATGCCAAGCTTGTTATGTAGACACTGGGATCCAGATGCAGGTGCTCAGCCGGGCAGTGGTGGCGCACGCCTTTAATCCCAGCACTTGGGAGGCAGAGGCAGGCGGATTTCTGAGTTCAAGGCCAGCCTGGTCTACTGAGTGAGTTCCAGGACAGCCAAGGCTATACAGAGAAACCTTGTCTCGAAAAACAAAAACAAAAAACAAACAGATGCAGGTGCTCATGGTTACACAGCAAGAGAATCACTCTTCATGCCATAAATCTACTGTGAAAATCTGTTAAAATTAAACATCCAGTTAGCCAAGATGCAAGATAGAACTCATTAATGAAGGGCAGCTATGTTAGTCTCCAGATCTTTTGAACTAAATTTTAAGAGGACACTGAAAAAACACCACAGACAGCAGGAGCTTGTGCTGAGTTTCCACAATACCCGGCCTATAGTGAAGAATATGTGCACCACTCCCTTTCAGATTTAATTTTTGCACCATGATCACACACTGTAATTGCTCACTGAAAATTGATTTTGAAACAGGTTCCTTGAGCTAGACAGATGGCTCAGTGGTTAAGAGCAATGGCTGATCTTCCAGATAACCTGGGTTTGATTTCCAGTACCCACAGCTATCTGTGACTTCAGTTCCAGGGTGCCGACGCCCTCTTCTGGACTACGTGAGCACAGCATGCACGTGATGCAGATGTAGATGCAGGTAAAACACCCGTACACATTACATAAAAATAAATCTTAATAATAAAAAGAAGGTTCTTTTAAGGGAATAAGTTGGTGACAAACATTTATACAAAATGCTTGTAAGCATTTTTTATGCACACATGTCTTATGTTTATAAATCCCATGTGTCAATATACCCTTGGCAGTCAATGGACCTGCATTTGCACAAAGGTTTAATAGTCATTTTCAGACTTAATCCTCCTGTACTTGCTAAAGTAAAAATGTTCTTCAGCTCTGTGTCTTGAGCTTGATATTTCTGTGCTCAGACTAGCTTGTCTTCTGTGAAATTTAGCAGAGGCAAGATCATTTGAAAAATATTCCCAGATTTACAGAGCCTACTGTGACATAAATATTCATTTTAACATCTGTTCTTGGATAGGATCCTGGACCCAAGAAAAAGTGAGAAAAACTGAATTGTGTCTATATTAGATTAATTTGATCAGGATTAATTTCTTGATTCAGACAATTATGATAATATAAGAATACTATCTTTGTTTTTAAGAAACATTAAATTATTTAGGAGTACAGAAACCTACTCTCTGAAGGAGAGTGATAAAAAGAGAGAATATTCTGGAAAAATATGAACTATTATAACATTTGGTGATTTGAGGGAAGAATTCATAAATTCTTTATACTATTTTTTCCATGTATTTTTCTTGCTAGGTATTTCTCCAGTAAGAGCCATTTAACCCATTTTCAACTCTGAAATTATTTCAAAAACTCCTTTAAAAATAGTGTCATATTTAAGTCCCACAATATAATGAATGTAATGTATACATCAAAGAGATTTTTACATAGCAAGAGGAAGAGCTAAAAACTGATATTTTAGCAGTTATGGTTAAGTATAAAGACAGTCCAAAGAAGAAGTAGACATATTTTAGAAGTCAATAAGATCCCAAAGTAAGAAAATTGGTAAGAAAAGTGGTTAAGGTATACTTATTTTTTTTTTTTTAAAGTAGTATACTCACTGTCTAATCCAGGATGACTGACTGTCATTAATGAGATGGATTTTGTCAATGGAGAAGATTTTTTCAATTTTCAAGCAAATGGTCCCAAGAAACAAGCTGGAGTAGCCATTTTAAAATCTCCAGCCCAAGAATACAACGGGAGGGACTCATGGCTCCACCTGTATAGGTAGTTGAGGGTAGCCTTGCCAGGCATCAGTGGAAGTGGACGGCCTTGGTGCCTAAAAGTTTGGATTCCCTAGTGTTGGAAAATTCGAGAGCAGGTAGGCGGGAATGGGAGGATGGTGGGAGCACACCCTCATAGAAACTCACAGAATTATAGGGATTAGACACAACAGAGGCAGGCCACCAGAAGACTAGATTCCAGAATTTAAACAAAAAATTATCTTGATAACTAAAATTTGTTTTGAGAATTGTATATTGCAGAATACACAGCCTTGGTATATCTACTCATCAAGCAAGCTGAGCAGACCTGTCCAAACCTCTGATGTCCTGGAATTCCAGCTGGATACAGTGAAGACACATTGTCAGAGGCTTATCAATTTACTCTTCCTCCTGCCCCTCTTCTAATATCTTAATGCCCATAATCAGCTTGAAGAAGTTAATGAAGAGTCGGCGCCCCTATTCCCTGGGCTTGGGCACTGAAGTGGTTAATATTGGGCTGTCTTTCTAGGGAAAACTAGTGGTTTTGTTGGAACAGGGAGGATTAGCTAGGATTTATTGCATAGCTATAACCTATTGGTAGAAATATGTATAACTGTTATTAAGATGAAGTTATAATTTCTTAAATGGCACAAAATTTACTTTGATTTCAAATTTAAGGTTTTCATTGGTACGAGTTTCTTATTGATATAAAAGTAAGATTAATATTGTTACACTCATAGGCATTGTGCCTATATAACACATTTAAGAATGCAAGGCTTAGACCTAGTCCTTCTTTAACTTTTCTAACTGATTTGAGATGGTTAGCCTGTGAGTTAAGGGCCTATAGCAAATTCATGGCTCTGAGTTTATTGTTAGGGTGTTTTCTATATTTTATTTAGAAATAGCTGAGAGGAGTTAACAGACAACAGTCCAGATTGCCTTACATGGATAGTTGGCTTTCAAAACGTTAGAAGTCCACAGAATTGACATTAAAACATTTCTGTATTAATGTTCATTTTGATTAGAGACCTGTCTGCTCCTGACAGCTTCCCCGTATTGGATCCTAAGAAGAAATTGAGCATTTTTGGAGTTATTCTAGTTGTGGTGAGACAGCCACTAGGCAAGAGTTGCCTCTTTTCATCTACAGACAAATTACTGTCCATAAAAGGACAGTCAACAAAATGATGGACTGGGTATTAGGTCTATCTTGTACCTTACTGACCCAAATTGATATAGTTATGCTTTAATTGTATTTTAAGAGAAAAGTTTTATTTTAACAGGAAGGGTGATATGTAGGAGGAGCTATGGTGGGAAGAGTAAGGAGAGGAAGAGGAGATGGAGGGGGGGACCATGGAGGCAGATGTTCATGTGTCTCCACCAGTCAAAGATAGTTGATATATCTAGGTTGGGTATTGGGTTACACTTCTGATTGTATGGGCATCTTGTTATTGAGCATTATCAAACTTATAAAGCCTTTGATCAACATTAAAAAAATGTACAAAAGCAAAAAGGAAGAGGGGGGATGGGATAGAGGTTTTTTTAGGGAGGGGAAATGGGATGGCATCTGAAATGTATATAAAATATCCAATAAAAATATATAAAATAAAAGAAAAAAGAATATAAACATTTAAAAAAAAGTAATATACTCACTGTCTAATCCAGGATGACTGATTGTCATTAATGAGATGGATTTTGTCAATGGAGAAGAAATGGCTGATGTACAGTAGTTAAATCCCTGTTGTTTAGACCTGTAACATGTCTACAAAATAAAAAAAATAAAGAATGAGTTCTAAGTACATATTCATATATTTAGACTTGTGCAGAATTTGCACTGACCTAACTTAGTGAAGGAAGAAGTAGAATGCAGTCTACCTCTGCCACTTAACTGTTGCTCAGTTTCTAAGAAGTTACCCAGCTTTTCTCAGCCTCCTGTTTTCACTTGGAAGTGGTGAGTACTCAGCATTTACAGTGGGTTTCCGTCCCTCAGAGGATTTACTAATGTTTCAAATTGAGGAAGTACTCAGTAGGTATCTGCTGGACATACAACCTGGTAAGTAACTTCACCAGAAGTAACAAACTACATAGAACACTGCTCCTTTGAAAAATCAAACCATCTTCAGAGATTGACAGTAGGACGTGTTGTTACTCTGATTATAAAAATTTGGAAACTGAGATGTGAGCAGAAAGCATTTCAAGAGCATTAGAAAATCAGCAGTGCATCTGAGAAGAGACAAAATCTCTTTCACTTCCTCTTAGATGACTATTCATGAACACAGGGTGATTGCAATTTAGAGTTACTGGCAATCTAAATCCATAGCATTTTAAAAGCCATGTGGCCCAAGCAAAAGCAGAGGCTCCTTTTAACACCCTGGAAGGAATCATCATTACTTCTCGTGATAAGGGACTCATGCCACTTTCATTTTGACACTGCTCATTCGAATACTCACAAGATGAAATCTGCCTCTTTCCAACTCACACAAGTTGAAAGAGACACTGAATATCTACTCCTAGCATGCACTCACTCATTTGGGCCAAAGGTTTCTGATTATTTAGAGCTTGTTCCATGTGTAACCATGGAATCTGAGGCAAACAGTTGCTATGTTTCAAATACAACTGTGAGGTCTGAAAAATGATCTCAGAGAACAGCAGCCTTTTAAGAGGAAGTTGACTGCAGGCAACTTGTCTAGATCAGAAAGATACATGCAGCACAACACCTACTCTGAGGGTGTGCACAAGAGGAACTAAAGGTAAGATGAAAGTTCTATGAAGACTATACACAGCACAGCACACTGTGGCACAAAAATGCTGATATTTATCTAGAAGTGTCGACTTTATCTAGAAAGATTAAGTCAGAAAGATAGCAATGATAATTAGTATCATTCACTAAAAGACAAGGTCATCTGTTAAATTTCTCAGAAAAGGTCGCACAAACAGTATTAAGAAAATGAAAATATTGTCACTGAAAACTGTCTACTTCTAAGTCATGGAAAGAAATAATGAGTACAACCATCACCAAGTCCAAGCTAAATGTTATAAGGCATTAGACACTTACAGGGGTGTGGAGCTCTCACAGTTAAGAGACATTTAATAATCACCAGGCATTTCTTGAGCAGTGTGATTGAGACAAAGACCATATTTTCTCTAGGAAATAACCTTGGGGCATCGATTTCCAAATTGCTAAATTTAATAATGACATAATATACTTTAAAACTCAATTTACAATGAACTGAATACTTTCCCAATCCTAAAACATTTGCTGTGATGGAATATTTAAATCTATAGAGATTAATGTATTCTTTTTGAAAAATATTATTTTATATTAGTTTATTTTTTTGTTTAGAGTGTTTTATCTGAATGTATATATGTGTGCTACATTCATGTCTGGTGCTCCTGGAGGTCAGAAGAAGGCACTAGATTCTTGGAACTGGAGTCATGGATGGCTGTGAGCCACTCACTGTATGTGGGTGCTAGGAACCAAATGTCAGTCCTCTGTAAGAGCAGTAAGTGTTCTTAACCACCGAGTCATCTCTCCAGACCAACTCAAATATTCTTAAATATTCTTAAATATGTTTAGTTCTAAAAACGTGTTACTGCTAGAACTGAAGATACTATTTAATAGGTAAGTAATCATAGGACTAGTATTTACTAGTACTAATAAAACGCATAAAAATGAGGTCATATTTGGGGGTAATATTCTACTACCACACCTATCAGTATTACATACTTATTTTAGCCTTACCTGCTGATCAAACATCCTATGATGCTGTCTCTGGTCTGGCTCCAGATGTTCTTCTGAAAGTGACATCAAAGAGTTTCTCTGTTCCTCACCACTGAAAGGGTTTCTGAGCTCACTGGAGTTTGCAGAGCTGATTTCTAAAGATGAGGATGGCTTATTTCCAACACCGCCTCCTCCTGTCAAGCCTTCCAGACTGAAACTGAACACAGAGCACAAGAGTTCAGTCATTGTAGGTTGCAGAATGGGAGGATACAAATATCCCTTTAACTTGTGTATTTATTTTTATGTTTCCTACTCAAAGTATCTACACGAATGCAGAGCAGATAAGTACCACTCATCTTCCCCCCAGTAGTACTGGATGCTGAGAAAGAACACCAGACATGTTTACTTTCCTACCTCATTCAACTTATCTAATGTTGAACCAGATACCATAATTTTCTCAGCTGTTTTTTCAATATACCATATGTATAGACCATATTCATCTTATCATCTATGTGTGTGTATGCTTTCATTGATGTGATAAAAGTAATCTTTCCAGAATCTGACTCATCTAATGCCAAATGTCACAAAGCACAAGCATAAGGAGTTTTGGGAATGGAAAGTGAATGACTTGTCTGTTTGCTCACTATGTAGACCCTCATAAAACTGTACTCAATTATATTTTGGTTGACTCTAACAACCTTCTGGGTACACTGCTACCCAGAAAACTCTGGTTCCACTAATGAACCATCTGTGCATACCTGGCCAGATGATGACTCAGTGAGAATCGTCAGCTACAAAGTGACACATAAAACACTAGGGCATAAATGCTGAGAAAGGTAACAGGGTTTGGAATTTTAAAAGAGAGTTTTGAGGTACAGATTTTGTGGTTACTTTTTGTAAGTAAGGCTGAAGAAGAAGGCAATCTGTCTACCCACTTTGGAGTTGCTAACTAGAATAATGCACAAATCAGTTATAACTACAATGAAAAAACTTCTTTGAAAGAGGAATACAGTTGTAACTGACTGTGTTTGCAGTTATCAACCAGCAGAAATTTTATTTGTATGTATACTGAAGCTATATAGTTACTTCTGGTCTGGGAAAATGGTATGGTTAATTGCTACACTTAAGTTCATATATGCCAGCCCCAAAGGGTTATTTCTTTTCTTTCTAAGTTACTTATGAACTGAAGTCATATGCCTCTATTTTCTCCAGTGGGTAAACTACTAACACATTTGTTGTTCTTATTTCAGTATGACAATAGAAGTCATAATGAACTGCAACTAAATGTCTTTGTAGAACCATTTTTTAACACCAGGCATAAGAAGAAAGTTTAGCTAAGTTAAGAAATTTAGTTTTCCACTGTGAAATATCTGAAAAGCCTGAGAAAACCTGGTCTACGATTACCACAAATCTTAATCCTGAAAACATTCTAACAATTAAATCTTGCTGCCTAACTCAAAAGATAAATAGGAAATGATGAGGCATCTAAACTCAGAACTTAAATGTAGGACTTGAAAGTATAAAATAAACTAGGGCCTATTAGCTCTTTTGATTCATTGTTTCTTAATCTGGGAACTTTGAAAGGCAAAGGCAAGGGCTTACAGCATAGATACAAGGTTCATGCAGAGACCACAGCAATCTGTTGCTACTTGAGAGAAACAAAGCACCAGTGGGAACTGTTCCTAGGTCACAGTCCTGCAAATTCGTTAGTGGTATCCACAGCGAAGGCGGCAGCAGTATACTATGCTTACAAATATTGCAGGCTGCCCATGTGCATTCCAGCCACAGAGAAGCCAGCTATAGCCCAAAGCCAGAAGTCTTACTTTATGGTTCCTGGTTTGGTGGCTGGACATGAAATACTATACCTTCTGATATTAAAGTCAGCATTCAGGGCAGCCGAGTACTGCACACCAGAGGGACACCAGCTCATACTGGAGGTGACATCAAAGGCAGAAACAAGAAATGGAGGGAGAAAAGAGGAAATAGGTTTGGGTTATTCAGTTTAAAAGAAAGGACATAGAGGTAGAATTATGTAATCATTTAAAAAAAACAAACAAAATGGAATATAACACTGAGAATTTAGGAAAAGACTAGAAAAAGAACCACAGGAATTTAATATTGTCCAGTTGATGTCCATTCAGACATTGTTTTAGGAAAGATCATGAGAGCTCTTTATAGGATAACTGTTCTGAGTGAAATTTAAGAATTTCTTCTACTAATCCCTTGGCAAAAGCTGCATCCCACTCATGGCTCCCTCTGCAGACATTCCCAGAGAGGTGTTCCTAATTCCACCACTGTGGCCAAGTGTCCCTCTGTATCCATCCCTGCTCCTACACCCTTCGACTCACGGCAGTCACTCTTAGGCCTGAATGGAAAGGAAACACTACAAACAGCTCAGAGGCCTGAGAAATCAGTATTTTTAATATGTTCCCATTATAAATACAGATAAGCCGGGCAATTTATGAATCTTATACAATAGTCAACTCATAGTTCTTCTTTAGAAGCTATTCACCAGGTTTTTCTGCTTAAATAAGGCAAATACAATAAAGGCCATATCTTTCTTATAGTTTTACACTGATAAGCAGAATTATTTTTCTAGAGTTCTATAGCAGTAAGATGAAAAAGTCTTTTAAATTTTAATTTTGTATTCATTTTCCCCAAGATTAAAACAAAACAAAAACATCCATTTGGTCACCTGCTTCCTTGTTTATCCTATGCAATATAGCAAGGGAGAAAAATCTAGGATGGAAAGGTTAAATAATACAGCAGGCAAAAAAGTAACCAATTATATTAACAGCTCCTCTGTACCTTCAACTTCATCGGAGGCCAGGATCTTCGCTTGCTTATTTGTTTAGTTCCTTGAGACTCATGCCCCAGGTATAGTCCTAGGTTACAATTTTTGATTAACAAATATTGTCACCTAAAAATACTGCTTTGGGGGCCTTAAAATTCTAAATCTATGCTTCTGCCTTGAAACAACAGCAGGAAAGACAACAAAGAGACTGGGACAAGGGTGAAAGCACTGCTGTGGACAGCAGAACCATTCACTGGTCCAACCTCAAGCTCTAACAACTCCACTTGGTGGACACGACTTGGGGCAGAGGAAAAGAGACAGAAGATGACAGGATGCTGTGACAGTTTCCTCTACAGCTGTTTCAAATAGTATGACAAATTTCAAATCCCAATAAATAATAGGGTAAGGCTCAAATAAGGAAAAGGAGAAATACATAGTTTAAGGCATCTCTCATCTGGGAAAAAGGATTAGACTAACTCAAACTTATTTGTATGAACAGAAGTGAAACATAATTTACAAACATTCATAAGGCTCAGAAGTCCAATCTTTGAAGTTATTGATTTTTAAACTTACAATTGGATACCTAAATCTCTGATTTCACTATCCACTGACCCATTGACAGGGTTTCTTTGTGTATCCCTATCTGTCCTGGAACTTGCTCTGTAGAGCATGCTGGCCTTGAACTCAGAGACCTGTTTCTGCCTCCCTAATGCTCAGATTAAAAGTGTGCACTACACGCTTGTTCTGATTTCTTATTAAAAACAGAAAACCGTTAACTTAATATACACTGTCAAATCATAATACTTAAAAATAAGAATGTAGTTTTAAATATCTCCTCTACTCCAAGAACATGATGATGCTGTGAAAAGCATTTAAGATGCAGAACTGGAGGGGGAAAAAGTTAGACGAGTTTCACAGAATCCAGCAAGTTGCAAATGGTCTAAGCCTTCCCTGATTTTTTTCTTAAAGTGTATTTCTGAGAGCCTCTAAAATCGTAAGGGTCTTTGACTTTGAAATTTAGTTAAGTCCAGTTTATTTTGGAGAACAACTTTCTTCTTTAATTCTCATTCAAATGTTTCAGTTTTATAAGTTTGACTATGAATCATGCTCTTCCTACAAAAATAATTTTCCCGTATGGTCTACTATAAGCTCAAGTTATAACATCCGAGTTATGTGTAGAGCTTGGGCTGCCTTGCAGGCAGTGACTTGTTATCCTTCACCGTGTAATCAGATGTACACTTCACATAGCTCATAATGTTAGTTCATAATGAAGAGCTTTTAGCAGAGAGGGGAACAAAACATTTGCAAGGTTTTAGACACTATCTATTGAGAAAGGCGTTTAATAATCTGTCCCCCCAAAGAACAACCTAATATGATGGACGACCATTTGAGGCTCATGAAAAAGTCAGAATTTAAGATTAAAGTTTCCCCTAAAATATGGAATTAAAGGAGACCTCTGAAAATGATAAAGTAGGAAGATTACTATTTTGCCTTTCTCACAAATATTCTGCCAATAGACAAAAGTATATTTACAAATGTCTCTTTATATGAGAAATTGACAATAAAAGAATCATACTTCTAACTTCTAGACAATTTTTTTAAACAATGGAAGAAAAATCAGCAATAGCTCTATAAAACAAGTCTTTAGAACATGAAGCAACTGAGTATGTTTTGAATAAATATGATTTCTTAGCTTACAAATATTAGCTCATTTTTTACTTGATAAATAATAATTATCAAGCAATTCAAAAATAGCTATCAGCTTATGCCAGATTGCTTTCTAAAAATACTACCAGGTGGTCAGCTAACAAAAATCTTTCTTTATATTATTCAAGAATGTACTGAAAATATTTTGGAACCTAAAATAAGTAAGTACAAACATATTTCTGGCTATTCTTGTTTTCTTTTCCTTTTGGGAGACAGATAGAAGAAAAGTATCCCCCAACATCCATTAGCTATATATAACAGAGAAAAGTCCCTGAATTCTCCCAGAGAGTTATCTGAGCTAGTAAGGATGTGTGTGTGTATATTATAAATTTAGGACTAGAAAAAGAGACTTACTTGAGATTAAAGAAACTATTTCCTGGAAGGGGGACATAGCAATTAACAAGCACATATATTGTATTTGCCTGCATCAGAAATAAAAGTTTAAAACTGTGGTCCAATCATGTAACCAGATGAGATGCTTGTTAGTATATGCTCAGAGATGACATGGTTAGTTCAATTCAGTGAACTCTGTACCTTCTCCTATGAATGGGAGGTCTCCTGACAACATGCCCAAGAACTTGCATTGAACTGAAAATGAATGATGGAAGAGGTCAGCAATGGGGGTGAACCATGACACACAAATGCGTAAAACAGAAGTCACACTAAGAGGAAACACAATCCCAAAGACAAACATGGAGGAGATTGGAAGACTAGTACAATAAAAGTGTCACAATCCCGAATGCCTGACAAAAAGGTTATTTTTGTTACCTTGGTACTCCAAGTAGCTAATTAGTTATCTTAATATGGAGATTGGTGTAAGTTATAAAAGTAAATGGGTCAGAGAAAAGTGCCATTCAAAACATTAAAAGGGGTTTCCTTCAGGCTTTAAAATTTAGGTAACAAAATATACAAGTAATAATATACAAATTAGTCAAACCTAACTCTATTCTATTGCGTCTCAAGGTATTAAGACAGTAATAGATAATCCTTTACCCTAAGCTCAAACAGGCACGATATACAGGCTTAAAATACAAAGACGTAACAAGCATAAGACTGTCATGTAACCTTGGGCGAGCCTTTAAATATGGCTTCAATTTCTTCATCTGAGCTACCTAATTCAAATATATATCTGCAATCAGTCACTACAAACAGATCTATAGTGAGTTATGTAGAAGAATGTGTATTTATAAAATAAATTCCCATTCCCTGATCAGTCCTTCATCATCTAAGGCAAGGATGTCTTATCAAGAAGTTACTTATACTTCAGGAAGTAATTTCTGCCCATGATGATCATGCCTCATGTCCATATGAATGTTTGAAAAGAAAACTGTGTGTATACAACTGGGAAGGAAAGCTGTTATACATTTTTTTTTAATATAACCTCAGATTCCAAAAATATATAAACAGAATACAGAAAGATAAAGGACACTTTGTTCTTTTAGACCACCATCCTAATGCCATGGAATACTATGGAATTGTACAATGACTTGAGTATGAGTGTCTGCAACAGTCGTTTATTACACAACTATGGGGAAAACAATACTTGAATCACAGAGAAGATTAAAAAATGGCATAAGACAATATGCTATGAAGAGGTCTGAAAAACTGGCAAACCAGTGAAGTATAGAGTTTGATTCTGAGCTCTGTGCGGGCAGGGATTAGTCTGTTTTTACAGAACCTAGAACACTGCCAGACATAAAAAAATGCTCAATCTGAGCTGGCTGATTGTAAGAATAAATGGAGGGCTGGAAACTGGCACCATAGTTAACTGAACTAGCTATTTTTTTTTTCAAAGACCTGACTTTGATTCCCAACACTGAAATGGTGCCTTACCATATGGTTACAGTTATAGGTGTCGTAATTCCAGTTCTAGAGAATATGCTGCTCTTTTATGGTCTCCTTGGGCTATATAGCCACAATGCAATGAGGAAAAAAAGCCCCCAATAATTGTATTATTTATAACAACTGTTTTAAATCAACTGTTAGTAGCTGAGTATGACTCCTGTCTACAATGTCAGCAATCAAGGACTAAGCTAGGGCAAAGCATGTTGAGTTCACAGCCAGCTTGCACTACACACACACACACACACACACACACACACACACACACACACACAATTCCAAAAATCAATAAAAAACAAAAGCAAAGAACCCCCTATCCCCCAAAGAAGCAGCACCTGTTTGTTTCTTTTACTGGCTGAGAGCATCTCTTAGGCAGGTAAAGTGGCCCTGGGGCAAGCACACCTGTAACTAGTTATATGCTACAGTATTTAGTCTATAAAATTAAACAGTCAGGTCACAAGCCAACTTCTTATAGGTTGCTGCTAAACTGAAGATCTAATGCTGGGATCACTTGTAAATATCCCTAAACTGTATGACACATAGAAAAATACCAATATACCACATAGAAACATATGGCTTTAATTCTCAGGGAACACCAAACCACATAGACATGTTAAAACTGTAAGATTTCATATTTACTTAATTAAAAATTAACAGAATTCTCTCTTCCGGATTCATGAACTTCACTGATTAATCTGGTAAGAATAAGCCTTATCCTTTACTAAATACTCACTATGTGACAGTAATAGTTTATGCTATTAAAAATATACTGAAAAAAAGTATTCTGCAGATGAGAAAATTAAAGCTTACACTGCTAAAGTAGCTGCCCATCATCTATACCGAAGTTACAGAGTCAGAATGCACATCTGCCTGGTTTCATCTGGGTTACTTTTTCTCTGCCACAGGGTCTCCTAACTTTTTTTTTTCTTCAAAATCAGTAACAGTGCTAAATCAGGTACTTCTCAAAAGAGAACAAACACTGAGTTATGAGATGCACAGGTCCCTATCTTACCTCCGCTGGTTCATTTCTGCATCACTGGCTGCATTCTTCCCAGGTCCCCAGCTATGCCTCCGGAAAGGAGAAAGAGAACGCATGGAGCTCCTCAGAAAAGAGCAGTTTGCAGGCACTTCAGTGATGCTGTCCATCTCCTCTTCTTCCATTTCACCAGAGCCAGCAGGCTCACTCTCACTTTCTCGATTCTCAGGACCCACTTCATGGCTGAAAAAGCCATTAGAACTTTGATGATTTTTGGACCTGTTTAACTTTGAAGTCTGAGGAAGGGACACATCACTGCCATGAGAAGAATGTCGATCCAGGGAAGTTGTGTCATCTGTCGAAGAACTGGATCCTGTTGTATCACAAAGCAACTGCTCTTCCTCAGGCTGTAACAGAGAGAGAGAGAGAGAGCACACAGAGTTGAAACCAACAAGCCAAGCAGATATTCTGTTCTATCAGACCCAGCCAACGCTTGATAGATGATTGGACATAAGCAAGATTAATAATCGATTTCAAGCCAATTCTTCTTCTTTTTTTAAACCATCCATGACCACAATTAGATTCTAAGTCCTCTAGCTTCCAACAAAACAGTGGTTCCCAACCTGTGGGTTGTGACCCCTTTAGCAAATGTCCATATCCAAAAATATTTATATTACAATTCTTAATAGTAGCAACGAAAATTATTTTATGGTTGGGGTCACCACAACATGAGGAATTGTACTGAAGGGTCACAGCATTAGAAAGGATGAGAACCACTGCAATAGAGGAATGTTCTAGCTCTCTGTCATTTTACTAAAGGCACTAGACTATATAGAAGGCACATTAATTTTTGTTTTTAATGGGGAAAAACAATTCTTTCAATCCACCATCAACTAAAATGAAGAAAACTATTAAGTTTCTGGGGTTTCTGCTTTACAAACCTCCAAGCTCTTTATCATACCAGGCTTCCAAAAGGTTTAACTGAAACAAGCCAGCTTACAGAGCTGCACTAAGGCAGAGCATTTACTATTCCAAAACCAAGTATGACTGCTGTGTACTTGTGAAAACTGCCTAATAGTTTCAGTGCCACTGGAAGTCTGTCACAGGAACATAAGAAAGAACACTACTGTTTCTGAGTTTACTGAGAATGAGTTGTGTGTTCTAAAGTCAATTTATATAAAATAATCCAGAGAATAATGTTTTTAATAGGGTGACAATGCTCCTTTCCTGGCTAACCTCTAGTTCCCAATAGGAATTTTTAAATCTTGTCTTAGTAGCTTGGCATCCTCTTAGTGAGAGACACTAAATGCCATGATATGACGAGCGATGGAAAGATTAGCTACATTTCATATTATATTTTGGCTTTCCATTAGACAAGGAACAGGAAAATAGATAAAGGCATGCAGAATTGTTTTCCCTTTTCACAATGCATTTCTAATTAAGACATTTGGTGATATTGAGGAGAATCTTTAAAACAGGCTCACACTATATATCCCTGGTTGTCCTGGAACTCACCATAGACCAGACCGGCTTTAAACTCACAAAGTTTAAACTCACAGAGTGCTTCTACCTCCTGAGTACTGGGATTAAAGGTGGCACTTAGTCCAGACTTTGGTACAGTGCTTTAATAAGACTAATCAAAGGAGAAGTAACTCCTACAAATTGTTCTTTAACCTCCACAAGTATGCCATGGCACCTCACCCCATGCAAGCACACAATAATTGAATAAATAAAATGTAATGAAAAGATAAAGACATATGTCATTTTTTTTTCTTTTAAGAGAAAGGTCAAACTCACAAAAACTAATGAGTTCTTTCAGCTTTGGAATGGAAAACAGCTCTAAACTTGGAGTCTTTTAAAAGGGCATACAACACTTCTACCCCAAAGCATATTACCACCTATAAAAGGCACCTTTCTACTTTTTGGGCTTCAGCTTACCTTCACTATGAAAAATTCAATTTCCTTGACTGCTTTGTAAATACAGCGTGAGATGAACGGAGAGAAAAACCACTGACAGATCAGAGAACATAGGTCCCAGATCACTGAGGGACCTTGCCACGCTACAGTTAACAGCAGAATCCAGACTTGAATCCAGACTACTTTGATTCAAACGGACCTACTGTGTTATTTCAGTTGCCTTTAAAAAAACCTAATGAGAGCAAGATCTTGATGTTAGTATTGAAGAGTCCCTTTACTGGTTTAAGAGGCAAAATAAAATTACCTCATTATGTAAATTCTAGTGTGTAAGAGGTATTATTTTAAAATAAAATCACTGGTGGAAACTAATGGCACACACCCTGTAATCCTAGCCCTTGGAAGGTAAAGCAGGGTGATCAGGAATTTCAGGACAGCCTGGGTTAAAACACTAAGGAGGAGCCAACAGCTCTGAGTTAAATTCTATTTATCACATTCTTTGTCACATTTTCTTTGAGAATGACTCCTGGTGAGAATAACAGGTACTTTTTCATTTGGTACCTTGTCTAAAAAGGATACTTTCTTAAAGAAATAAAATAGTTCTACCCATCAACTTACACTTGGTAGTTGGTGTGTGTGTGTGTGTGTGTGTGTGTGTGTGTGTGTGTGTGTGTATGTGTGTTTGGTGCATGCACATGCTCAGAACTGGATTTTGGGCCTCACATGCTCCAGGCCCATATTCTACCTTGAACTATATTTCCAGCCTTAAAAAACAGTCAAAAGTCAAATGTCAAATTCTTTTTTTTTTTTTTTTGTTTTTTTTTGTTTTCCGAGACAGGGTTCTCTGTGTAGTCCTGGCTGTCCTGGAACTCACTCTGTAGACCAGGCTGGCCTCAAACTCAGAAATCCGCCTGGCTCTGCCTCCCAAGTGCTGGGATTAAAGGTGTGTGCCACCACTGCCCGGCTCCAAAAGTCAAATTCTTAACACAAACATGTATGTGTATCTGTGTATCTGTGTGTGTGTGTGTCTGTCTATCTATCTATCTATCTATCTATCTATCTATCTATCTAACTATATCTACCTATCTACCTACTTAACTACCTATCTATCTTAATAGGTATCAATATTAAAACAACATGAGAACAACTCGTGGACTGTTCATATATACATCTTCATCTCTTTTTAAAATTTTTTGTTTAATGTATATGAGTGTCTTACCTGCATGTATGTCTGTATACAATATGCATATCTTGTGCCCATGGGAGACAGAAAAGGGTAGCAGATCCCCTGGGACTGGAGTTAAAGATGGTTTTAAGTAAACATGTAGGAGCTAGGAAGTGAACCCAGGTCCTCTGGAAGAGCAGTTAATGTTCCTAACTACTGAGCCATCTAACTCCCACACGCTTTTAAGAAGGCAAAAATTTTGACTAGAATATATCCTTAAATGCTGTGACTTTTTCTGATGTTTACTTATTCTAGATTTGCTTTCACTGAGACACGAGAAAATAGGTTAACTCGAGACTAATTTTGCTAGTCAGCTGTAAGAGCTAGGTGTTCCCACCTCCCTTTTTAAGCTCATTAGATGACTCTAAAGACAGCTAGGATTGAATCCTCCTAAATAAATAAAGCTGTTATTAAAGTTACAAATATAATACTGAGATAAGTCTTAATCTTGAAAATAAAAGCCCCAAATTACAAATCTTTAAAGCAGAACATCAACATAGGGAACAGAAAAGCAAACAGGGAGGACACACAAAGCAGTATGCTGCTGAATAAGAGTCTATTAAATTATACTTCATCAAATTAAAATTTTTAGCTAACCAAGACATTTTTACATAAGTGAATAGGCACACGATATAAGAGAAGGTATTTGCAAATCATGAATCTAATAAAGGCGCAGTATCCAGGATATATATCATCTACTCCTCGGTAACAACAAATAACCCAATTATTTTAATGGGCAAAGATATGAACAGATGCTCTATACAGGAAGACACATGAGTTGCCAGTGGACATGTGAAAATCTGTTTAATATCACTAGTTGTCAGGAGATACAAATCAAAACCATAATGAGATAATACTGCATGGATACCAGAAACAGTTGCAATGAAGACAATTGTGTTTGTTACTAAGGATGTAGAATAGCTGGGATCCTCATACAACACTAGTGAGAACACAAGAGAGATGGCCGATTTGTGAAACAGTCTGTCTCTTGGATGACTATGAATTCCAAACCTCACTCCTGGGGTTGTACAGGAGAAACAGTTTTCTTCAGATTTAAATGCCATTTATGTGACATTATATATGCCATTTATAGGACATTCTCAATCAGAGAAAACATCTTTGACGAGGAATGCCTTTTGTTCCTTCTGAAGAGTTGAATGGTCATTGAGAAGGGATACCATGTAAAGAGTTCCACGGTTATGCTTACATAGCCTATGTGTTCATGCAGCTCCAGGTTACAAAGGTAGTGGATGCGTTTATGAAAAGCAACTGAGTTAGGTGGTGGTGGTATGTGGGGCTAATTCCAGCAATCAGGAGATAAAAGAAGGTAGATTTCAAGGTTAACCTGGGCTACAGAACAAGTTCCAGAATGGTCTGGTCTACCCAGAAAAACCCTGTCTTAAAAAAACCAACTGACTGGCCGACCGACCAACCAACCATCAACCAAAGCCAAGCAGCGGTAGTGCGTGTCTTTAACTCCAGCACTTCTAGTACCTAGAGGCCGAGGCAGGTGGATCTCTGTGAGTTCTAAGACAGCCTGGTCTATAGAGCAAGTTCTAGGATAGCCAAGGCTACACAAAATAACCCTGCCTTGAAAAACCAGAAACAACTGAATTTTCAGGGCTTATATATAAATTGTATATATATTTATATATAAAATATATCTCCCCCAAATCCATCAACCCTAGAAAAATAATGATTCTAAGAATTTACACATGCTGTGTATGGACATACCTGTAATTTGTTTTGAAATATATCATCAAATTTAGGAAGACTGATGTAGACAGAACACACCTATGTAGTAAGAAAACTTAAGAAAAAAATGATGGCAGCTGGAAGGTAAACGGATGGGTGCTCCCTGCAAAACTCAACAGTCCTGCTTTCTTTCTGTTTTTATAATATAGTATTTTTGGGGAAATGCCTGTTTAGTTCTCTTAGAAAGTTATACTATCTATATGTGTATCTACTGAAAGATAAACATTACATGGCTAAATACAAGAAAGACAAAACTACCACAAATTTTATGGTTACTTTATTCAAAAAAATCATGTTTAATAGTGCCAACAAATAGTCTTTCATTTATTCAGCTAGTATTTATTATTTATATATTATAAATGAGACATGCTACTATCTTGAAAAACATTTTAAACCCTCACGACATGCCCTACATCAGTTATGTTTTTATATAGAGCATTCTATCTAAGAATCTTAAGTCCTGAGTCAGTTATCTACATCAACCATATTTTATGATTACAAACTTTCTTTCTCAGTTCCAAAAAGAACTGCCAGCTTTCCTCTCAGTTTAAAAACAAAGTATAACTTTATGCTGCCGATCTAAAAATGACCTTAGGAACAGGCAAATATTTGTAAGAATAAACATAAGGCTCTTAACGCTCACCAAAGAGTCACATTTCCCAGGAGGTGCACGTTGTTAGAGAGACCTCCAAAGGGCTAAAAATAAGTAAATGGCTACAGGAAGTGACCTAATGCACCACTCACAGTTCACAGAAAAGCATGTTGCAATGGTTTGCCTAAAGATTCCCTCTAAACCCCAAAAGACTGAACGAGAGGAACTTCAGGCCCTGGGAAGACACAAAGTAACGGACGTAACACAGCCCACACTGTAAGAGCGGCCAGAGAAGAAGGGCTTTAGGAAAGTAGAATTGAGGGTCTGTTTCCCAACTGGTTTTTAGAGCTGTACTGAAGACACGGAAAGTAAAGCCACAAAAAGGGAAGAGACATTAGAGTCAAGCCTCAATGCAAATCTCACTTTTCCTCAGTCATTCAGTTATTTTAGACAAACCTGTTTACAAGTTGTCTTAGGGTTTATATTACTGTGACAGAACACCATGACCAAAAGTAACTTGGGGAGAAAAGACTTTATTTTACTCTCTATCCATTTGACAGTCCAACACAGAGAGAAGTCAAGGTGGCAGCTCAAACAGGGCAGGGAACCAGAGGCAGGAGCAGATACAGAGGCCATGGAAGAGTACTACCTATAGGCTCCTCATGGCTTGCCTTCTTACAGTACCAAGGATCACCAGCCCAGGAATGGCCTCACCTACAGTGAGTTGGGCCCTCCCCCATCAATCACCAATTGAGAAAACCCAGCATAGTCTTGGCCACAGACCAATCTGGTAGGGAATATTTTTCTCAAATGAGGTTCTTTCTATTCAAATGACTCTAGCCTGGATCAAGTTGACATAAAACTAGCCAGCATACCAATCAAAACCTCTGTTCCTTCTATGGTATGAGCAACAAAGAAATCTGGTTGCTGGACTTATGAAATGAGATAAACATATATAAAAATATTCAGGTGAGTGCCTTGACAATATTATTAACTAGCCCTTAATTTTATCAACGCTAGGAAAATTAGCTATTTCAAGAACTTTTGGTCATTTACTGCTTTGGAACAAGAAATGGAGGACTCGTCCCTACCTCCACCCTGACCTGGTCCCAGGCCATCTGGATATTCTCAAGTATTCATGAGGAGGTGAAAGTTCATCCACCCTGCCTGGCTTTTCTCTAAAGCACTCTGAACAATGTAGGTGGAAGTTTGTCTGAGTTATATGCTTCAGCTTTAAAAAAATTGTTGTAGCCGGGCAGTGGTGGTGCACGCCTTTAACCCCAGCACTTGGGAGGCAGAGGCAGGCGGATTTCTGAGTTCGAGGCCAGCCTGGTCTACAGAGTGAGTTCTAGGACAGCCAGGGCTACACAGAGAAACCCTGTCTCGAAAAATAAAAACAAACAAAAAAATTGTTGTTTATTCTCCCTGGGAAAAAATGTACAGTATCTAGCAGAGGTCCTTTTTATAAATTATGTTCTGCTAATGAAGGTAATACCAGGAACAAACTGTTCACATGTTATATGTCTAAGAGGTTGGCAAGCAAATATTTCCTGAAGGAAGATTATTCAACTTAAAAAACAAAAGTTAAGCTGGAAAGATGGCTCAGCAGTTAAGAATGTTTGTTGCTCTTCCAAAGATCCTGAGTTCAGTTCTCAGAATTAATGTCGGGTAGCTAATACAAGATGTAACGCCAGCTCTAAGGGATCTAATGTCTGCTTCTGGCCTCCATAAGCACCCCCCAACACATACTTAAACATAAAAATAAACCTTAAAATCCTTTTACTATTAAGTTAGACAAGCACACATAATTGTCTGATAATTTTTAAAGTATTTATTACATAGCTCCAGGCATTATGAGCCAACCTTAAAGCTAGAATCTTTAACCCGACTTCTACATGAGCACTGAGTACATATTCCCTCCTCACTAAAACTATAATTTTAAAAATGCATTTGTTATGGGTGTAGGAACAGAAGGAAGAGAAAGAGGGAGGAAGGCAGGCAGATAAAACAAAAACCATTGGTTTTTCTCTTCTTATATAGCTTTAAAGGCAAATCTTCCCTTCTTTAATCCCGTGAGACTTGGCTGCATTCCTACATCAAGTTCACACTCCTCCTACCCGAGCCTCCGAAGTGCTGGACTCCAGGCATGTGACACCACGCCTAGCCAGCAAGTGACAAGACAAAAATCCCAAAGTTGCACCATGATCTTTCCAAGATCTTTCGGAAAGTGGTCAAAGAAACAGGGTAGAAAGTATTAGAACAGGACAAATGAAGATGAGGGCTGATGGACAAAGTGAGAAGAGCAGAATTCTTGGATGTTATGATATCATTTCTACACCATAACAGTTAAAGCATGGGAATATCACACTCACTGTCTTGGATAGTTGAGTCACCCACCAACAAAGCTGCTCTTAGCACGACTTCTAAGTTGTAAAACCAGGAAGATACTTCTTCACAGCTGCTACAACGCTTTTGTCCCTTCAGTCCTTACTATTAGGAAAAGCACTTGTGGCATGTAACTGAGTACAGCATGACCTGCCCTCTGTGCTGTGGGAAAGGCATCTGCTGCAAACAGAAACAAACCCAAGCTCCCAACCTCCATCTTCCCTAGCTCTTCACTAGAGAAAAAGGTCAAGTTCTCTACCATAGATCTAGAAAGTCCCAATTAAGCAGTCTGGAAGAAAGATGATCTCATCAGGCTTAGCTGTAAGTTTCAAGCATCCACACATTAACCAGAATGACTCTATGGTGAGTTTATGTATAATGACATCACACAGTCTGAGCTGTGGTCCCTTTCTAACCACTGAAGGGTGTTCACTGTCATCTGACTTAGTTCATTCTAAAGGAACTCCCACACTACTTGACTTCAATGCAAGTTTAAACTCATGTAACCAGCTATGATTTTTCAGAAAATAAATCTAATAAATGTAGCCAATGCCCTTTTCTAAGCCCTTGCAATACAGACTTCCCTTCTTTAAACAGAACACTTGTGTGGCTCTGTGAGTGATCCTAGCTAGGTTGTCTGTTGCGGCTTAGAAAGAGAAGGGAGGAAGGAACAAAGCAAAACTCAGGTAAGGCAAAATCAGTCCCCTAAAGTCATTCAGAATACATGGCCTACCTGGATCACAACTCACTAGCTACAGTCATATATGACATTGCGCCCAAGGGGAAAATCACAGTAAAAAAGGGTAAGTTAAGTGAGGCCAAGCGAGACTAGGAGAGCTGCTGGTCAAACATGAGGAGACGGTTCATCCAATACCTTTGAGAAGATGATGCTGTCCATTTCATCGCTGGGTGAGTGAAAGAGGTCAGAATCACTCCCTGACACTCTCTGGAGCACACCTTCTTTTGAGGCACACTCTGTGCCCAGTCCAACATCTATGAAGCTTCCGCATTCTGAAAAAGAACATATATTTAACAACAGCTATTTTTTAAAAGTTACTTTATGTTTCACACCAACATTCAGTCATTTTATATTGTTCACCTATTTCTTTGCTTTCCCAGTCTTTTTTCCATTTTAGATATTTACAAAGTTAGAAAAGACATGGTCACCTTCCAGTCTGGGTCTTAGTACTGAGCAGATACCGGGCAACAGCTCTGCCCCCAATCTCACAGAACCCAGAGGAAGTAGACCTTACAGGAGTAAGACACTGCCTCTAACCCAGGCAGTATCTTAGAATTGTATATTGCAGAATACACAGCCTCGGTGTATCTACTCATCAAGCAAGCTGAGCAGACCTGTTCAAACCTCTGATGTCCTGGAATTCTAGCTGGATACAGTGAAGACACATCGTCAGAGGCTTGTCAATTTACTCTTCCCCCCACCCCTCTTCTAATATTTCAATACCCATAATCAGCTTGAAGAAGTTAATGAAGAGTGGGTGCCCCTATTCCTTGGGCTTGGGGACTGAGGTGGTTAATATTGGGCTGTCTTTCTAGGGAAAACTAGTGGTTTTGTTGGAACAGAGAGGAATAGCTAGGATTTATTGCATAGCCATAACCTATTGGTAGAAATCTGTATAATTGTTATTAAGATGAAGTTATAATTTCTTAAATGATACAAAATTTACTTTGATTTCAAATTTAAGGTTTTCATTGGTACGAGTTTCTTTTTCTTGAATCATTTTTTAATTTATTTTATATACATATATATATGTGTGTATGTGTGTGTGTGTGTGTGTGTGTGTGTGTGTGTGTGTGTACACTATCATTGTCTTCAGACAAACCAGAAGAGGGCATCGGATCCCATTACAGATGGTTGTGAGCCAGCCACCATGTGGTTGCTGGGAATTAAACTCAGGACCTCTGGAAGAGCAGCCAGTGCTCTTAACCTCTGAGCCATTTCTCCAGTCCTGGTACGAGTTTCTTAATTGACATAAAAGTGAGATTAATATTGTTACTCTCATAGGCATTGTACCTATATAATACATTTAGGAATACAAGATTTAGACCCAGTCCTTCTTTAATATTTTTTAACTGATTTGAGATGATTAGCCTGTGAGTTAAGGGCCTATAGCAAATTCATGGCTCCGAGTTTATTGTTAGGGTGTTTTCCATATTTAATTTAGAAATAGCTGAGAGGAGTTAACAGATAAGAGTCCAGATTGCATTACAAGGATAGTTGGTTTTCAAAATGTCAGAAGTCCACAGAATTGATGTTAAAACATTTCTGTATTAATGTTCATTTTGATTAGAGACTTGTCTGCTTCTGACAGCTTCCTGTCTTGGATTCTAAGAAGAAATTGAGCATCTTTGGAGTTACTCCAGTTGTGGTGAGACAGCCACGGGGCAAGAATTGCCTCTTTTCATCTAAAGACAAATTACTGTCCAGAAAAGGACACACTTGCAGAGTAGTCGACTGATTATATCTGCCAAGACAGAGTAACCAGCCCTTAATAATTCTGCATCACTAGGTCTGTCAGATGACCCTGGGCCAGAAGGCTGAAGATCAGATGCTGCAACGTTTTGTAGTATAGGGACTGTCCAGGTCTCTATAAATTGGGTAAGTTTTAGAAGCTATGCTTCGTGCTTCCCATAATTTCAGTTTACTCAGTCATTCTGAATTTCTGATGGGGTTGAAGACTTTTATAGTCTTACAGTCAATCCTGGCTATTTACTTTGAGAGAAAAGATTTGAGTGGATGGTTTTCAGCTGACATTCATTCTAAAGCCAAGAAAAAAAAGCCAGGTTCAGAACTAAGTCTTTTAGTTAGGAGGGATGACAGAAGTTCTGGTTAGTCAACAAAATGATGGACTGGGTATTAGGTTTATCTTGTACCTTACTGACACAAATTGGTATAGTTATGCTCTAATTGTATTTTAAGACAAAAGTTTTATTTTAACAAGAAGGGTGATATGTAGGAGGAGCTATGGTAGGAGGAGTAAGGAGAGGAAGAGGAGGACAAGAAGGAGAAGAGGAGCTAAGTGATGAGAGAGAGAGAGAGAGAGAGAGAGAGAGAGAGAGAGAGAGAGAGAAGGAAGAGGAGGAGGAAGAGGAAGAGGAGGAGGAGGGACATTGAGGTGGATGTTTGAATGTCTCCTCCACTCAAGGATAGTTGTTATATCTAGGTTGGGTATTGGGTTACACTTCTGATTGTATGGGCATCTTGTTACTGAGCATCACCAAACTTATAAAGCCTTTGATTAACATTTAAAAAATTGTATAAAAGTAAAAAGAAGACGGGAAGATGGGATAGGGGTTTTCTAGGGAGAGGAAATGAGGAAAGGGGATGGCATCTGAAATATAAATAAAATATCCAATAAAAAAATTTTAAAAAATGTATAAAAGTAAAAAGGAGAAGGGGAGATGGGATAGGGGTTTTCTAGGGAGGAGAAATGGGGAAAGGGGATGGCATCTGAAACTTATATAAAATATCCAATAAAAAATAAAAAGAAAAAGAAGAAGAAGAAAAAAGAAAAGTCATGGTCTAATTAATAGCTTTTAGGTATATTAACTGATAGAGTTACTTTTTCTGTTAGGCATCTGGCTAGGTCCTAGGAAGATCTTTAGAGTGTGCTAGCAGAATGAGTTATTCACAATCTCGTAGTATAAATGAACACATTAAGAGATAATTTTATTGCATAATTATATAAGGAATATCATAACAAGTGAGGCAGGACCTATGAGTTAATCTTAAGTCTGTCAGTAATAATTATGAATTTAGTGGATAATTTCAGACTGTTAGTTCAATGGAAATAGTATGGCTTCTTCAAAGGACCTTAAATGATAGGTATTCTAGCCCCCCCCCTTTATATAGTGCACAAAAACTACAGTTGGTGGGGTTGTGATATTTCTATTCCTGCCTCTTTGGCTACTTGGAAAACTCCAAAAACTTTCATATTGTAATTGAGGGGGAATTAGGGATGCTGGCTAAAAGAAAAGGATGTCAGAGCAACAATGCTATGCAGCTAGAGGGCTAGCTGGCAATCTAAAAGACTATGCCTAAACTCCAGCCTAGAGAAGAAAACCACATGATACATTCTCATAAAGTATTCATAGATTCAGCTTCGGTAGAAGTACCTTACCCCAAAATAAAGCCAAGCTAGCACAAGGCTGCAAGCTTGAGATAAAAAGAGGGCTAATGTGTGAGAGTAAACTGGCTGTTTGGAGGAAAAAAGAACATGGAGGGAAAAAAGGAGTACAGTACATGAAGAGAGCAATCATAAACCATACAACCCTACCATGACTTTCACGGGTTGGAGGGATTCCTAAAGACAAACTTAATGTACACCCATGTCACATATGCTGGGATATTTTCAAAAGAAGCAGAATCCTCACTGTCTTCCCACACCCACTTCTTAATGAGTGAGTGCGATATAGTGAGGTATAAAGTAAACCACAGTGAAGACACTGATTTTAGAATGTTTACATTTATCTCGTTTAAAAGAAACATTCCAGGTAATTAACCCTGTAGGTCTTCACTCTATACCACTAAAATGCAATGATCAGTAAAGCCCTAAAGAGTCACACTGACAGTTAACAGCACACTAGAAATTTAATAGCTGGATATCTGGCATGTAGCACACTACAGGTATGTGATACATATGCCTAAATAAAGTTCAGGCTTCATTAACCCTTAGTATATGACCAAACTACTTATCCTGGGAGTTACAGTGTAAAGAGGTGTTTTAACAATCTGCACAAGTGTGACCTGACAAGACTACAACAGACATCCAGTTCCTTAGAGGAATAAACTGAGCCATGACTTCCAGAAGTCATTCTGTATTATGAATGCTTCACTCAACAATTCCAAGACTTCACTCAATAATTACATGGCACAAGTTTTCATTCTAGGGTGGCTACTTACACTTTCAGAAAAGTCCCTTATAGTTAAAGGAACCAAAACACGGGTTTGGGTATACTTTTACTTCCAGCACTTTTGAATTTGTAGGCCCCAAACATAATCATAGCATAATATTCTGAAAGAGCACTCTCAAGAAGTGTGAAAAATACTGAAGAAAACACATTCAATATTTGTTTTCAATACTTCCTTTGTAATGCAGTCAGAGTTGAGAACTGTAAACAGAGGCTTTGTTGGTAAAGCAGACTGGAGAATTCAAAAATGTAAAGTATTATTGCTCATTTAGTAACATAGAAGGCAGCACAGGAGAGATCTCAGAGACAGTTGCTCACCTTGATGTCTGTGTAACACCCCTCTGTGAGGCGGCCTAGGAACACTTTACAGATAGGAGGCAGGGGAACCCAGACACTGGGGAATGTATCATGTCAGAATTGGCTGAACATGGGGTGAAGTTAGGACTCCTAACTAGTGTTATTATCAGGCAAGATCTTAACTCTATTTGTTATTACTAATATATCATGGACATGTAACAAAAGACTTCTGACAATTCTGCCTATGCAGGAGAACAGGAGTCAAAGATTCTAGTGGATGTCCATGCTGCATCCCAACCCAATAAATCTGAACCACTAAGACCGAGACCAAGGTACCATGTGTTTTCAAAGCTCTCTTGCTCAGATGATTCCAGTATATAGCTGTCAATGAGATTTCCTGGAACGAAGCTGTATTTGCAAAGACAGACTGCAGTGACATGGGAAAGTTGGGATGTTGCAGGCCCTGTGGTTGATTACCTTATCTAGGTTAGCTTTAGCCCCCAGATTAGCTACTCCTTGCCCCACCCCCTATGTTGAAACTAATACTGTTTGACTAACAGATATAAATCTTTTGGAATTTATACATAGAAGACCACTACCTTTCACCAATCTGAAAGCTAAAAATATCCGATGGTATGTGGGACTTATAGCAGAGCATCATCCTTCCTGCTGGAGCCACTCCTCTGATGTTTCCATCAATGTATATAAAAGGTGTCTTGATTTATGGCTTTCTATGTTTTATTGCTGTATAAACCTTATGAAACTGCTTCTACATTAGGAAATGGAATTTGGGAATCCTGAGCTATGGTCACTCAAATCTGACTCTAGGATAAACTACCTCTTATTCCATTTAAGGCAAGAGCTATGGTTTCTCTTTGTTTTTGTGTCAACACAGCCAAAATTAAGAACCATAGGTTTGGTCCCAGCACTATGTATTTATAATTTTATACCACTAGATTTCCCTACAAATGATTAACAACTCACAGCCTCATAATTACTAAAATTACTATTAATTCCTAAAATAAAATTTAGAAAAACTCTTATGCCTTTATTTCAATTGTGAAGCCATATGCTTACAAAACTGAACCACATCCACACGTCTTCTTCCAGTTTGCTGTTCAGCGTACTCAAGAATGGCAGATCAGCACATCAGACTGTGTCTTACAGAGCAGGACTATGAACATGCATACCTGAGTTCTGTTTGGAGGCTAAGAGAGATGCTGCTTCAGGGCAGGGCTCTATGGTACACCAGCTTTCTCGGTTGATCTGGAAGACACAGATAATTTGTTTCAGACAATAAGGAAACATCATAGCACCAAAAAAAAAAAAAAAATCTATGTGTTGTTCATACCCTCTAACTGTTAGTATTCTATTGCAAGGTATGTAAAGTTATGCTAGGAAAGAAAGCAAAACTCTACTGTAATAAAAATAAGGCAGTCTACACTCAGCCGAAAGCTCTGAAAAGACTGTCAGTAAAAATGGCATGTGAAATCAATGGAAAAAGATCCACAAAAGGCAAGCCATTGTTTAGACCAAGGGTGAAATAAAGAACTTAACAAAAAAAAAAAAAAACCTAAAATACTTACTTGGTGTTGTAACTTGCAATTTTGAAAAGTATACAAAATTTAAGGATTTAAAGAAATACAAAATAATTCCTATTTAATTATAACTACACACCAGATGCCATGTTAAGAATTCAGCACTCATTTTCTCACCAAATGATCCTAGTAGCTATAAGTTTATATCGCTTCTATTAAACCAAAGAAGGCACGCTCAGAAGGGCAAAACACAGCAGGAATGGCACTGGGAGTGAGTGTGCGAGACTTGGAAATGCAAATCCATCCTGCTTAACTAAACCTTATTCTTACAACTTCTTCATTTAATTGTCTCAGTAGTGTGTGTTTTTAATTAACATCAAATATCCAACACTGTTCTCACTAACTGATAGAACAAGTAGATACAAGGATCTAGAAAACTTCAGAGACACCGACGATCCTGCCTAACTGACACAGAACATGGGGCAGGCAGTGCACACTCTCAACGAGTGCACTTAGATGTTCATGTGTGATACATAAACAACTCTAAACAAAACAAAACTTCTGCATAGTTAACAGGGTTAAAGTCACAAAAAAGTTTGCTTTTTTTCAACCACAACACTACTAAACCAGAAACCCAAATCAAAAGACTGGAACCCTACACAGATTCTAAAAAAGTTTTTTTTTTTTTTTTTTTTTTTGCCAATAAAACTACTAAGTAACCCACCCCTCATCTAAGAAATGTTAAAAGAAAATTAAAACTTCTGAATAAAAATTTGTGGGATGTCACTAGTTGCAGTGTTTAGAACCAAACTATAACATTTAAAAATGCTTCATAAAAAAGTTCCAGGAGAAAGGTAAACACTAACCCAGATACAAACCCTTGGACTGATAATGGTGTCCTATCTACAGGATATGCTAATGTATGGTGGCACAGTTTGTGAGAGTAAGTGATCAACAGCATGGGATGTGACTGAGGGGCCACTCCATGAGAGAACCAATACCAACACTGCTTGGGTAACCAAGAACCCGAGACTAGACAGTTCAGGAACCTAGGTAAAACCAAAAGGAACAGCTGGATGGTGGTGCCCCACATCTGGGAGGCAGAGCAGGCAGATAAATCTCTGAGTTCTGCTCTACAGAGTAAGTTTCAGGACAGCTAGGGCTACACAGTAAAACCTTGTTTTGAAAACAGACAAACAAATATACAGAAACAACAAAATGACGCCCAGTGATATTCTGCTATAGTCACAGATCAGTGCCTGATCTAGCCATCACCAGAGAGGCTTCCTCCTGCAGCAAACTGGAACTAATACAGAGACCCACAGCCAGACATCAAACAGGGAGCAAGAGACCTTAGGGTACTCAGCTCTAAAAGAGATGTCTCTATCAGATTCCTCCCCTAAGGGCTCAGGGAACCTGGCAGAAGAGAAGGTTGAAAGGTATAAGAATCAGAGAGGATGGAAGATACCAAAATATCAAGGCCTTCTAGATACAACAGGGCTGGCATGCAGATGATCCCATAGAGACTGGAGCAGCTTGCCCAAGGCCTGCACAGGTCTGTACCAGATGGGGTCCTAGAGCTAAACAAAGCGGACACAGGCCTCCATTCCAGAAGCTATCTCTGACTGATAACCATTTGCAAATGAAAATTGAGTTTCCTCCAAGGGAGTCTCTCTGGGAAACAGGCCACTCTTAAGGGTAGGCTGCACACCCAGCAGCATATGGCCAGCAGAAAATGAGTGCAATAGCATTTTTTGGAGGTCCCTTGTCTCATAATGGAATGTCACAAACATTTCCATTTTTTTAAAAAAATTGTTTTATTAATTTTTATTTTTATTTTATTTATGTGTATTTTTCCCCCTTTTTACTCTTGTATTTTTTTCCTCTTTTTACCCTACAGGTCTTCTGGTTATATGTTATGATTTCCAGTTTAGTGTTTTCATAGGGTTCTGAAATGTACAGATGATAGGTCTCTGTGTCTATTCTTGTGCCTTCTCTTAGGCTCTTTTCCTTCTCTTTGTTTTGTCCTACGACAGTGTGTTAGCTTTTGTTGTATCTTATTATTATTATCATGTAGGGACATATTTGTTCTGTTTTTCTTTTTTTCTTCTTTAATATTTTTGTTTCTTTTTTTCAAGACTTGACTGTCCTGGAACTTATTCTGCAGGCTTTGAGCTCAGAGATGCACCTGACTCTACCTCAGGAATGCTGGCATTAAAGGCCACCACTAAAGGATTGGCCTGTTTGTTTTCTATGAGATAGGAAGGGGGTAGATCTGGAGGGGAGGGGAGAAAGGAGATACTGTAATCAGAGGTGAGGGGAAACTGTAATTAGAATATATTATATAAGAAAAAAATCTATTTTCAATAAAGGGAAAAAAATCAAGACAGTACATTAACCCAAAACCTGCAAAAAATAAAAACAAACAAAAACTCTAGAATGTACAGAAATGAGTGATTCAGAAAGCAGGAAAACACCTAGTTTCGACAGTCAGAAAAGCTGGTCAACAGTATCAGCAAACCGTAGGAGCTCTTATGAGGAAGGTTATAATCTACCCAAGCTACATGATGGTACCACAAGCCTAAGAGGGAAACCACAGGGTCTACACACAGGAAGGATAATAAAGATTTACTATAAACAACATTTGTGTAAAGTTCATAACTCTAAAGAAATGATCAAAATTTGCTAACAATGACATAAATAACTTCAGTCTTCATTCAAGTCACTGAATCTGTGGTTTAGAACTTTCTTTCAAAGGGAATCCCAGGCCAAAAGGCTTTCTGGTGAATCCCACAAACACTTAAGGAAGCGATAACACAAATTTTACACAAACTCTTTTAGGAAACAGACAAATAAACAACGGTCACAACTTGTTTTCTGAGCCCTCAACATCAAAACCAGATAAAGTCAGAAGAGCATTGGTCACTCTTAGGAATGGTGCAGAATCACCAGCACAACTTTTGATAACCTGACTTAGGCGATATATGTGGAAGATAAGCATATCGTGAACTAGTGGGTCAACTCTAAGAGAAAAGGTTATCGCAGTGCTGCAAAAGAAAAGAATATACTTAACAGCAACTGATGGAGGGCGAAAGGGAAGGGGGCAAATGATGTAATACAGTATAGTCTCAAAAAAAATAAACACTCTAAAAATTCAATTTAAGTCTACCAACCCTCAAACTGAGGAAAATGTGAAAACTTGGTAAAAATTGATATCTACTAAAATAAATTATCAGAACACTAACAGGAAAAAAATTCCTCAACCTGATAAGACGCTCTTAAAGACACAACAAAACAGCCCTATAGTTAGTCAACATCATTCTCAATGATATGAAGACTAAGTGCATTAATCTGAAATTAAGAATAAGCCTGCAGAACAGCCACCATATCACTTGTATCCAGTACTGCTCTGGAGGGCTACTCAGTGCACTAATCAGAAAAGAAACAATACATGCAACTGGAAGAAGTGAAGCTACTCAAAGATGAGCTAACTGTCTACATAGAGAATTCCAAACAACAAAAAAATGCTACTAGAATAAGTGCCTGAGGGTTGTGAGACAGACTTCCAAATCAATATTAGTTTTATGTACTGGCAAAGATGTGTAGACACTAAAACTCAAAGTAAAAGCTATAATATTTATAGTAGTGCCAAGACATTTAGTTAGGGAAAAATGTAAAAGATAAATAATATGTACACCATGAGAACTAAAAAGATACTCACTGAAATTAAAGACTCATACAGAGAAAGCACATTTATAAATCAGAAACTCTAATAGTTACATCCCTAAAGTCATACACATGACTTTAAGAGCCACATGAATCAAACCAGTATAGTACTGGTGTAAAACAGAATAAAGGTCAGTGGAAAAGAACTGAAGCCAGTTACTTAATTAGACAAAGATGCCAAGTTATTTCAATAGGGAACAAGCAGGCAGGGAACTAGAGTAAGCAGCTTATTTTAAAAAAAAGCATGAATACAAGATATACACAAGAAAGCAGTCCTAGCTGTGTCTGTCATTCAATAGAACAGAAAATAATACTAAACTACAGTGCTGGTAGAAATAATTTTACTTAATGTACAGCAAGTTGGATGAGGACTTTGCTAAAAGACACATTTTCCTCCTATTTTTGACAACAGGAGAAATAAATTACTTGTGAGTAACTGCAAGTTTAGACACATATAAAATGAACACTACTTTCTCATCCCTCCTGTTTCATTAGTACAGAGAAGAAAGGCAGCAGGAACGAGTGGTCAAAATGGAATGCAGTTTCAGTAGCTTCCCTGGCATTATACAGAAGATGCTCTCCAGAAAGGTGACCTGGGCATGAAGAACTAGCACTAACCAAAGCCAGTGACTACAAAACATTATCCGCATCTTTCAAAGGAACATTATTATTACTTCACTGTGTGTGCATATACATGTGAATGTCTGTGCCCAAGGAGACCAGGGTATCATACCCTCTGTAGCAGATGGCTGTGAAGGACCCGACATGGGTGCTGACAACCAAACTCTGCAAGAGCACTATGTGCTCTGAGTTGCCAAGCACTTCTCCAGCCTTAGTACACTTTCCTTTTTAAAAAAACAAATAGATAAAGCCAAACTAAAACAAACAAATAAAAACAATCCCCCAAATAGTGGCTCAGAGAATTTTCTAATTTTTTTTAACCTGTATCTTGTTTTTACTGAGACGTTTCTGTTAGCAATCAAAGCTATCATAATTTAGCATAAAAGGAAATCTTGAAGTGGGAAATGTAAAAATCCCTTTGCTTCTTTTATTACTATAACAGAGGTTGCATAAACATAAATAAACTTAGTTAACAGAAATAAACAAGCTTAGAGGAGTCTCAAATACCAGAGTGAGAACAAGAAAATGAGCCTCTATGAACTATGCTGCTCTGCCCCTCTCCAGGACTCCAGTGATGTTTTCAGCCAACATTTTGGCAAAGCCTAACACATGTGTCTTTGAATTGAACTCTTTTCACTATCATCCCAGTTCCATGGCCAAAGTGTAAAGAAAACATTCTTCTCCTTGGATATGTACTCACTAAACTCTGTGTTTCCCTGAGTTTAGGCACTGGTAAGTTACATTTAGTGGTCACTCTATTGTGCAACTGTCCATGAGAATGAAAACAAAATTAAGGTAAAATAAAATCTCTTTAAGAGAATATATTATGTGATGAGGAAACATTGGTGTTAAGAAACCTTCCAGAAGCCTCATGCACGTCTGGTGACTGATCCTTTGGCTCTAGATTCTTCCCAAGGGTGAGTGTATGTCAAACAGTCCTATTAAGACAAAGTTAACTTACTAGCTTAAGGAAGCTAAAATTTCAGAACTACCCCACATTTTAAAATAATCAATATTTATCATTAATTTTAAAAAACATATAGGTACTGAAAATATCTCAATATGATCATTCCTTTGTAGCAAAAAAACCATATTAATTTGACTGAACTTTTAAGTGAGCAACTACACTTGAATGATCACAAACTAATATTCCTTTCAACTTTTCTATAGTTTCTCAAATTTTATTTGATAACTGTTTAATAATCATTGTAGTTGACAGAAAGGGGCATAGATTACTATAATGAGTTCACTTGAGCACAGGAAGTTCCTCTATAAGCCTCTCCCTCTTGCTTAATACTTGTCAGTATTTAAAAACCAACATTAGAAGCTGGGTGTGGTGGTGTACACTTTTAGCTCCAGCACTCAGGAGGCAGAAGCAGGTTGATCTTTGTGAGTTCAAGGCTAGTCTGGTCCACAAAGAGTCCAGGACAACCAGGGCTACACAGAAACTCTGTCTTCGAAAACCAAACCCCAACATCCGTACAGTGTTGTTAGCTAAACTCTAGCTATCGGACAAGGCAAGCATCAGGATGACGAAGCTACAAACCCTGAGGCTTATAACAGCTATGTGCCTGCACGATACACTGGTGCAACAGCGACACAAATGGCTATACTTTAATTAAGGTCTGTTCTATGAGATGGAACCTGACAGTGCTAGAGAGGCCAAGAACATAGGGCTGGGTAGTCATGGGCCTAGGGAAACCCTACAACTCTTCTTCTGCTAAAGGAAATGGCAATGAAACGACTAATGGCATACCGTTGTACCCACAGATAGTGCCCCATTCAACTCTCATCAGAGAAGCTTCTTCTTGCAGTAGATGAGAATTAATAGAGACCCACAACTGCACAATGTGCAAAAAGAAAGAGACTTTGGAGCAGTTAGTCCTAAGTAGGATGCTTTCATCAAACCCCTCAAGGCTCAGGGATCTATGAGGAAGAGGAGGTAAAAAGACTGAACAAGCCAGAGGAGGTAGAGGACTGCAGGGGAACAGTGCTTCTCAGAAACACAGAACTCACATGGCACCACTGCACAATATCTGCGAAGATTCAAGCCAGTCAGCGTCCCAGCACTGAGACAGTAAGTGCACAAAGAAGCTATTTGCAAAAGATAACTGCTGGCAAAGGGAAAAATTAGTTTTCTTCAATTAAGTCCTGATTTCTACAAATCGGGGCAGCCCCAGTGTCCAGGAGTAGTTGCCACCACAAAATGAACTCTGTCTTTTGTTGTTATTGCTGGACTTTTTGTGGGCTTTCACTTAAGTTTTTTTTTTTTTTTTTTTTTGTCTTACTGTTTCTGTTTTTGTTTGAGAAAGAGAGAGAAGAAGACAAAGTTGGGGGATGGGGGTAGGGAGGTGGTAAGGATCTGGGAGAAGTTGGGGGAGGGAAAAACATGATCAAAATATATTACATGAAAACTGTCTTTTAAAGAAAAGTGGAAAAGTTCTCTGGATTCACTTGCTCTTCCACTTATGGTTTTCTCTTCCAAAGAACTCAGGATGCAGCCTGTGTCTATTTTGCATGTGTGCGTAAGGACATGCATGCAACTGAGCAGTGCAACTGTAACGTTTTTATTTTAGTGTCTTTATTCAAATTCTTGTCCCACAAAACTTAAGTCATTTAGACTGTATAACTTTAATAGTACTAGACTATTTGCAGAATTATATAACCATCACCATCATTTAATTTCAGAGCACCACCATGGCAATAAAAAGAAACCCAACATTTAAATCTTTTTCTCTTGGTCCCAGAAAAGAACCGAGTCAGCTTCTGCCTACTGACCTGCCTACTCTGAACCGTTCTTATTAATGCAGTCATGTACTCTTTAGTCTTCTGTGATGTTACTTTCACTTAGCAAAATGTATCCAATACTCATCTATGTTGTAGTATTAGCGTTTTATTAATTCCAGATAATATTCCATTGTATGGCTATACCTACATTTAAATTATTTGTTCATCAAATACTTAAGAATACACCTAGAAATGGGACAGTTTAATTATGTACATGGTAACTCAGATTTCACATTCTGGAAACTTTGGGTTGTTTTTCAAAATGGCTGTACCATTTAGCAATTTTGACACATTTTGTCAATATTTTTGTTATCTGTGATTTTTCTTGCTATCATAACAAGGTGGCCTTGTATCGCTTATAAAGTATGTTTTTCTCTTAAAATAAAAAGGATATATTCTGTTACTTTTTTGAAAAAGGAGGGACTAGGAGATGCCCCTCATGGGTAGCTTTGTTCTTTTCTTAAAAAAAATAAAACCAACATGTTAAATACCTTCTGTGACCGAGGACTATACAACATCTTAAAACTGAGGAAGTTAAAGAACATGTCCTCAGAGAAATACGTGAGAAGACTGTTTCCATGTGGTCGACAAGCTTGCCCTAGCATCCTGTAGACTAAGCACCATGTGCTGACTAAGACGATATATGTTACTGTGGACAAAATCTCTAGCCCTACATACATCTTTTCTGGTCAAGTTACAAATGTTGTATTTAAGATAGACAGGCAGGCAGACATGTGCAATTGTGGCAATTGTGAACACACATGTGTGCACTAACCCTAGCAGGTGGGCCAAGTCAAGAGGTTATACACACTACATACACTAAGTCATAGAACTATGGGATATTTGTCTTTCTGAAGTTAAGAAAGCAATAATCTAAAAGGGAAGCTATATTCATTGTGCCTGCTGTTACAGAGAAGTAAACATCAACTGTAGAAAAGCTGGTCTATAGAGATGGTTCAATGGTTATGAACACTTGTCATTCTTCTAAACGATCTGAGTTCCATTTCCAGTACTCATATGGACATTAACAACAGTCTGTAACTTGAGCTGCAAGTGAAAAACAAAACAAAACAAACAAAAAACAAAAAACAAAACAAAAACAAAAACAAAAACCACAAGCAAAACTCTTAAGTCACATCCCAGCCCTCATAAAGACCGAGGCAGCACGCACAGGCCTGATGGCTCTGTATTAAGACAGGGTGCCAGAGGTGAAACGAGTAGAGTAGCTGTAACCCCTGCTCCCTAACCAGAAGCTATCTATCTCCAGGGGAGTCTCTCTGGAGAAACAAACTTCTCTTGAGGGCAGACTGCATGCTCAGCAGTAGATGCCAATGGAACACAAATTCTCAATGGTATCTTTGGCGTCTTGTCACATAATGTCCTGTCAGGGCCTTTTTTTTTCTTTTAAATCTTATCATTTTTTTTTTTTAATTTTAATTTAATTTTATTTACATTTTCCTCTTTCTTTTTGTCTTTCAGGTCCTCTGCCTATGCATTATGGCTTCCAGCCTAGTATTTTTATGTGATTCTGGAGTGTGCAAATGAGTGACTTTCTGCATCTCTACCTGTTTTTTGTGCCTTTCTTCTTGGACTCTTTTCCTTATGTTTACTTATTTTGTCCTATTCTGATATGTTAGTTTTTATCTTATTTTAATTCCTTAGAAGATTGTTTTCTACTGAGGGACAGAAAGGGGTGGATACATATAGGAGGGGAAGTGGGAAGGAGTTGAGAGGAGTAGAGGGAGGGAAAACTATAGTCACAATTTATTATGTAAGAAAAAAAACCAGTATTTTCAAAGAAAGGAAAAAAGGGGAGGGGTTTCAAAGCCTTTTGAGTAACAAGACTCAGGAATCTAAGGGAAGCTATGGTGCTTTTGCTGGGCACATGCAACATGTGTATTACAACCCAGGGCTCTGAAACCAATGTAGATAATCCAGATTAAAGATTTTTGCTTCTGATATTTAGAAGCAAAAATAAAAAAGCCTAGTGATTTTCACGAGTATTTAAACTAAGCAAATACTAGGGGATATGGCTAAAATGAAAAAGTATGCTTTATTCTCTGGGGTCACAAGCTCAGTACTGTACTGAGAAAGTCACTACAGAAATACAGAAACAAATGTGACACTGGAGAATAGGTGGGGGATATTGAAGACAAAGACCAAAGAAGAGGAATCTGAACTACTCTGGTCTAGTGGTAGCATGTGGAGGCTTCCTTTAGAATACAGAAAAAGATATAAATGGAAAACTGTGAGAAAAGGCAGGATCCACAAAAAGAGAGATGAAGAAGGATCCACAATAAACTGATGGAGAAAATTTAGATGAAAAGATGATCACAGATGTTTTAATTATGTTGAGTCTGAGATGTAACACTTTGACAAAAGGTTCAACAAGGTGAAAAAGGTGGGAAAGGAAGTTTTTAGTCTAGTTTCACATATTGTTGTGGCAATGTGTTAAAAAAAGTGTGTATAGATCCAAGACCTGGTTAGATAACACATTATTTGCAGGTGAGATTAGCTTAACACAGCTCAACTCACTGGTTTATGAATACAAATAGCACAAAAGTATATATTAGGGAAATGCAAATCAAAATCAGAATGAGACATCACTTTATAATTGTTATTTGAGAATGCAGAGAAACTGGAGGTCTTTTGAAACTGCTGGTAGGAATGCGTAAAATGTTAGAGCCACGTGGCAAACAATGTAGCCATTCCTAAAAACAATAATTATCTTGGCTCAGCAATTTCAATTCTGGTCATACAGCCAAAGAATGAAAGCAGGGATTCAAGCAGGTACTTACACACAATGGTCAGAGTAATACCACTCACAGCAGCTAAACGGTGAACGCAGCTCAGATGGTCGGTGTGTGAGCAAATAAAGTATATGTTGTTACAAAGAATGCTATTTAGCCTTAAAAAAGAAACTCTGACACATCTTACAATTTGTATAAATTTGAGATGTTATGCTAAGTGCTGTACGACTGTCAGCTGCAAATGGACAAATACTGCATGACTCCACTTATGTAATGCACACAGAGCAGTCAGAAGCAGATAGAAAGCAGAATGGTGGTTTCCAGGGAACAGGAATGAAGGTTTACTGTTTAACAGGTGAGAAGCTGCACTTTGGAAAAACAACTGTTTTTATCTTTCTAGTAGTGATACTTATAAAAAAGTGTAACTGTTAATAACACGGGACTGGATAGTGTGCCCAAAAGTAGTTAAAATGGTAAATTATGTATATTATATCACAGATTAAAAAATGAGTGTACAGCAGTTAAGAGATGGAAATTTATTTAAACAAAAGTTGACAGGCATCCCACAAAGCCAAAATTATAGCCAGTAATCTGAGCCATATGCTACCAGTCATGGTCAATGCCATTAGCCAGAGGGCAATCTCCATGTTGCAGTGAGTAAAGGAAGAATGCTAAAATATGCATCAGCACTTTTAACCACATCCTGTGTAAAAGCAATGCCAAGCATATCATATTCATGTGTGGATAATATTGTGCTTATCATGTAAGTAAGCTGTTCAAGACATAGAAGTTGGTTTAAAAAACACCCCCTCCCCTTGCCCTATTTCAGAAATGCTGATGTGGCACCACTCTCAGTTTTATTCTTCATCTCCACAGCCTCATTTTCATGGCAACTAAACGCCACACTATGTGGCTCCATTAGAAGTATTTTCATATGCTTGCTGTTGATCAGATATAATGTCAGGCACTGAGCACATGTGTGGTAACACCT
Organism: Rhabdomys pumilio; assembly: GCA_030674055.1. Taxonomy (NCBI): domain Eukaryota; kingdom Metazoa; phylum Chordata; class Mammalia; order Rodentia; family Muridae; genus Rhabdomys; species Rhabdomys pumilio. The sequence continues at coordinate 69,817,541 of JANHMN010000003.1, read as the reverse complement.
GGACATATGTTGTAGGAGATCAAAAGTTAGCAAGTATTTTTAAATAAAGCAATGTTTACGTCATCTATTAGTCCCTTTCCCAGAAAAATTATCTCTATAGCCAAGGTGTTTACATACTAAAAAATAAACTGGTTCCTTGCACTATACTTTTTTTTTTGTTGTTATTTTTTAAAATCTAATTCTGAGTAGGTTTAGCAAGAGGTTCATATCACTGTGGACACTGCTAGCATTTGGATGGTCAGTAAAAATACAGAAGAGGATATAATGATAATGAGATTCCCCACATAGACTTTGCTCTCACAAAACCACAGAGCTATGAATAAAATACAGAGTGGGCAAGTGACTCAGTGAATGGGAAAAGTAGAGACTAGTTCAAGGTGATTCAGAAACTTTACTTAGCAGGTAGGTAAAAGTTAGAAATAGATTTTAATACCTGTATCATTTGGAGAGAGAAGTCACTCAGAACATATTAATGATTCTTCAGCTTAAAAAAAAAATAGGTCATCGTTTTTTTGTTTTTTGTTTTTTTCCTTTTCTTTTGTTGATAGATACTGCCACCAAACCCAGCTCAGACACCTCTCAGACTCAGTGCTCCAAGGTTCTAGTGAGTTACAGTGGAAGAGTACAGGACAATGAAAGGCACATTGTAAGAAATGTCACATCCAGTCTGGTTCTTTCCATTCCTTCATGTAGCCCAGGACCTCTGTGATAACCTGAGCCACCCATCCTGAGATTCTACCAGTTTGAAAATAGAGATACATGTTTCTGCATTGTCTTGTTTCTGGCAGTGTCGTGCTATTGTTTGTAACTGAACATTCTAATAATACAGGCTATGGTAACACCCAGTCTTCCCAGCCACCACAAATATTTACTTCCTCTGCAACCTTTTTAGACAATCCAGACAAAGATACAAGGCTGAAGAAAAGGAAGCAAAAATCTACCATCTGAATATTCTTTCCGAGCTTCAGCTAATGAGATTGTACAGCCTGTGTAAGCCATGAGCACAGAGGGCACTGCCACTTTCTAAGTATTTTCATTTTCCATAAAGAAAACACTTAGAAATTCCATGACCATTCAACTAGCACGATGAATTGTTAGCTACAAAACTGGTCTTTATGAAATTTTCAGTGACATTAAGATTAATGTTACTATTAATACTAGGCTTGTCTTTTTCCAGGTACTCAAACTTATTAAACTACTAGACACAAGTGGATCCTAAAATTACCCCAACTCAGGCTCTAATCTTATACTTACAAGTCTGATCCCACACTGATGGGAATCCTCCTTTTTGGTATGCTAGTTTGGGAGTAGGCCTCAAGCACTTGTTGTCTTCTAAGAATGCTCTCATTTGCCAGACTCAGTCTAGCTATGGAAGGTTCTCATCAATCAACATATGAAGTTAACATTAGCTTTTTGAAGAACACAATGGGAAAAGGGCATGCTGGTACTAAAGGGCTCCTGCCAACAATTAAAATTATTTCATATCCCATTTTAAACACATGATTTATAGTTATAAATCATTTATACAAAGAGTCAGAAGCCATGTCTGTATCCAGAAAGAGGAGGCAAGGGAGGAATGTTACATGCAATGGAAGAGGGATGTCAACCAAGCATGAGTATCCTTGTTTGGGGGACCAGGGGAAGACTATCCAGCTAGGTTCTGTTATTTATAAGATATTTCACAAAGCCTGCATGGAATAGAGTTAGGTCTGTAATCATGGCACACAGGAAGTAGAGGTAGGACTATCACAAATTTAAGGTCAGCCTCAGCTACGTATTGAGTTCAAGGCTAGTTTGGGCTACTGAGACCTTGACTCTGACAGGGAGATAGATAAGACTAATTACACAGAAGTGATAAACAATGTAGATTAGAATTTAGGGTAAGCCACAGAAAGTGCAGGTATATAACACAAATGAGGAATGTTGACGCTAATTCACAGGGAATTATTTGAATGTCAAAGTTTAGGAACTAGAGTTCTAAGTATGGAATAACAAAGAGAAAGGTTCACAATCTAAACCTTGAGATTACTGTTGTATTTCATTTCTATATTTTCACATTAAAATTATTAGTTATTTTTACATTAAGTTAATTAAAATTATGTTAGCCCAAAGCTTATGAATCTGTAACAAATCTTAAAACATCAATTCATTTCAATCAAGAAATATCTATTAAAGCCAGACATGATGGCCCACACCTTTAATCCCAGCAGAGGGCAGAAGCAGGTGGATCTCTGTGAGTTCCAGTCAGCTTGGTCTATATAACAAGGTCAATGTCAATCAGGGTTAAGACAGTAAAATCATTTAAAAAAATCTATTACATTTTAAAGTAAGTATCTCATTCTGTATGCACAGGTACACCGATAAAGACAAAAAGCGACCAACTTTGTAAACTTCTATATAAAAGCATGGTGAGTATAGATCACCTGTGTACATGTATCCGGTGGAAATTGCACATAGGCAAGGAGGCGAGAGGGCAATGTTAGTATCTTTCTCCATCAAACTCTATTTTACAATTCAGACCATCTCTCACTGAACCTACTGATCTTCGTCAGCTAGCCTGGCTGGTCAGCAAGCCTCAGGAATTCTCCTGTCTCCATATCCCCTAGCATGGAATTACAGGTGTGCACTGCCATGTCTGACCCTTACACAGACTCTAAGAACCTAAACCCAGGCACTTTGTTGACTGAGCTATTTCCCAGTCCCCCAAATCAATTTTAAAATGCTAATAGAAAATACTGAAATTCAAACTACTGTCAAAGTAATTGAAGAACACCACTGAGAGGGAGGGAGATGAATGAGGTGGCAAAAGAATTATAGGGAAAATCTGCTACAGACTGTGAGGCAAATGAACTCTTGCTATCATGCACTTATCCAGAGTGTCATAAAAAGAATTCCTATATTGGGAAAGAATTAATCAACATAATGTCTAAGACTTCTTACAATACAAGTCTACAATAGGAAATCATATACATTGATTGCGCATGTGCCTCTGTGTATATACTCATATAATAAAAAAAAAAAAATGGGTCAACTCAAGGGAGCCTTAGGACAGCAAGACAATACACAGGCTGTGAAGAGTCTGACTTTGGTTTGCATCCTATCATTGGTTACATAAGAAGGGTGACAACAGGGGAATTACTGATTACTGGCTATTCTAAGGTATTTTCTTGTGTATGAAAATAGACGATGATTAAGAATGCAAACATTCCATGCTTATGTCTCAGTATCTATTCTCTCCTTATTTTACTCCACAAAGTCATCTGACCACGTTGAGGCCTGCCATAACAGCAACCTAATCTATCCCCACACTGCCAGAATGGTCTTGATTTAAAGCAAGGAAGGAAAGAACCCTCACCATGGCTGCTTGCCTTTGTACATCAGTTCTGGCTCCAGTCTCTTTACAATTAACTTGCTGCATGCTATGCAGACTGCTCCCATCTGTCATAAGTACCCAGCAGTTTCTCTCTTCCTCGGGGACTCAGTTCATTATTTCTAGAACTTTTCCTTCATCCTTCATTAGACAGACATCTCAGCCTCTGGAACACTGGCCCAAATGAAGCACTCTACTTGTCTTTGTCCTAGCACACAGTCTGTGCATGTTTCTCTGATTACTGTTGATCTTAGGAAGATTCTCTTAGACTTGGCCTCCCAGTTCTCAGTCATGTTTCTAGTATTTCCTCATAGGAAATGGGGTAACATAGTCACTGCCTGACAAACAAGTCTCAAGTCAAATAAATCATAGAAAAGAGAAATATAAAAATAGTATCCACAAATTAAGAAGCCTGAACTGAGTTAGCTTAACTCATATAAAGCTTTCATACCCAACTAAGCTGTATACTACATATTTTTAACATTCTTTTTTATTTTATTTTTAAAATTTTGTTTATTCTATATGGGTATTTTGCCTGTATATACATATGTGCTCCAAGTGCACACCTGATGTGAAAACCAGAAGAGAGCAGTGGATGCTCTGGAGCTGGAGTTAGGGATGGCCATGAGTCACCATGCATGTACTGGGAAGCAAACTCGGGTCCTCTCCTGGCAACAAGTGTCCTTAACCACTGGGTCTCTCTCCAGCCCCTATTTATTACTTTAAGTATAAAATAATGGTTTTCATTATAACGTTTTAATATGCATATCATTATACTTTGCTATTTGTCCCTATAGCTACCACTTGTCTCTTCCGCCCAACTTCTGCCACCTAAATAGTACCCTTCTTTTGCTTTCTTCTATCTCCCCAACCCCCAAAAACCACACCAAGAGAGGGGGAAAGAGAAGACAGGCAAGAGAGAGGGAAAAAGAGATTCCTGTTACAACAGAAGGAGAGAGCTCCGCCCTTCCCTGGCCTGTTAAATCAAAAGGGCCATGACACCACAAGACAAAGATCCTAGAAAGTAGCCTTTCTAAATTTCTTACATAAGAGGGTAAAATATCAGAAGATAATTGTTATCTCTCAGAGGAAATGACTTTCCAGAGGAATTAAAACCAACATCATCTTTGGAACAAGTTCAAAACACCAAATTATAAAGTAGGCCTGGCAAGTTAAACCACCTGACAGTGATTACTGAGGGGCAGTGACACCACTATACCACAAATCACACCTCCACTGAGGGCCGCACCCAATGTGGATTTCACTGGCTTCTGTGTCTAGGTTTCTGAGCTCATTTGCCTGCTTCTCTTAGGCAGAGGGAAGTATGGTAACCCATACCTGAGAGGCCAAGGGAAGAAGGTAATGTTAGGTTAGCCTAGGTTGTTTTACCAAGTTTAGTAGGTGCTTATCTCAAAGGGGTAGGGGATCGTGGCACAGGGGTGAGGTGGCTCAGTGGGTAAAAGTGTTTGCTGCTAAGCTTAATGACCTGAATTTGATCCCCAGGATCCACAAGGTGGACAGACAGAACAAACTCCCCCAAGCTGTCCTCTGAGTACAACAGGTGAGCCATGCCACAAATACAACAACAACAAATTGAAGTGACATAAAAGCCAGTGGGTTATCTCAACTACTAAACAGAGTTGATACACCAACAATAGACTCCCACTATCTCTTTAACCCAGACATTATATTAGCACTTTATACAAAACGACTCCTTTTCTGTTTAACCTGCTCTACTCTTCCAAGTTTAGATTTTCGGGTTCTTTGGCATCTGTGAAGTACTTGGCTGACTTCCAACTTCCCTGCCTTTGCCAGAAAACAGCTAAACTTCCAAAAAGTACTTCATGAGTTGTTCAACATTCCCAGACTCTGGCCTTACCGAATGTAGAAGTCCTCACTAATTTTAGATTCAAGGATGTCTTCTGTGAACAATTAGCCTGTCCAGAGTCTCCACCTCCTTCCTGCTTAGACACCCAACATTACTAAGGACATGAAATCAAACAAATGTAAATGTGGCTTATCACTGGTCAGAAGCTAAGGCAAAAAAGAAAAAGAAAAAAAAAAAAAGAGTTAACTAGAGACAGTTCCAGAAGAAAACTGACTTCTCTTTCCCCTGCAGAACGAAGACTGCAGCAGATAGGAAAGACCAAAGACCTACACAAACAAAAGGACAAAGAGCCAGACAGAAAAGGCAGCTCACAGAGAAAGAGATTCAGGCAACAGGGAGGTGGAACTGAGGTGTGGGGATAGGGCAAGCAACAGAAAACAGGCTTCTAGCAAAAGGGCAGCTCTGAGAATGAATTCCTCCTTTGTAACTGTTTAGATTCTACTTAGAACAAGTAAAATTGTATTTTATTAAGTGTTTTGATGCAGATTCTCTCTCTCTCTCTCTCTCTCTCTCTCTCTCTCTCTCTCTTTCACACACACACACACACACACACTTTCACACAAAAAGAATTTTAAAATTCCCTCTTTTGCTCTTCTATCACTGTTAGCCCAGGTTTTCTCACACTTCATCCTAGTTTAGGAAGGACCAAGACCTGGCAGTAAGGATATAGAGAGAAGTCTTCCTGGAGACTTTCAGACTGTAAGAGGTGTGGCCCCTTCTTACCTTCAGCAATACCACATCGACAGTCCTGTCCACCTTGGAGATGTCACACAGGCTATAGCGCCTTTTGTGCCGCTCATACATTTTGTACAGATGCAGAAAAGAAGAGACAAAATGCAGAAGTATATCTGCTGAATCCAGGGACCAATGTACTCACACAGGTCCAAAACTCCAAATTTCTTACAGTGGGCGGGAGAAGAGTTCTGCTTCCAGATTCTTCTATATAGAAAACTCTCGTGTTAAGGGAAAAAAAAAAAAAAAAAAAAAGAGAGAGCAGACTCCAATTCTGTGAAGTAAGTGGGAACTTTCTGGCAGCTTCAGAGCACCGAGACGATGAGTTTATAATTCATAATACAAGCAGTCTGCCTTAAGATCGCTGCTGTGCAGATCTTGACTGAAAGAGAAGCACAGATCTTTTCCATCACTGCCGAGAACTCCAGTAGAAAAATTAAGGACGAACTGGCTAAGCATAATGGTTGGCACATGTATCCAGAGCCAGTAATAAAACCCCAGTATGCACTCAGCCACGAAGACAGAGGATTTAAAAAAAAAAAAAAGGAAGGTGGCTATTTCAAAGTGATGGCATGAGAAAATTCCTTAAAACAACAGAGACAAGGAAACCTATATGGAGGAGGAAAAAGAAAGAGAGGAAAAAGAAAAAAAAATCCGGAGGTACTTTCTAGAATATCCAGTTTTTTAGCCAGTTTCTAGCTCCTTCAGCAGCAGGGCTGGATTTTGACTTATGTTGAAAATATCTAAGGACGGCTGGCTGGCGAGTACAAGGAAAACAGACCACTCCTCCAGATGTCCTCCCTCCCTCCCTCCCTAGCTGGCTGCCGCTAGCTAGCCTGTCCCTCCCTCCGCAGCCTCCACACCCTTTACCCTGCTCTCTCAAGATCGTCATTACTTGCCCTTTCAGATCTGTACCAGCAGCCTTGGAGGTTTGGAAACCTAATTGCAGTGGTGGGAACATGATTCATCTACAGACTAAGAGAAAAAACAAGGCTTCCTTTTCCAACAGGCTTCCTCTTGCTCCTCCTCCTCTCAAGTCCCCAGTGAAATAGGCTCTGTCAGACACAGCGAGAAACAACTTCAGTCCCTTTGATGCCAGTAGTATGCTAATAAAGAAAGGGGTGTTATCCTAAACACTACAAGTCTGTACAACAGCCTTAGCAATCCAGGAAAGACACAGAACACTGAATCCAGCCAAGGCATATACAGCATCTTCCTGCAGAATGCAAAGCAATGATTTAATATCAGAAAAATGTTAGCCAAATATTTCAGAGTTATGTCTCTAGGATGTAGAATTAGCTATAAAAATGTCTGGCAAAGTTTAGAAGTCATCATGAGTTAAGGTTTTGTTTCATCTGGGGTCTGAGAAAGTTCTAAAAGTTAAAGAGATGGCACAGAATGAATGTATGCATGTCTCTCAGGACTCTTGGAACTAAGAGTCACCTGGCTGAGAACGCCTTGCCCTTCAAATCTCTCACTCACGGGACTCTTTGACTTAATTTGCCTGTTTTCCTGACTCTCCAGATTTCCAGTTGCCAGTCTCCTATGCCTCAGGAGCAGTCATTCATTTTCAGACATTCTGCAACTGTAATAAAAGTTGGGGGGAGGGGTAAGGAGGAAGAGAAACCAAAGAAGCAAAAAGCAGAAAAGAGAGGGAAAAGAATAGAAAAGGAGAAAAAAAAAACCCACACATAATAAAACCTAAAATAAACCTAAAGGTGGGCTAGGTGTGGACATACACCTTTAATCCCAACACTAGGGAGACAGAGCAAGCAGATCTCTGTGAATTTGAGGACAGCCTGAGCTACACAGTGAGATTCATGACAGACAGAGCTATATAGACACTGTGTCAAAACCAAAACCAAAAAAGGGAAAAAGCATTCGAATGCTTTCTAGGAGAAGCTATCTTACATTCTCTTTAAGGGGGACAGATTGCAGCCCCTTACACAGATTTGGAGAATGAGAATGTACAATCTTAAATACCACAATAGAAAAGAAGAGAAGAGATTAAATACTACAGTTTCTGTCAATATTTCAAGCAAAGTTGGTAAAAGGCATTTTCTTTTAGAAGCTGTAAAAGGGTAATGAAGGTCTAATGAGTCACCATTTCCTCAGGCCAGGTGTTTAAAGAGGCTAGTCTACTTAAAAGAAAGAAATAGAACAAACCCAGCTAACCCAGTAGCCAGTTTTTTTTTTTTTCTCTTATTCATCTGTCTACCCAAACACCACAGTTTCAGCTCTTTCTAACACAAACCTCACCTTGATCCCACCACAGGTACATTAAAAGCATGAAGGTGGACAACGTCCTCTTTCTGGTGCCTCTAGAGGGCAAGCCTCTCTCACATTAGTACCATGTACAATAAATGTGTTGCTTTTCAGTATAGAGAATGCTAACTACAGTAGAAACAAGACAATTAAAGAGATTAAGAAGTTGTAAATAAAATTCTTGCTTAAGCTAACCAAAAGCATGGGAATTTGTCCAGGAACATACAAATACTTTGATATTATGTGGTTTAAGGGCATAGATCCAAAGGTCCTGGAGGGGCAGGCTTAAATGTACAAAAAAACCTGGCTGCCTATTATATTTTATGGATCAACTTTCACCAAGCTATAATTTAGAATCCCCTCTTCCCAATGAACACAAAGCTGTCTCCCCTCTGTTCTCAAATGGTTTGTTCCTCACTGCCTCTCCCTTCTGTTCTAATTAGAATCAAATGTTTCCTGCTTGTAAGTTCCCAAGCATCTCTCTAGGGAATCAGAGATGCTTTAGTCACTGTAAAGCTTTTCTACACCAAGTCTATCAAACTAAAGATAACCCATACCAATTCAATAGACATTCTATGCCTTGCAGAAGGTGTAAGCAAATAAAAACCATGGACTTTTTCCTTGGAAACTTTATATAATCAGAGAAATGTTTCAAAACCATTACAATTTTCTGAACAACACTAGAAGACTGTTTGAAATAAGAACATTAGCCTTTTTGTCTGTTTTTTTTTTTTTTTTGTCCTAGAAATCTAGACTTTTCTCTTTTTTCTACGCGTACAAACGTATTAAAAGGACAATTTAAAATTGTCTTTGCTAATCTGTTTCTTCTCAGAGAACAAATGCTCTGGGTGGGGCAAAAATGCTCTGGGTGGGGCGGAAAGTCTGTTTGCTTTCCCCTTTGGATCTGCCGGGCACTCTACCATGGAAGACAGAATCTGTAGTCTGTGCTTTTACTGCTGATGCTACATTTCCAAGTTTTTATCAAAAACATCTGGAACCACTGAACAGTTATTCTGTTAGGATTTTGAAACACAACAACCAATCATTTCACATCTATGCTGTAGCTGAAAGCTCCGAATTTAAAGGAGATTTTAAGTACATTTCTCTGTTATTTCAAGTTTGGGAACTTGCAAGAAAATACACACAGATCTTTCGTAAGTGTGTACAATAGAAGTTATTTATAGTATCAATCCTCCCTCTCCCCTCTGTGATTGTCAGCCCACCCTTTATCAATGACAAGGAATGCCAACCCTTTCAATAGAAGTAATAAGCACTCAGATTATCATGTCATGGACCTAATACGTAATCCCAGGTATTCCAGCCCAAGAGTCTACTAAGAAATTTCACACACTGTAATTACCACATTTCTGCTCAGGAGTTAAATTTTTCTTGATTTAATACTTTATCCAAATTGTTTAGGTTTTAGGGACTAGTGGTTCCTAAAGAAGCTCACAGAAGTCTACTGCAAGGCTTCTGAATTAGGGTGCCACCTGGTGGAAACTCCAACACCAAGGGCCAGAAAATCTTGTGGCTCTTAGGCCACCAAGGTTTTTGTTTTTGTTTTCTTTCTAAAAGCTCAAAGAGAACATAAAGAAGTAATGCTTGACACACAAGGATCAAGTCAGCTCAGTAGGAAATATGGGACACTGAGGTAAAAACTAAGGGGCATTTCTCCTAGGTGAGCCACTGTTTGTGTCCCTGAGCAAGCTGGAAACTTAATTTGATGGTCTGGATGTGGAGTTCAGAAATGTACAAAAAAGTGGTTTGAAGTCGGACCCACCCCAAGTTCTTTCTTGCTCTATTACGACATACCATTATCTGGACACTAAGATTTGCTGTTGAACACCTTGTTACATAAAAGGTCATTATGTGTGCATGAATGGTTAGCAAAGAAAAGAGAGTTGATACATTTTCTAAAAACCGTTATTATTGCAGATTCTATTTTTCACCTTTAGTCTTCAGATGAGACAGAAAGCAGAGGTTTTACTATGGCTAAAGGTTTACACTCACCTGAACATTGCACATTTGTTGACGAGTAATTTGATTAGCATCTACTTCAGAAACACTTGTCTGATTAGAATAAAGATTCCTTCCAATGAGATGTGAGAGTGTGCTGGGGGGGGGGGGGGTGGGGAATGGGAGTGGGAGTGGAATCATTTAGAAAGGCTGTAAAGTCAACCAGGAGTTCCTTTTAAATGCCAGATGTCAGTGTTTAAGCAATGAGAGGAGCCCTACTCTTTCCTCTTGGCTTTTCACTGGACACAGACTCAAGGTTCAAGGAGGGACAATCAGTAAAATAAGGGAAATTAGTAGCAAGCATCAGGAAACAGCTTTGCTTGAACTCTTTGCAAGGAGGTTAGGGTGCGGGGAGAACCACCACATACAATGTTCAGCTCGAAGCAGCAAACTGTTTAATAATAACAATTGAAATAACAACGAAAAGATGATAGCTTCAGAGAAAAGTCTCTTTACAGATAAGTACTCTTTCCCAAGATTAAGTCTTATAGAATAAGACCACAAATGTCAAATCATCCAATAGCTTTCTGAAATAAAGAGGGAAGAAATACCGCCAGGCTTGGTTGCAGAGGTCTGTAATGTCAGCACTTGGGAAATTGCAGACTGGAGGAGCAGGAAGGAGTTCAAGATCAGTATGGACACAAGAGAATGCCTTAAAAAAAAACATGAAGAGAAAAAAGGAAGAATGAAAGAAAGGGAGGAGGGAGTGGGAGGAAAAAGTCAAGGAGAGAAAAAAGAGAAAGGAAGAAGGGAGGGAGAGAAGAGGGAAGAAAAGAGGATGACAGAATTTCAATGGGAGCAGACAGGTCTCTAATCAAAATGAACATTAATACAGAAATGTTTGTAAAATCAATTCTGTGGACTTCTGACGTTTTGAAAACCAACTATCCATGTAAGGCAATGTGGACTGTTGTCTGTTAACTCCTCTCAGCTATTTCTAAATAAAATATAGAAAACACCCTAACAATAAACTCAGAGCCATGAATTTGCTATAGTCCCTTAACTCACAGGCTAACCATCTCAAATCAGTTAAAAAAGTTGAAGAAGGACTGGGTCCTAAGCCTTGTATTCCTGTCTTAGATTCTAAGAAGAAATTGAGCATCTTTGGAGTTACTCCAGTTGTGGTGAGACAGCCACAGGGCAAGAATAGCCTTTTCCCATCTAAAGACAAATTACTGTCCAGAAAAGGACACTTGCAGAATAGTTGACTGATTATATCTTACTAGATAGAGTAATCAGCCCTTAGTAATTCTGCATCACTAAGGTCGGTCAGATGATCCTGGGCCAGAAGGCTGAAGATCAGATGTTCCAATGTTTTGAAGTATAGGGACTGTCCAGGTGTTCAGCAGTCTCTATAAATTGGCTAAGTTTTCGAAGCTATGCTTTGTGCTTCCCATAATTTCAGTTAACTCAGTCATTCTGGATTTCTGAGGGGGTTGAAAACTTATAGTCTCATAGCCAATCCTGGCTATTTACTTTGAGAGAAAAGATTTGAGTGGATGGTTTTCAGCTGACATTCATTCTAAAGCCAAGAAAAAATTCCGGTTCAGAACTAAGTGTTTTAGTTAGGAAGGTGACAGAGGTTCTGGTTAGTCAACAAAATGATGGACTGGGTATTAGGACTATCTTGTACCTCACTGGTACAAATTGGCATAATTATGATCTAATTGTATTTTGAGAGAAAAGTTTTATTTTAACAGGAAGGGTGATATGTAGGAGGAGCACGGAAAGGAAGAGAAGGAGTAAGGAGAGGAGGAGAAGAAGGAGAGGAGAGAAGCTGGGTGATGAGAGAGAGAAAGAGAGAGAAAGTGGGGGAACATGGAGGCAGAAGTTCACATGTCTCCACCAGTCAAAGATAGTTTACATAGCTAGGTTGGGTATTAGGTTACACTTCTGATTGAGCATTACCAAACTTATAAAGCCTTTGGTTAACATTTTAAAAAAATTGTATAAAAGCAAAAAGGAAAAGGGGGCACGGGATAGGGGTTTTCTAGGAAGGGGAAATGGGGAAAGGGGATGACATCTGAAATGTAAATAAAATATCCAATAAAAAATAATAAAATAAAAAAAGAATTTCAATGGGAAAAGCTGACAATTCAGTCTATAGAACATGATTTCTGAAGCAAGATGGTAATGGTAGAATGTGTGGCTAAGTCTCTTGTTCACTAAGGTGTGTGTGTGTGTGTGTGTGTGTGTGTGTGTGTTTGTGTGTGTTTATTCCCAAGAAAGACCTATAAGGTGGCCAGGTATGGTAACAGACATCTGTGATAGCAACTATTCTGGAGCAGAGGCAGAAGGAACTTTTAAGGCTAGGATTTCAAGGTGAGCTTGGCAACCTAGTAAAAAAATCTTTAACTGAAAAATCAGGAAGACAGGAAAGTCAAGGGAAGGAAGAAGAGGCAGGAAGGGAGCTCAGTGAGGAGAAGTATTAATTCCTACTGTACCGATGAATTATAGCATCTAAAGTTTAAATCAGTTGTACAGTATCACAGGTAATCAGTCTGGAGTTTCCAATACAAATGTAATGTCACCTGAGATGCCCCAGAAATCAAAAAGAAATAAAATGAAAATGGAGAGAGCATAAATTAAAATTTAAAGAGTTCTTTTCTCAATGTAATACTTTTATAACTGATTCTAAATAAATGTCAAATGACAAGGACAGATTAGTTTTCAGAATAAAAATGGCAATTATTTGATTCATTTTATGTCAGATATAACAACTCTTAAACACATTTCAGGTTTAAGTTTCTTATTATAGAAATATCTTTCAAACACTTCAGTGAAAACACCTAGCATCTTGCACAGGTTCTGCAGAGACAGAACCGGTGTATTCCCATCCCAGTTGCTTGCCTCTGTAACTAACACACAGTTGACTCTTACAGCAGCATTTTAAATATTTGAAGATCAGCAGGTTGCTCAAAGCATCTTTCCTGGGCCATGATTCCCACAAGTGTGTCTCATGCAAATGGGAGTACTTTGCCCTGATTTATATACTAAGCTTCTTATGATGTGGAAGCTCAAAATAAAATCCACCAAAATGGTAGAAACTGTGGTGACTGGCTTTAGTGTAAACACCACAACAGTAGAAGACAGGCTTATTATAAAATTAGCTCATTTTTCATTTTGACTTATTTCTTACGTAGGTCTCTCCTGCACCATGATTTTGTGATTTTACTGTAAAATTCCCTATAGATCCTTCTTTGCCAAATTCTTTTATGTATTTTAATTTAGCATTTGGCCACAGAAAGTGTTTTAAACCTAGATTCAATCCCTAAATATAATAGTTCTTCACTGATTCTGTTTTATCTATAAAAGCAAGGACAGCAATGGAACACAGGCCTATCACTAAAAACTTCTTGTACAGAACACCAAACTACCCATACCTTCTATTTAAAAATATCTTATTACTTTTTTTTTCTTGTGTACATGTGTGTAACTTGTGTATGTTAGAGAATAACTTGCAGGGACTTCTATCTCGGGGGAAATGAACTCAGGTCATCAGACTTGAGAGTGAGCACTTTCCTCAGGCTAAACTATCATTGCCCCCAACCAGCAAGAGAGAGTGCTATCTATTGGCTAAAAGTCAACTGAACCCTGAGTAAAATAGTCAGTAAAATTTCTAATTTTACTGCTGTTATCCTATCCAGTCTAACCCCACTATTTAGACAGGGAAGAAATGAGACACTATTTATGCTGTTTAACAATGTCTTTGTCTGGTTATAAACCTCATCTGAAATCAGATGCTAAAGTCTGTCTCATCAGATCACTCAAACTGTATTTATTGCTACTTTTTAATTTCCCAGCAGTGTTCCTCTGAGGACTGACCAAGAGAACATCACACAAGACAGTCTAGCACTGGCCAAAACAAAGCAAAACCTACTCTTTCCACCTCTTACCCCACCCCTCTCAGTGGTAATGGTGACAAGAATTTCTTCTTAGATGAAGACATATGGCTTCAGTAACTATGAACTTTTATTTCAACAAAACAAGCACAAACAATATACTTCCATTCCATTTCCCCTCTAAGGTATTAATAGTAAGAAAGGCATGCTTACTCCACACTTAAGTAGTCCTTTCCGATGCATTCCACAACAGGTCTCTGTTTTTCGTTTTGTTGTTTGTATATAGACATTGATACTCTACTGCTAGGAATGCTAAGTACAAAGTTGTTATGGCAGGTAGATGAAGGCAGGAGTGCTCTACATTCAACGGGGTGGAGAGTAAGAGAAGGGCTAAAGTCTTAACAATAATATGATTCTGGACACTGAGAGCCAGAGAAGGAAGAGTACTTCAAGTGTCATATTGGACTAGATATGCCTGGGCAGTGAATTAAAAGGAGGCCTGCAGTAGAGGAGCTGACAGCAGGTAAGTTAAGGTTTAGATCACAGAGATGTCCAAGATGGGCTGTGGTCAGTGGCAGAACTAATGTTTATGTCTGGAAATTGGGAGAATGCTTAAGAATTAGGTATACAGATCTGGGAATCAAAACACAGATAAGAAATTGAGCAAATTCAAAGAAAAAAGGTGTCTCCTAGCAAGAACAGTAAATAGTGTCAAATGCTATGAAGAAGGAAGACCATTAGTGAGATGGACTGTGCAGTGTAAATGCTTCACAGGATAGGCAGCTACTTCTGCATCAGTGACCAGGATACCTGACAAAAACAATGTAAGGGAGGAAAAGGTATTACAGGGGAACTGGGACCTATGTGAACTCCTTTGTGACCAGGGTGTGCTAGCACAGACTGTCCTCTCTGTCTCTCTGTGTGTACCACAAGCTTCATACTGTTCACACTCTTTATTGCAACTCATTTCCCACTCTTCTGCAAGGTAAATGTATAAAAGGCTGGTGTCTCCAAGTTCCAAATTATGATGCAGTTCGCCCTACTTTAACTCCTCAGCTCATCTTAACTCCTAGGATCCTCCTCTTTTTTGTATGCCTTTACCAAAATCTATCCCTCAAATCCCCTTGACAAACTCAGCTCTCTTTTTCCATAGTCAGTCATTCCTACAGCTCTTCTTTGAAGTACTATAGTGCTGACTCTATGGTGGCTTCCCCTATAATCATGGGTACTGCCTGTTTGATCTGCCTCTAAGTAGAGCACTTTAAAAGCAACGGCATTTAATTGTTCTCTATAGTGCCCAATGCACTTTAAGGCACATAGGCCAGATAGTGACAGATTATGTCTTTGTTCACTACTGTATCATAATCCTAAAACTCCCTTAATAGCTGACCAAATTCA
Source organism: Rhabdomys pumilio (assembly GCA_030674055.1). NCBI lineage: Eukaryota > Metazoa > Chordata > Mammalia > Rodentia > Muridae > Rhabdomys > Rhabdomys pumilio. Next base: position 69,802,030 of record JANHMN010000003.1, on the reverse strand, counting down.
GTTAAAACAATTCAAGAAAAAAGATGTCAGGTCTGGGGCTTGAAAGATGACTTGGTCAGTAAAAGCACTTGCCTCACAAGCTAGCCAACCTGAGTTTGGATCCTAGAATTCACATAAAAGCTAGTCATGGGAGTGCAAATATCTGTAATCCCTATGGACCTCTATAGGGAAATGGGAGGTGGAAAAAGGAGAATTCGCATAAGCTTGCGGGTACACACACACACACACACACACACACACACACACACACACAGAGAGAGAGAGAGAGAGAGAGAGAGAGAGAGAGAGAGAGAGAGAGAACATCTATGCTAGCATAAACAAATTAAAAGTTTAAGTTTGAAAGATAAGTCCTGAACAGACAACCCCTCCCCTGAAATAAAAACTTTAAAATAACCCTAAGTTTAGGAAAAATTGAATCCTAATATAAACTCAGTGTGTAATCCTTTAGGAAATGACTTGTTCCTCTGATTTTTCTCTTCATAGCAAGAAAGAATAACCCTGGTACAGTCATTCTGTAAGGAAAGCCAAGAAATGATTCAGCTTCCCATGGAAGACCTTCCTCATCACTCCCAGCGAACTCACCACAGTACAGTCAAGCTTTCCAGAGTGCGGGAGCATAGCTTGCTCTTTTTAATCAAGGTTCAAAACACAAAGCAAAAAGAAAAATCTTCCATGGGAGAAACGACAACAAAAATCAACTGTAGGACTTTGCTGTCAGGTTTATGTCAGCATTCATGTGTCCCCCAAACATAAACTGATTCCCACACTGGAAATGATCTACTCCCTGTAGACTAGCATTCATAATCCCGGGAGATACTATCGAAGGTGCCAAGGGAGGAAAGCAATCAATAGCCTTGCTCAGCTGTGACATTTATGATTCACAACAATGACCAGCAAGGTACTTTCATCTTAGCCACCAGCTGTTTAACTGGATTTAAAGGCAGCTCAGTAAGAAGGAAAGAAAGAACACCTGTACTAAGAAAGAGCGCCTGTACTATATAAATCTAGCCAAATCTCCAGGACTAGTGAGGTCACAGATCTTGGAGAACCTACTACCATCACTTTCCTAAGTCAATACAGTCCCAATTGCATTCTAAATACTTATTCAGATAATTGTAGCTCTCACTGGCCAAAGAGGCTTTTTTCCCCCCAAGAAGATGAAGACCATTACAGAAAGCTACAACCGTCAATATACTGAGAACAACTGGTCTGGAGTGCTGTACTGGCTGGTTTTGTGTCAACTTGACACAGGCTAGAGTCATCAGAGAGGAAGGAGCCTCAGTTGAGGAAATGCCTCCATGAGATGCAGCTGTAAGGCATTTTTCCAATTAGTGATCAATGGGGTAGGGCCCAGGTTATTGTGGGTTCTATAAGAAAGCAGGCTGAGCAAGCCAGTTAGCAGTACCCTTCCATGGCCCCTGCAACAGCTCCTGCCTCCAAGATCCTGCCCTGTTTGGGTTCCTGTCCTGACTTCCTTCAATAATGAACAGTAATACAGAAGTGTAAGCCAAATAAACTTTTTTCTTCCCAATTTGCTGTCTGGTCATGATGTTTCATTGTAGCGACAGAAACCCTAAGTAAGAGAGGTGACCAACTCAAATGGAAACATCTACAAGATAAAGGCACATCCAGGACTCAGGGAACATTGTGGCAAAAAGACTGTAAGGGTCTGAGGACCAGGAAGTCTGCTGAGAGTGTGTGTCTTGTGACAGGAGGGTTGCGTCCATAAAATATCAACAACAGGTTGCCTAGACAATACCACAGCAACGAAAACACCAACTGACATGCAAAAGTAAATGGGAGAAATCTTAGAATTTCCATCTAAGGTTGGGGACTCCAACCTTAGATGAAAATTCACTGGCAATTAACAATTGTTTTGAGAGGGACCCCTAAATAAATAGTTATCCAATGCCAAGTGCTTAGCCCTGAAATCATATACAGACAAGCAACCCTAAACTGACTCTGCAGGTTTTACTTATATAGTTTTGTTTATATACATGTATAGCAACAACAATAATAAAACGTTGGAGGCCATGAGTTTGAGGGGAGGGGTATGGAAGAGGCTAGAAAGAAGAAAAGCATGAGGAACATGATGTAACTATTTTCATAATTATATCCAATCAATACAGGTATTTCTATGTTCTAGAAAATATTCAAGAGTTGTAACAAAACTTTTAATCTCAGAATAAACCCTAAGACTGTACATAGGAAGTTGATATATAAACACATATTGAAAAGGGGGAAACCCAGGTATGGTAATACATACGTAATGCCCAGCACTTGTGTAGTGACACAAGGAACTAGAAGTTTAAGGCCAACATAAGCTGCATAAAAAAATCTGAAGCCAGCTTGGGCTATATGAGACCCTGTCTTAAGGAAAAATAAATCAATCAACTAACTAAAGAGTGGGTAGTGACCATCAGCTGAAATACATTCAAGCATTCCTAACACACCAGAGCAGGCACAGGGATGACCCAGCAACTCAGCGAGTTTGTCAGACTAGAACAGGACAAGATGAATGCTGACTACCTTGAGTAAACTATGGCTTCCAAATCTATGAAATGGGAGTAAAACTAATAAAGCCAGCTATAAAAGAAGTTATGAGAAATATATGGATCGATGTATGCCAAGTATTTGTACCACTCTTGTGGCATCTTATATTAGTTGTTACAATTCTTATTTCGGAGCACTTGTTGTGTGCATTTCTGAGCTCCTTATCAAAAGGAGTGTTTTAAGCCAGCCTTCAAGGAGACATATGTGCTGAAACAACTAATTATGATAAATCCCTACAAATTAGAATTGAAGGAACAAAACATTTGTGATGGATAAATCTTGGTTGTCAACTTGACTACATCTAGAATTATCTAAAACTAAGCAAAAAATATTTTTCTTGGTTGGATTATTTGAGGTGGAAGACCCATTTGAAATCCAGATGACCTGAAGTCAGAAGATCAACCCTAGATCTGGGTCACACCTTCTGGTGGCAGCCCACATAAAAGGGCATAGAAGAAGGAAGCTTTTGCTTTTTGCCTGGTTGCCCTCACTCTCACTGGCAAATTCATCTGTCCCACTGCTATGGCATTTCTTCACTGGTGCTTAAATCTACTTATTCAGAATTCCCAGGTAGTTTGCAGGCCTGCAGCTCTCTTAGGACTCAACAACTACCAGATCTTTGGCCTTTCCATCAAGAGACAGTCATAGCTGGATTACTTGGACCACAGCTTGTACACCACTCTAATAAAGTCTCTCCCTCCCCACCCCTCCCCCTCCCTCCCCCCCCCTCTCCCTCCCCCCCCCTCTCTCTCCCTCCCTCCCTCTCTCTCTCTCTCTCTCTCTCTCTCTCTCTCTCTCTCTCTGTGCGTGCGTGCATTCGTGTGTGTGTGTTCTTCCTGTGTGTTCCGTTCCTTTAGAGAATCCTGACCAATACAACATTTTTGCTGAAATCAGACCACCACCTTCTCACTGCATTGGTTTTAAACCTCGGTATGAGAGCAGCAGGGGTGTTTCTTCTTCAGGGCATGTTAGTTGCAGAACTTTAATTCCAGCACTTGAGAGGCAGGTACAGGTGGATCTCTGTGGGTTCCAGGCCATCTTGGTCTTCACAGTGAATTCCAGGACAGTCAGGGCTATATAGTAAGACTCTAACTGGAGAAGATAAGTGGTGAGCAGACGTTCCAGGGCATTTGTTTGGTAAAGTAAGTGTGTGTGTGTGAAGACTGAAAACACTGATGAGAAGAAAGCTTTTTCATTCAAGGCAAAGGGAAAGAAGAAATGATAAATATTTATAGTTTTTTTTCCTCGTCAATCTCCAGGCGCCTAATTTGAACTGAATTTAAAATGTTCCTGCAACAGTTCCTATCCAGAAGATGAAGCATCAGTGTAACCCATGGGCATTTGTTTCTAAAGAGGCTAAGTCTGGGATATAAGCCTATCACTGCAATTATCCTTCTGGTCTTTCTCCTCGTCTCTACTTCTAAGTCTTTTAAAATGCAATCACAGAAGTCAACTTGGCCTCATACTAGATTTACATCTGGGTACCACCCACACGCCTGCAATATAACCACATTTTCCCCATATATGTAAAAGTGACACATTTAAGTCTCCTTCAACGTCTATCATATCCATAACGCACCCACCCAACACCTAGGGCAAAAAATCCACCACAGCTTGTCCTTCTTCTGTTAAACCTGTACAGCATGTATTCTAGCTTTGTTTCTGTTGCTGTGGTAAAATATCCTGACAAAAAGCAACTCAGAAGAAAAGGGGTTTTTACAGCTTACAGTTCCAGGCCACAGTGCGTTATTCTGGGGAAGTCAAAGGAGAAACATCAGCTAGTCATATTATAACCATCCATAGTCAAGAGCAGAGAAAATCAGTACACACCCACTTACACTCCTGCTCTCATTTTCATTTCTCCACGCTCAGATAGTTCAGGGTCCCACGCATAGGGAATTTTGCTGGCTACAGTGGCCTGGGTCTTCTCCCCATCATCTAACTTAACTATTAAGAGTATCCACACAGATATGTCCACAGGCCAGCCCGATAGATGACTCCTGAAGAGACTCTCTTCCCAAGGGATTCTAGGTTGTGCCAAGTTAACAAAACCAACCATCAAAGCACCTATTCATCTATCACCAAACTTGTGTGACTCTCATGCAATGATACATCACTAAGTCTATTTATTTGATTCTAACAAGTAGTTTCTGCATAGAAAAATAGTAGTAGCCTCTTTTATCTATGAGGGGTATGTTACTATATCTCCACTGAATGGGTGAAACTACAATCAGTCCTACACCATGTATCTTCCTATCTGCTTTGTAGCCACCACGTTATCAGAGTTGATCTGTTTACTCTGGGCTCATTACAAGTAAGTTACTGGTTGCTCAAACAAAAGCATTGGAATACCATAACAGTTTGTCAGAAAACACAGATGGCCACTAAGTGAATCATGGGTGGGTAGAATATAGCACGGACATATAAGACAAACGATAATTTACAACTTGGGTGGGATGAAGCATGATGACATGAAAACTTTGTCAAAGTCCTATGATAATAGACAAATTTAAAACTTACAAGGGGTTTGTTTCTTCAATTTGTAGCTTAAAAATTTCGAACCAAGATGAATGTAGGGTAATTGTTGCTGCAGAAGTGAATCTTCTCTCTCTCTCTCTCTCTCTCTCTCTCTCTCTCTCTCTCTCTCTCTCTCTCTCCCCCCTCTCTGTGTGTGTGTGTGTGTGTGTGTGAGAGAGAGAGAGAGGGGGGGGTTCTTTCTCTTTACCTTTATATGAGTGTTCTGGGAATGAAAATCAGGCTGCCAGGCTCACCTAACAAATGTTTTTACTCATTGAGCCATCTTACCAATCCCAGAAGCCACTTATAAAAATTGTATATTGTCCCATAAATTTCTGATAGGGAGAGAGAGGTATTAAGAAAAAGAGTATCTACTTGGCCACTATAAATAAATGGTATTAGTACTTAGTGATAAATTATCCTAAAAGAAATTAATCAGCAAACAGAATAAACTCTCTACCTGTTCTGAATACCTCCTATAACCCCCAATGAAAACCTGAGCCATACATGATGGTTCATGTAGATAACCCATGCCGCTTTGGAAGTGGAGAAAGGCGGGTTCCCCAAGTCTTAGGCCAGCTGTGCTCCCACGTGAGCACTCTGTACCTCTGAACTTCTGAAACAGTAGGGATCAGGTCATACGGAAGGGTTATGCTGCGTCCTTCCAATCTGCCCTGTATTCAAAGAACAGAGGGTTATTTAACCGACTTATTGTTCTATGTTTCATACAAGCAACATTTTTTTCCTGAGTTTTAATGCTTCATGGCTTTGTGCCTCTAACTTTTATGATAAACCTTAAACATACTTTGAACTGCTCTCTTGTACTAGGCAATCATTCAAAAACCACATAAAACAGTAATCAACCTTGGTTCAACCTAAACATTCAAAGTAATAGGCTAGCTACAAGGAGCATCCCCTCCTTTTCTTGATTTTTAATTTTTTAGATGTCTTTATTTTATGTGTATTCATGTTTTGTCTGCATGTATGTATGTGCAGCACATGTATGCCTGCTTGGTCGAAGAGCCTTGATTTGATCTTGGTCAGACCTTGATTTCACTAAGTAAACCAGGTTGGCCTCCAACTCAGATCCCCCTTGCCTACCTCTGCCCCTTGAATACGGGGTTAGAGGTGTGCCCCATCACATGCTGCAAGTGGCAAGCATCTCAGTACAGCAGATGTTTCATAAAGTCTTCTCCGTCTGACAGAACTCAGTTCCTCCTGTAGTTACCAGAGCAGTATGTACAGGGGATGGGGTAGGAAGTATAGGAAAACATGTATATAAATAAACAAGTGTGTGTGTGTGTGTGTGTGTGTGTGTGTGTGTGTGTGTGTATAGGGATATATATATATGTATCCCTAGTAAATGATTATTTTGCTAAATTAAAAATTAATGACATACATCTGACAAGTTATTATTTATTAAAATAATGGGAATTAAGGGGAACAGTAAGGGTGAATATGATCAAAACACACTGTATAAAATTCTCAAAGAATCAACAAAAATACTTATTTTAAAAGAACAATAGCCAAAAGGAACCTTTTGTGAAAACGTATGTGAATACTTAGTGTCCTGCTACTGTACGTGCAGCCATTCCTCCACTCAGCAAGAGCTGTTGAAATTTACTCACCGTGTTTACTTTTACAACAGACTAGCTTTCAAGATATCTTCTGACTGACTGCTACTTTAAACCTCAGAGTTGTGCAGTTAACTCTATTATATTGCACCAGCTGGTAAGTACATCTTCAGAGGAGGAACAGTTTGCTAGCCCTTTTGTTTTTATAAGAGCACCCATTCCCATCGTACCTGGTCTCTGCTGGGGTGACACACTGAAGGAAACCAGAAGAAAAAGAGACAGAAGAAGTTGCTGAGCCCCAGGTTAAACAACCTGGATCACACTGTACTGTGCTCAGCCTCAGATACTGCAGAGTACTATAAGTTCAGTTACCTTCTTCTTTCCATCTGCACTAATTTCTGTTTCCCTTTTTTGCTCTCCTTTCAACATACACCCCTAAGGTCCTACCAACTAATCTAAAAGAATTTAAAAGGAGAATCAAGGAAGCTTTTCTCATCAGTCAGTTTCTGTACAGAGTGGTGTCAAATAACCAGTAGGGAAGAGTTCAAGGCTAAAGGAACAGCAAGACTAGCTCGGCTGAGCTTGGTAAATGCAGACCTGTAATTCTAGCGAAGGCAGGAGAAAGTTCAATGTCACTCTCAGCTACAGATCAAGTTTCATGCTAGTCCTGGCTAGGCTGTGTGAGAACCCTGTCTCAACATCCCCTGCAAACACACATGCACACATCAGCAAGACTGACCTGGAAGTCTTATTTATGAAAGAATATGCATTAATTTATTTAACTTTTAGCTTCTTCTCAAAGAGTCATGCCAAGAGACAGGCATATGGCCACACTGATTCCCATCAGAAACAAGTTTATCTACTTCACCTTCTCCAACCACTTACCCCTAGAGTCAACTAAAAATACCAGTATCTCCCAGTATGAGACCAAAACTAAGAAAGTAAGGGTAATCTGACACTAAGCAGCAGCTGACAACCACAATCTGTATTCCGAACAGGTTTGCTTATTTATTTATGAACGATATGGTCTTTGTAGCCCTGGTTGACCTTGATTTCACTAAGTAAACCAGGTTGGCCTCCAACTCAGAGCCCCCTTGCCCACCTCTGCCCCTTGAATCCGTATTCAAGGTGTGCTCATCACATGTTTCAAGTGGCAAGCATCTCAGCCTTCACTCGAGCATGCAAGCATTCCCTCTGCTGCAGGGTTAATAGGTTCAGCTGCAGCAACTGCAAAAGGGCCAAGGGTACGTTTCATTCCTTTGTTGACTCCAAGATGAAAGCACAGTTTCAGACAAGAAAATCAATTCACTGGGTTTGATGTGAAGCAGACACAGCACCAGGTTCAGCACTAATGAGAGAGGATGGCCAGAGCTCCAATACCCATTTCCGTCATTCTATTAGGGAAATCTAATGACTCCTAAGGAACACTGCCTACTGTGTCATGTGTATGGGTATTATGGACAGGAACTGCTCTATGGCAAAATGAAAACAAAACAAAAAGGAAGCATATTACACACACACATCATGTTCTAGAATTGCAACAAAGACATTGACTACCCATTTAAAAAAAAGAATGTTGTCAATGGAGAAAATTCTTGATTGAAGTATTTCCACAGAATTCCACTTAAAATATCTGACAGCGTAATTCAAGAGTAGGAGGAGCATGGTCTGATCAAAAGACAATTTCCCTCAAGTTCACCTGGACTGTCAGTGCTCTGTTCACTTGTTTCCTAACAAACCTTTCTAAGTGACAGTCCACTTAGCCATCTGGGCAGAATCCTGGTCCCTATTACAATGTTCAACAGACATAAACAGTAGAGATTTATAAAAGGCAAATATATCTGATAACTACACAACAGCACCATCCCTAGAATGAAGGAACATACTCTCAACAGGATAATTTATAGTTGTATTTCATTCTAAGTTTCTAAAATAGAGGACTCATACATAGATTCATATATGGTTCCTCCCTTCCCTTCTGCCAATGTGATGTTCTGGGTTTTCTATAATCTCTGGCCTTGCAAGAGTGTAATGAGCAGAAAATACTAAGAGTAAATGTATTTCTGCCTTCAAGTAAAGACTGCAGACTGCATGGGTCCTGGGGCTTCTCATCATGCATTTCCCATCTCCAGAGTGGCCCAGGCCCTGGTCCAATCTCTAACAGCCAGGAGTTCATCCAGCAACCTGTTTCTTCAGCAAGGAGAGACCAAACCCTCCCATCTATAATCCCTTTTGCTTAAAAAGACACTGGCCTTTAGATGGCTCAGGAAAAAAATGAATTACAATAGAAGAAAGGTTGGTTAATAAATTAATGATGTCAAAATAGAACAGACTGGGCTGAGAATTCATTTGGTAAAGTGCCTTTGCTTCGAGATGTGAGTTTGATTCTCCCAAACTCATGTTTATTTGTTTGAATTGTGTGTTGGGGATGCGGAGGCTAGAGAACAGCCTCCTTATGTTTTAATTAAAACAAACAAAGAACAATCCAGATGTGCACACACTTTTGTATCAGCACTGTAGAGGTGAAGAAAGGCAGGTCCCTACAGTTTGCTGGCAGCATGTCTTCCCTAAAAGTTCCAAGCCACTGAGGGTCTCTGTCTCAAACAAAACAAAACAAAACAAAGCAACAACAACAACAAAAACAAAACCAAAAACCCAAAAAACAAACACATGGTAGATGGGACCCAAGAAAGGACATCTGAAGTTGATTTCTACTCTTAATATGCATATACACAAACTTACAAACACATAAAAAGAAATAAAACTGTCCAAAACACGTTTCCCAGAAGTTATTATTTTCATAGCAGCACAAGAAAACAGATATTGGAAAAGAGATCCTATGCTTCTGCTTTGTCTGGGTCTACCAGGAGATATCCTGAGTGACGGAAATGGAAAGAGAAATGCTTTCTCTTCTCACACTGTCAAAAACATCAGTAAGCCAATCAGATTTCTATGTGACTCATGCGAGCTGCTCATTTAGACCCAATGGTGCCTTCCAGGTAGATCACTATTTCTTGTAAGATTCCAAAGATGACAGCATACAACAAGCATATATAAAAAGAAATATACTGTACTCTGGGAAGATAATATGGATGGAATTTCCCCGAGACAGGGTTTCTTTGTGTACCAGTTTTGGTAGTCTTAGGTGTCTTAGAACTTGATTTGTAGACCAGGAAGGAGGCCTCAAACTTACAGGGATCTGCCTGCCTCTGTTTCTCATGTGCTGGGATTAAAGGCATGTGCCACAATGCTCTGCTGTGGATGGAATTTTAAATGTATCGCGCTTCCTCAACAGAGCGATTCACACATGGCCTAGCCACAAGCCTCCAAGAACCTGTAGCAGATGGCAATTCACTAAAAGCAAGTATTACAAAGGCACAGTACAGTAGACGCATGACTTATTAGCCAAGAAGGGATCAAGTGTACATATTTAGCTATGCCCTTCCAATGATTTTCCCCATGCATGGGAGTGGGAGGAGGTAGGGCTGAAAGAATCAGTGAGGTAGAGAAGGGCAACTAAGCAGTAGAGATGGACCCATCTAAGGATCTCCTCAGTGAACAAATAGTGTTCTTAGAGACATTTTACTGGGGAGGTTTCTGGGCAAGCATGGATTATTTCGGTGTCAGAAAGTGAATTTTTTATGGTAGGCCAGAAAGAAGTTGGACTACTAGTTAGGTGGGCAGACAATGCTTGGTGCTCTGGGGTTTCTAGGGTACAAATAAATACCTTGTTGATTTTAAGGTTATAACCTCATGGACACTAAAATTCCTTACATCCAGATGTCATGGGAACACTTTTTGATTCCTATAGTTACTGAATCTGGAATATAGAGGAAATCTTTAAGTACTTAATTTTGACTTAGTCCCATACTCTATTTAAAAAAGTCCAAGAAGGAATGTCTCCAACTAATTCAAGTACATATTTCTACTAGTCTCTCTAGGCAATAAATGATTCTTAAATATTTACTTTTTACCCCTTAATCCCCATTTCTTTGATTGTATGTAAGTTTTCCAGATGCAGAGCTACCACATTCAAGTTATCTTAGATCCTATATAGAAATGTGTGTATCCATGCATATGTATGCATACAGGCTTGTTAAGCATACATATAACACAAATTTATAGAAGCTCAAAGTCAGATTTATACATTTAAATACTTTCAGAGATGTCCATTATGCAACTATACTTATTTTGTTATTCCTGAAACAATTAGGTCAAATAGTTTGAGAAATTTCTTTCAGCTACTGTCAATAGTAAAATCTAAAGCAAAACTTTTTCCAAGATCATATGTCAACTATAGAACAAATCTTTCAAAATTTCATTAGTTATCAATTCATACTATTTAGCTAGGACAGGATGCTGCCTAAGGACAATATATGTTTTGTTCAAATCTTCTTCTTGAGCTAGGTATAATTTAAAATTTTAAAATTTGCTAATTTGAATTTTAAAAAATATATTATTTAGCCTCCCTCCCTCCCCTCTGTGTGAGTGTGCGTGTGCGTGTGCGTGTGTGTATGTATGTGACAGGAGAGCTTTCTGTACATGGGTTCCCAGGGATGGTTTGGCTAAAGGTATCCTTATCCATTGAGGCATCTTGCCAGCTCTCATCAGCTAATATTTTTTGAAGACTACATATGCATTGGTGTAAGCAGTTAGAAACTATATCCTTAAAGCTGTTTCTATCTAAAGGAGTTCTCAAAATGGAAGAATGCTTGTATCAGCACTTGAAGACAAAGAAGAGAAGACTAAGTTTTCACTGTATGTGTAGGAATACTGAAGCAGAAACAGGAGCATTGCCACATGCTCACATACTATTGAACACTTCTACTGTTCACACGTCTATGCTAAATGTTACTTTCTTACTTTTCTACTCAAATTTCTTAAGCCTGGGGTTCCTACTAGATCAGCTACTTGCAAACTGGCTTATTTCTGTAGTTCAGGTCATTCTAGGATCTTTTCAGGGTCAAACATGTTAGGCAGGCAGGCAGGCAGGCAGGCAAAGAACACCAGAAGATCCCTGGATCTATGTTCTTTCCAATGAGATTCTGGTATCACTTAAGCTACGTGTATATTACCCAAGAGACACCATTATACTTCAGACAAACACATCTGTTTGGGCTTCACATTGCACATGGTATCTGACATATCTGCACATGCTTCCTTGCTTTGACTAGATTATGTAAATGCTAAAGGCAGAAGCAGAAACTTTCTAAAATACTCTGCATATTTGATTTACGTAATGTGTTGACTAACAAAGAATGCTTGTTTACTAAAAATTAAATGAAATCAACCCACAAGCAGGCTCAGAGGTTAAACATTTGAAATTAATCTCCCTCAAACAATCTCACCTGCCTAGAAAAACTTAACCTTTTAGTGGTCAACAAAGAAGCCATCATTAAGTCTATAACTGTCCACATCATATGTGCTCTGAGGAATCCTATATATTTCTCAGCATATTAAATAACATTATTTTTCAACTTTTCTACTAGAGAATTCTTATCTAAGAGGCAAAACAAAGCAGTTCTAAGATATATTACATCAATAAGTTGAACAGGAACTTAGAACTGGAAGCAGTTTTCCTAAGATTACCTCATGATGGCTCTTCCAAGTTTATTAAGAAAAATAATGTTTGTACTAAAGACTGTATATCCAGCACATACCACATAAAAACAAAAGCTCAGTCTTTAAAAGTAAATGTAAGAAAGGAGACTTCAGTATTGAAAGGTTGGTTTTAATAAATAACTCTAGAGCTATGTTTTAGTACTCAGTCTTCTCTTATTATTGGTTTAATCATTTTCTATTTCTGCTACAGTATGACCCTGATAATAAAATGGCCTACTTTCATGTCAGCGTGTTTGAGGTAACAAAACTCAAGGAATATGAATTATCAAGCACTTAACAAATTACTGGGCACCTTCAGGACAAGCGTGAAGTGAAAAAAAAAATCCATCTGATCACTACTATAGCCTGGTACAGTCAAGTAATTTTGTAGCGGGATACCATCCCACTACATTTGTATAAAGCTCAGCGATTGGGCTGTATGAGAGGTAGGCGGAGTGAGGAGAGGAAGAGGAGAAGGAAGAGGAGGAGCTAGGAGGAGAGGCAGGAGGATGTAGGAGCCATGGAGAACTACGGATTTAGGACCGTCCTGGGTAACAACTTATATCTAGGTTAGTTAATTGCGTAATACTTCTAATTGTGAGGGCATCTTGTTAATTGAACATTACCAAACATATAAAGCCTGTGGATAATCTTTAAGCAAATTAGAGTCTCATTTCTACTGGGTACTGCGTGGGTGGCAGGATGGTCTGGGCTCAGCCCAGCCTTGTGGAGACAGCGTGGTAGATTTGCAGAGTCATCTCCCATGCTGGCGTCTCGTGGGTGGCAGGGCTGGTGTTTCTAGATGGCCTTTTCTAGCTGTGGCACTCGCACATGGCCTCTGGCCGCAGAATATGGCGGCAGAGCTAAGCAGAGCTGCTGTCACTCAAGATAGTCAGCCCAAGAAAATGCCCTTCTAAATTTTAACATAATTTCTTTCCAAGAAGGTTTTAAAAGCCAACTATCCACAGTCTAAATAGTATGTGTGGTACCTTAGTTAACTGAAAATGAGGTAATAATAACCTAGAGCTTATAAATGGCCTATGTTATATGCTAGAACTACACTGACTCCAGTCAGTGCAAATAACCGAGTAGGCATCAAAACTGCAAATGTACATGAGAAACAGCCTCTCCACGCATAAGCAAAGTCACTCAGATGAACAGATGAACTGTGATAAACCCTTAGCTTACTGGGCTCCATTTACTTTCCTTTATGATTAGCTACTAGTCTTGCTGTCAATAAAGTAAGGATGAAGGGAAATCGAGATTGTGTGATCTGGACAGAGTTACATCCTGTTCTTCTGTCTCAAAAGGAGGCAGCGTCAGGATGAACATAATTCCATGAAAACCGGATCTCTGAGGTTCAGGTCCGGACCCACTTGGACACCAAGTTCCATGCTAGCCATAGGTACAACACCTAAACAAAACACTGGATCCTCATACAACTGAAGACCCCAAAGGAAAAAACTTGGAATACATTTAAGGGAAAAAGTGACTAGTTAAATACTGGTTGTTAACTAAAATCTGATTTTTATAAATCTGTTATGATTGTCCTTTGGTTTAACACACAAGAATTACCCTAACACTTATAAACTTTTTTTTTTTTTTTTTTTTTTTTGCAGAAGCATATGCTGACCAAAATTTAAGAGCTAGAACAAACATTAGAAATTATTAGAGACCAGTATACATAAGAAAATGAAGACCAAGAAACTAAATCAGTCAAGGTCAACTGAAAATGTCTGACGAGATCATTAAGTCCTACCCTTATAGATGTTATCTGTGGGTGGTTCTACACAGGCAAGAGTTCTGCCATTATGGTTTTACAGTCTAAGATCTTCTGGAGGCATGTCCTTTCCACAACTACACTGAAAATGTATAGAAATAGAGACTGAAAATTTTTCCTGGAAATTCTCCACTTTCAGGACTTGGAGAGACTTGCTCCAAAACTTAGGGCTAATGCTGGCTATAGCATTGTACTCAAAAGAGATAATTAAGGGGGAGGAAACTGGTTATCTTAAATGTCAAAATGTGTGTAGAGAAAATTTATTGGCAACTCAGAAGAAGGCTGCTTTGCCTTTTTCTGGGGGACAAAAAACCCACCAACATACATGAAATATGATGGCAGACACATTCTTTAAAGTCCCTCTTAAAAACTGAAAACTCTTAGTAGAGTAGCAGTAGTGAAAGTCATCTTGAAAGTGTTACTGGCCTTGTGGCTAATTTACGGAGCAGACCAGACACTAGGTAAGTTCCTTGTGCAGCTGAGCGTGAAGTCAACAAGAATCAGAAGTTTTTAGTTCAACCTCTGACATGTGGAACCAAAGGCTTGCCCCTCAAGATGAGAGAGAAAACACGGTGTTCCCATTAAAAACGATAAAAGGACAGAGAACTCTAGATGATGTTAATAGGAAGCAATCCAAGATGAAGATGGCAGTGATCACAGCTTTGAACACTAAATGCAATATTGTATAAATAACTAAGAATAGAAATTCATTTAATCTGATGCCTAGGTATATAACTACAAAAAAGGAAAAGAAGTTCTGGCTGAAAATGCTTTCTTGATTTTGGGAAATGTGTTAGGCAAAGAGCACACTTTCCCAGTAACCTAATCCTCAGCATATGGGATTTTATAGTTGTCCTTGAATGTATTTGCTCTACAGTGTCTGGCTACTAGGCCTATGGGCATCCTGACAAGATACACTGGCTTTCAGGATTAACTGTTCCACATGGTTAATAAGCGTAGGCAGTGAGCATTTGGGAAAGGAATTATTTCAGAGATCCTCAATGAACAGATACTAGAGTGAAGCAAGCTTTCTGAATGAACTGGGCCATACCTTACAAATAAAGATCACTGTGACACAAGGATATTTTAGTTTACAGTGAAGGGGGAAGGAAAGCTGAATGTGAAATGTCTCCCCGACTCCAACGGAGCACACTCTCAGGGTAAATGGTATCCAGACTTCTGTCTTTCCAAGGACAAACACAATACCATCTCTCTTGATTCCCACTTGGCACTCAGCACTATATATTTCATGTCATTCCTTCTGGAGAGAAAACTGCAAGTCTAGAAAAATATCAGAATAAATACTATCTTGATGATATTTAGATGCAGCTAAATAGATAAAGACAACACAAGACATTTAACAAATCGAATCAACTTTGATCCTAAAACAGACAGAGAAATTTCTCCCACTGAAACAGGAAGCATGACGAGTTAACATAGTAGGTTAGAATTTAAGTATGTAATAAAGCACCATTAGGGATACTTGTCTTAAAGAGAAAAACCCATCGTAAACCAAGTGAGTACCCTGAGGATGACTCCTGGAGAAAGAACAACAGCATAACAGAAGCATTTAGCAGCACAAGGTTGGGTTCCGGCCCAGATGACAGTTTAACTAATGGCCGAACATTTTATTTCTGAATCTCTTCTATGGAGCGAAATGCTCCATAATCTTTAAGGTCCTTTCAACTCTTCAAGGTCTCAGAAATAAACCAAGTTTCCCATATCCCAAGTTAAATTATTGTATGATATTATTCCTGAAGCTTTGATTATGTAAGCTAATAGAAAGAAACAAAGCCTGAATCCCCCTGATTTAAATGAATAGGATATCAGAATCTGAAGTTATTAAGTAATCCAATAATAGCAATATTAAGGAGTAGCTATGCTTGCATGCCAGATGGTTCTGAGCATCTCCCCCTCAAGGGTGAAATGGCAACAGAAGATAATCTAGAGACTTCTGAAATTAGAAAAGCATGTAAGAGAAAGCAATGTTGAATACTGAATTACAACTACTAATAAAACACTGACAATACAAATAACAATCATAAAACATGTGAGTGGCCCTTATCCATACATTAGCGGCTCTGCCTCCCGGACTGTGAACAGTTTTCAACCTAGAGATTCTGAGTACTCTGTATAACTTAACATGCATGTTTTTCCTAAGACTACAAGGAAACACCAATCTTAATATTGCCTAATTCTTGTATGTATCACGATTTTAGAGCACTTGTTATCTAAAATCAGCCTTCTAGCACACACTTAAATAGTCTAAAGAGTAAGAAATATGGACAGCTTGGTTTGCAATTCAAGCATCAGATCAATGGACTAAGAAAACTGGAAATCAACCATAGTTTTCTCTTCAGATCGATTCTGTATTTACATTTACTAGTAAACTGCCACAAATTCTCTATCATTTTAGACTTTTAGGTCATCAGACAAATGGGTTTGTTCTGTTTTTTACTTGGAAGAGAAGAGTCAATGAAGCAATAATTCAATGAAGCAATAACTGGCCTATTCCCAAGGCCAAAACAAAGCCTGAATATGTGTCAGAAAGTTTGGATTAAATAACATTAAACAAATGCCACTCCACCCCCCATAATCACAAATTCAGTCAACCCTTTCCCAAATACAGACACTAGAATGCTAAGTCTATGATGATGGTGAACAGAGATGAGAAAATTGAATTATACAGAGGTTAAGGCAAAAATCTAGTTCAGGACAGACAGAACTCTCTTACCTAATTTACAGTACAGTGATTAGGGGTTACACCAGAGAACAATTTTGTTGTTGTTTTAAGACCATGTATCTATATACATAACCCAGATTGGCCTTGAATTTATGGCAATTCTCCTGCCTCAGCTCCTCAAATACTGCCATTACATAAGTATAAACACCATGCTCAACTTAACATTTTTTAAAAAGGAAAATAGAGAGGAGAGAAGGGAATGGAAAAACAAAGACGTTAGCTTGCTTGCTTGCCTTGCACTGGTACGCAGTATTTTTTTTGCCAGAGGCTAACACACTCCTTACTGGTAGCTTACTACTGGTTTTGTATAGACCATGAAAGAAAGCTCTGAGAGCACATTATATATTTTTTAATGATTGAAAAATTTTGAACAAAAATACGTATTGTTGTGAACATCATATGGAATTCAAAATTCAGTGTCCATAAACAAGGGTTCACTGAAGCCCAGAAACAATTGTTCATTCAAATACTGTCTACTGTTGCTTTCCCGCTGTGAGAGCAAAGGTGACAAGTTAGGGATAAGACTATATGTCCTGCAGAGTTTAAAACTTTCAGTAGACCTCAGTTTTCTTCTGACTCAGTAAAAATATAGTAAGTAGATGAAAGAGAACTGGATTGGAAACTAAAGTAAGACACAGGAAACACTGAAGTTTCTGTTCACAGGCTGTCCTTTCAATGCACAGCAGAGAGAGCAAGTCTGGGTACATTAGCAATGGGAGAGGTGGATGGTCAGGCCTTGAGAAAATTTTAATAACACGGCCAATACAGAAACTTTCATTATTTATACTAGAAAATCTTTTTTTTTTTTTATGGTTTTTTGAGACAGGGTTTCTCTGTGTAGCCCTGGCTGTCCTGGAACTCACTCTGTAGACCAGGCTGGCCTTGAACTCAGAAATCCACCTGCCTCTGCCTCCCAAGTGCTGGGATTAAAGGTGTGCGCCACCACTGCTGGGCCTGAAAATCTTTTAAACAATGAAAACTGAATCGGTGTATGTTTTCTCTGCCAGGTAGAAGTGGACACAAAGTACAAGATAAGAGAGTCCCTAATGCCTAAGATAGAAGAGAGCCCAGATTCCACCTGTTTCTAAGGCCAGTCACATGACTCTTCTAGCCTCTACTCCTTTTCCTGAAAATGAGGTATGCTAAGAAACAGTGAAAGTATTCTTTCTCTCAACTCCTAAAACTACAAGAAGAAATAAGAAGAACAGAACTGGGAAAGGACAAAACAAACAGAACTAGAGGCATCTGAATGCAAGGACATGAGGTTGTTCCTTCCCTTTTTAGGGGTTTCTGGAACAAGGATGCATCCACCCACAACTTTTTTTTTATTCTCATTTCTTCCCTGGGAGCAAAAGCAACATTGTCTGAAAAATGCCTGCTATACAAGTAAACAGCCAGGCCCTAGTCATGAATCTCATCAGCAACATGGGTGTGCAGGAACAGCTAGCGCCTGCTTAACCGCACTACTCCAATAAAACAAGGCTCCCTATCATCTCATATCCACAAGCAGTTCGGGATGGTACAGTTCCGTTTACCTACTGTGGTAATTTTAATGAGAAATGCCATTCTGGCCTTAGAAAAGCAAAATTAACACACCGTCAGGTTACTTTCTAAGGGCAGTAGAAACGAGTACATTAATTTGTTGGTCAGCTTTCTAAAGTCTGTCTTTGTTTAACACAAACTCCAAAGCATAGAGCACAAGGTCTTTTCAGAAAGTTTCCTTGAAATTAGGAACTTTAAATGGGAAGAAAAATGGTTTTAAAAACCCACTGAAGGAGCTGAAGAGATGGCGTGGGGTTAGGAGCATGTGCTGCTCTCCAGAGGACCTGAGTTCCATTTCCAGCACCCACATCACTCTAGCTCCACAGGATCCTATATACTCATGTACACATAGACCTGCCTTCTAGTAATTAAAATCATAAATGTTTTTAAAACGTTAATATTCATATTAAATTTGGAATAACTACAGGACCCAACATGTCTACATAATGTATAATGTCATAGAAGCTCATGATTTCTAATAGCTCAAAACGTAAAGCATTTCAAAATATATACCATCTTTACAATAAAATATTATCTGGCAATAATCAATGCTGCAACATGAATAAAACAACAAAATACTATGCTAAGACACTGAAGCTAGACAACATGAACACATGCTTTATAATTCCATTCGTATTTAGTTCAAGAACGGACAAATGGATAGAAAGAGAAATTAGATTCCTGGCTGCCAGCAAGTGAGTGGAAGCAAGAAATGTGGGGAAGACTGCCAGCAGGCACGTTATAAAGAAGAAAACAGGCTGGACAGACAGACAGCTCAGTGGTTAAAAGCTTTGGCTGCTCTTCTGATGCCCTCTTCTGTGGGCACTGCACACACATGGTACACAGACACACATGTGAGCAAAAAAAAATATGCATAAATATATCTCAAAAAATGAAATATAGGCAGTGGTGGTTGTATAATTCTGTAACTATAAAGGGCAACCAAGCATCTTTTATTTGAATGGTGGTTTTGCTAATGTATTAATCCTCATAAAGCAGCCGGAAAAATATTTACTCAACTGCTTTTTTGATAATAATGATATTCTTTATATTTTAGATACTTGAGACTGAGCTTCACGACGGAGACATACAATCCACAAGTCAGGATTAATCGGGTGCACGGATGCCCTTCAGTGGACACTCTGATTGTATCATGATAAAAGTAATGACCAATTTCAAAGTCTTGTGCTCACAGAGAAAATGTTTTTCACCATAATTTCCAAAGGATTCATGTAGGAGAGACCACTCCAAAACATTGATGACACCAATACAAGTTTAACCATAACATACCATTCATTTCACAAGCAGAACAAGAAAGAAAGGGTAAAAACCTTTATCTGTCCTGTCCTATAACAAAAACTAAGGTTATAGACCACAAGCAGATCACGTTGAACACATATTATCCATGCAGGCCTGCAGATGCCGCTTACCGCTTGGGTCCCTGGGCCTTGCTTCATCTTGGGTGTGGCAGCTCCATTTCCTACAGCCTCCTCCTCAGAAGCAGCACTGATCTTACTCAGAAGATCCACTTCATCTCCAGTTTTGGTGTCTGGCATTTCTGAAGTGAACATGGGTTATTCAGAATGAGTGCATTTGATTTAAAAAAAAAAAAAAAGAAAAGAAGGTTCCTACATGCTTTCATATTTATACAACAAACTCTAGGTTTCAAATGCTTTGTTTGTTTTTCCATTGAACGTCAGGAGCTGGTGCCATTTCTGACCCTGTGCTGAGCTACTCCTCACCACATGGATCTGTGACTGATTCCCAGATTTTAAATGAGGCTAGAGCTAAGTAAGTCAGTTTATTGTTTACCAAGTATCCATTTCATCCCTGACTTCTCATGAAAATCCATGAACACTCATGTGACAGTTAAATCTGAAACACGGCAGTCCACTTTGGACACCATTATAGCAAACGGCATTTGGACAGCGAAAACAGAAAGCCACTGAGAATGAGGTAAAGCTTCTGGGACTAGAATCTCTTAAAAATGTGTTATCGACCCTGATCTATGCATAGGTTTAATCAATAAGTCTGGACAATTTCAGTAAATTCTTTTTTCAACTATTATTTCTTCCAAAAGTAAAAGCTGGTAAAAAAGACAAAACAGAAAAACAACCAACTAGCCAAAACAAACAAACAGAAACACGTTTCCTCCTGAAAAAAGCGTTTTCAATGTTTTGCTGTTGTCGTTCTGTGTTAGCAGTTACTAGTCTGTCCCCATAATGACCATGCTCTCAACAGACTCTACAGCAACAGTTTCTCCTACTGGGCCACGACACGGTCAAGTGAAAGCAGGAAGTGATAATGATGTTCAAGGCAAATACCGTCTTCTGACACTTCTTTAAAGGGGAAAGATTGATTGAAAATCATAATTTACCCTGATATTGCAAATGCAAATGATGTCTCATTTTTATGTGGTTGCTGATTATCCAGGAACGCTAGTACTCTGGCAATAAAACACCCTCTGTCTAAAATAATGAGGTATCTCTCATCCAAGAATAAAACATTAATAAAACATTAACATCACTCTAACAAAAGAACATTCAAAATTCTGTCTTTTCCTTTATAATTATACAACCTTGCTAGCAATTTAAAATAGGTAGTCATGTCTGCTTGTGCAGAGAATTAAAATCTGTTTGCTTTCATACAATTAAGCTTTATTTTAAAAAATCTGATTAAGGAATCCCTTTACAAAATCTCTTGAAGAAAACATTTCTAAGAGAAAAACTGTATATTATAAAAGAGGGGTATCGTTATAGTTTTTATTTTGTTCAGGAATGTGATTTTTAGTGTAACTTCAACTTTACTATACCCAATCAATGGAAAATATGTACCAGCTACAACAGTAAATATTGATTACTGAGACTCTGCAGGACTGGCTTAGTTTAGTCAAGCAGTGACAACCTTGGTTTGCTCAGCACAATGATCAATCAATGCTTTTGAAGAGGCAAAGGTTCACATTCCCTTCCAACAGGCTTCTCCCAAATCAACAGTTAACTGACTCAGAAAACAATCCATGAACGGAATGCAACCTTCACAAAAAATACCCTTGGCTATGAGCTCACACTCAGGTGCTTTTTTTTTTTAAAAGGCAATGTGACCAGGGACTTTCCTTAACCCTGGCTATTTCATGAAGAAAGAACCGATGTCTTCACCAGTGGCTTTTTCTTTTTTTTTCCTTTCTTTCTTTCTTTTCTTTCTTTTTTTTTTTTGAGTTAGAGGCTGAGCACCAAGCCTGTTATGAGTTCTTTTGGTAACAAAACAAGTAATTATCAATACACAAAATATATCAACCCCCAAATCATGTTAACTTTAAAAACTTCCTTATTCAAGACTTAAAAACTTCGCACCATTTCTTAGTATCTTCACCACAGTTATATGTACTTAAGAACAGAAGTTCTGAGACTTTGCCAGTTTCCTTTTTCTTTTTTTTTTTTAACCTTTCCTGATCCAGTGCTATAGACACACACTTCATAGTTCACAGTTACTAGGGTCAAACTGTGATCACAGAACAAGAAGGAGGAATAATCCCATCCAGGCTGGCCAAGGACAGAGCACCCAAAGAAAGAAAAACAGCCAGGCATCAGCTTACAGCCACTCCCATGCTTCTGAAATGTCAACCTGCCAAGGCCCCCAAAATAGACGTGTTGTTGTGCGTTTTTTAAAAAAATTAAAGACCTCATTTCAGTGTTGAGATAGAAGTCATCCTAAAACAGTACTCAATCTAAAATCTGAAGTCACCAAAACCCCCACCCCAGCTTCCTTAAGTCGTGTAAAACTGCTGCTCTGGAAGTTGGGGTTTAAAACGGCTAAAAGCCCTTCATCTGGACATAGTACTGACAGTGTTTACACCCCCTCTCCAGAAACAATTTCTTTATTTTTGTTTCTCTCTCTTCAAGCCCCATACCTACAATATAACATGTATTACACTTAAAAGCATTACCAACATATTAAAAAAAACTATCATAAAAGCATCAGGGCTACAGGACAGCTGGCAGCAGGTAGTGATGGCACAAACATCTGCATCCAACTGACCTTCCGGACTTCAGAAGACAAGACTGACAGCCATTCTGACTCCACTTTCAGCTTCAGTCTCAAAGGCCACAAGAAGTTCTATTGAGTGACTTCATTCCACTGAGCAATGGTGGCTTCTCTCCGCTCTCTCTGGACATGGTTACCCATCAATGGAACAGGCTGCTTGTGTTGAGCAATCTGCTTAGTGCAGCTGCTTCACCAAGATAAGCAGACACCAGGTCTGCCTGGTGACAGCAGCGCAGCAGACTGGGCTTGGGCGGAAATCCTGTATCCTATCCCCTGTGCTGTGCAGGACCCTGAATTCCCAGACTCTGCCCAAAAGTGAAGTAGCAAACCTGGAGGTCTGCTTCTCAGGCAGGAAAAGGAGGGAGTACACACCCCAACTTAACCAGTGACCTAATATCACCGTTTTAGATGTTCATTTAAATACAGTACTTCTCAAAAACAGCTGTTCATGAAATCGGCTCGACTTTAATTCTCTTTACAATACAGACAACTATGACTTGGAAAAGTTTCCAACTTGTAAACAAAGCACATTAATTTCAGTACTACGTTCTGGGCTTCTAAAGAAAAGAACTAAGTTGTTTGATTATCTGACGATTATCCAAGATCCAGGTACTGGCTTTCCGGATTTAGAAACTGCAATGGCTCCAGTGTGACAGAGAATGTAGGCTTAAAAAAAAAAAAAGCTTTGTGCCTATAATACAGGAAGTAAAAATCTGTCCAACCCAAGATGACACATGTTTCCTGACAGCAGACTATTAACTTGGCAAATACACGACTGAGCAAGCAGGACCTCAAACCAACAATATCGACATTCTAGTATAACAGAGACATGCTTCTTAGGGTGTTAAGAAACTGCTTTGCTTACCTGGTGCTGGCTCAGGCCTGTCGACAGGTAGAATAATTTTCTCTGGTTCCTCTGTCTCAACACCACAGTGTCCAGTGGTTTCTTCATGAGTATTCTCCATCTGCAGGATCTCCCCAGGTAGGAAAGCACATGTACTCTCCGTACAAGCATTGTCTAGCTGCTTAGTCTCTGGACTGGACAGTGATGGATTATGCATTTCTACTTTTGTCATCAGTGTGTTGGAGGCCTTGGCTTGCTGGATGACAGCCTCCACTATCCTAGTGGCGGTCTCCTCTATGGAGTCTGCTTCGGTAGGCAAATGTACAGCTTGGATTGAGACCATTCCAAGGACAGTGGTGGCATGGCTTTCCTCTGCTGGAACTGAGGCCTGTGCCACTTGCTTCACATCAGCTTGGGGGACACTGTCATTGATGGCTGAGAGCCCTGTCTCCATAGGGAGGTCCCTGGTAAGAGGCTGCATTGTTTCTTTATCGTTTGGGGTCTCTTTGGAGTTACTTGTGGCACTGCTAAGTTCGGTTCCCTCCAGTTTCTCTCTCTTGCAATCAAGTGGTTCTGTCTCTGGGGTTATGACTTCCTGTAAGTCAGTGACACCTTTGTTCAGCAAAACATCTGGCAAACTTGGAGTCATTTTCTTCTCTTGGTTTAACAACTCTGAAACTGTGATGTCTTTGATGCAGTGTGATGTATCCTCTTCTCTGGGCTCAGCAGTAGCTGGTAAAGCATCAGCCACTGTAACATCCTCCATCACATTTCTGCTTATCTCACAAGCATTAGTTTCCCCTTGGAGCTGACTCTTCTCCACACCAACACTGAGAGCACAAGGCTGATTACAGTGGAGTGCCTCAGACGCACCTGGCAGCTGACTTGGCAACAGAGATGAGCCGCTCTGCTCTGTACTCGAGACTTTCTGCTTTGAATCAGCAGACAGACTCCTTCTTGGTGGCACCAGGCGCTTTACAGCCTCACTTTCAGTCAGCAGGGAGACCTGTGGGGCCACTTCCTTGTTGTGTTTAGTTTCTGTTTTCAGACAGACAGAGGGTGTGTCTGGTGAGTTACTGTGCTGCAGTGCTTTCTCCCCGGCACCGAGTGCTGCCACAGGTTTTTCACATAATCTTGGTATCTCCTGCCCAGGAGGAGGTGTTCTCTGATCTTCCCTTGACATTTCTGAAGAATGCGTGTCTTCCCTAACAGAAGAATATCTCATTGCTTTATCCTTGCCATCTTGCCCCAGAGCTGTGGAACTTTCTAGAACCACTACATTGTTACCTTCTTCAGGCAGAAGAGAGTCAGAAATCAAAGCAGCTTTATCCACACTTTGTAGTAAAGGGTCGCTCAAAAGTGTTGCTGTTGGGCTGGAATCCTCCTGTTCTCCACCAACGCCTACAGGGCTGGTATTCCCCATGCTGGTCTGAAGCTCTACGGCAGACGGTGTAGGTGGGCCAGAGGCCCCGTCTCCTACCTTATCGGTATCATTCAAATCGCTTCCATCTGGGCCATCGCTACAAGCTGTAGCTCTAAGGGGCTGAGGAGTTGCTGTTCCCTTTTCTTTCTGGGAGGGGACAAGAGAAAGTACGTCATCTTTGGTTACTGATTCACTCTTTGGACTGCTTGCCAGAGAGAAACTGCTGCCTGGAGGTGATACCTGGTCTGGCACTGGTTTTCCCTCAGTGTGGAGGACAACTGGAGGCAGATGTGGAACATCCTCAAGCACAGTCATTAAAGGTGTATCTTGTTTCAAATCTTTTCCTTGACTTTTTGCATCTAAAATACAGAGATGACAAAACTCCACAGATTTCTGGGAATTTTTCACTGTGTCAGAAGTGACTGTGTCAGCTTGTGGGTCTTTTGGGCAGAGGGTGGTGCAAAGATCTTGCGTGTTTGGCTGAATTGTTGTGCTATCAGGCAGGCTAGCTTTACCACTGTCATGTTCTACTACCAACCCGCCACTAGAAGTCACTGTGCTCTGCTGACATGCAAACTCAGCAGAAGGCGTGCCAGACCCAGCTGTAGAAAAGGGCAAGGTCTGGCTATTTAAGTTCTCAGCATGCTGTGCAATAGACTCTGAGTTGTGTTTTGGCATCCCATCCGGTCGTGGCCCCAACATGGTTAAATCCAAGGGTGATGCTGTCTCACAAAGGGCTGCTAGGGGAGTATCAGGTTCTAGTCCACCTAAAACCTTGTCTTCTGTAGCAGCAGCAGCAGCAGCAACTGGAAGCACCTGGGAGCTCTGGTCACTTGTGGTTTCCCCCTCACAGCCTCTCTCCTGAGTTTCCATTCCTGGTTTTTCAATGGGAATTTCTTCCGGACTCAATGCAGCTGAAGTCACAGCAAGAGTGTTAGCACCCACGGCACTGGTGCCAAAGACATGGTTTGTAATATCAGCTTTCTCTGTGGGTTCACGTAAAACTTGAACAGCAGTCACCTCAGCTGTGCTAATGTCCGAATTCTCAAGTCTTTCCTTTGTGTCTTCCTCTACTTGAGGCTTATCGCTCTGGGTGGTAGCATCTGGGGTAAGTAGGCTATGTTCCAGTTCCCCTGCCTTTTCTGGGGCAGCAACATCTGTTGAAGAACTGTCTGGTAGCTCCCTTCCAGAAGAGTGCTGGCATGCATCCGGTTCTGTGACCATGACATCCTGCAGCACACTGCTCCTGCTGCTCGGTGGCTGCTGACATGTGGCCACTCCAGAATATTTTGTTCCAGTTACTTCGGTTCTGTTTCCACAGGATGAAAGGCGTTCTCTGCCCTTTACTCCACAGTCGGGTATGCTCTGAAGGCAGCTGTCTTGATGAGATGCAGACCTGGAGTCCATGGCAGATGCTGGCTCCGCCTCTTCCTGTTTTCTCCCCTCATCTTTATTTTTCTTATGAGAACAGACAACATTTTCTTCCTCAACCACACTTGACAAATCACAGGAACTTTCAGCTTTCCTCCCAGGACTCCCTTGGCAGCACAGAGTGCTCTCAGTTTCTTCAAAAGGAAGCTGCTGTTGGTCATCTGTCTCTGGTACACAGGGAAGGAACTGGTCATCTGTCTCTGGTACACTGGGCACACAAGGCGAACCTTGTCCTGTCACCATTAAAGGCATGAGATTGTCCATCTGCTTCAAGTTTGTTTTCTAGGAGAAAAATCAAAGATATTTTTTAAAAACTGAGCATGAAAAGAAAAGGGAAGGGGGAACCTGACCAAGAGAAAAAGATGTCACTGACACCTGTAAACCAAGTCTTGTTGAACAAGAACTGTCTTTCCGGGCCTTCTCAGTTAATATATGATGCACTATCCTCTGCTCACACCTATGTATCCATTGGGATATTAAATTTTATTTCAATTATACTCAGTGACTGATTGCCATATTTAAAGAATAGATTAAAAACTAGGTCTAAGCCTTGTTTTAAGAGAGCACACTGAACATCTTCAAGTAACAGCCAGTGAAGACTCTTAGCTCTTTACAGGAGTGGAGTCTCTCCATCTGCCTCAAATACTGATGTAAAGACAAAGTGTAACCAGTTTTAGAACCCCTTTCAAGCAAAATATTCAGCCACGAAACTATATCCCCAAAATATGTTCAAGCCAACATACCTCCGCTTTTAGAATTAGAAATTCTACGTATCAATTTGATAAAAAGTGGATTTTGTGGTGTCCATACAGAATATTAAAGAAAAGGGAGCATATACTACCATCCACACCAACCTCTTAACAACTGTCATGGGTGCTGTGGCTTGAAGACACTAAAAATCTGATCAAAAATGATTTTTAGCACCTTAAAATTTTTAGGTAATTTAGGTTTGTTCACTTTTTTTTCTGAGACAAGGCTTCACTATGTAGAAAAACTTGCTATGTAGACTGGCTAACTACAAAGTGACTCAATCCTTCTGTTTCTGCATCCTGACTACTTTGACTGTAGGCTCGAATTACTATGCATAGTGTAAATTTTTTTTAAATTAATTATATGAATAAATACAGCAAATAAGAAATGGTTAAAACAATCATAGTTCATCAATGTAGTAAAAATAACACAACATTGTTATATAAACTATGAAGACTGCTTATTTACCTAATCTGTCTTCTGCCCCTGTATGTGAGTGTATATGTGTGACACACACACACACACACACACACACACACACACACACAGAGAATATGAAAAAACTAAATAAAATTTACAGCTAATCAGAAGTTATCAATTAAGAAAAAAAAAAAAGGACTGTGGAGGTGGCTCTCTGTTGGAGAATGCATACTTCTCTTGCAGAGGGCCTGAGATTTCTATTTCCAGCACCCTACATCAGGCAGCTTATAAACACTTCTAATTCCAGCTCCAGGGAATTTGATACCTTCCTGTTTGCATTTATCTGCACATACTTCCTGACAACACACACGCATGGGGGTGGGATGCTCGCATGTGAAAACACACACACACACACACACACACACACACACACACACACACACACACACTAAAATAAGTCTTAAAAATAAATAATATAAAAGTATCACAGACATGGCTCAGGAAAATAAAAACAACCAAACAGAGCTGCATCTTTAGTGAATTTATAATATCAAGATTCAGCTATAGTGCTATTTATTTCTACATAATTATTTTAAAATGTGTTTTCCATTTCTTGTCCATTACAATACTTTTGAATACATTCTCACTTATCTGTTTAATCTGTAAATATACTACTTAGTATATCATCAGATTGTTCCTGCTAACTAAAGCTATCATAAAATTTGCAAAGAAGACTATTGTGTGCTATTCTTGCTAACATCCTTTTGTTAGAGTGTACTAAAAACCAGATTCTCACTAAACATGTGTATGCTATATTCCTTAAGAGTATTCAAAATTAGGCTCGTAACACTCCTAAAAGTCAGGACCGCAAATCAATACCCTTAATCAAGAGTGAATACTGCAGATCAGAGAAGTGGGCAGTGTTGTCTGAAGTATGGTAGAAACAACGCTGAAATGGGCAAGCTGAGTTTCCCCAATTAGATGATCATCCATTAAATAAGAGAGTAAAAGATAATTTCTGAACAGTCTGTTTATACAAAAATGACAGGCTGGAAATAGATATCATTCAGAAAGACAGAAGAAGGCTGGAGAGATGGTTCACTGGTTAAGAACGTTGGCTGCTCTTCCAGAGGACCCAGGCTCTAGTCCCAGGACTCACATGATGGCTCACAACCACTTGTAATGCCAGTTCTAGGAGATATGATGCCTTCTTCTGACCTCTGAGTGCACTTGCATGCACAGGACACACATACAGACACACACACACACACACACAATACATGCACATGAACATGCATGAAAAGCAAAACAACAACAAAACAAACAAACAAAAATATAAAATTATTCCAAAAAAGGAAACCAGACAGAATCAACCATTTCATATCATCATAGTATAGAATTAAATCTTTTTGGCTTGCTTGTCTCAAAATTAAGACAAGCACTGGCATTGAGCTGGCCCTAGATGACCTTAAACAAAATTATTATGAGGCTGTTTCAAAATCAAATTAGCTCTGAAATAAACTGGGTGGAAAAATGATCTAAGCTTAGCTTCTCAGATGCTACAGATTCACCCATGTGACATCCATACTATCTACAATAAATGCTACCAAGAGTCTATAATGATTTTATGTCTGGCAGCCATTTTATCTTCAATGCTTGAGTGGATTATACAATCCTTATTTTTCAGATGGTCTTTTTTACTGTCAATGATCCACGGAAATACGAAAGCTCTATCATCATCATTCACTGAACAACAGTGAACAAGTTTGCCTAAGGAGTGAATTCTCTTCTTGGTCTTTAGCAACAATCTAGAAATTTTGGCCTTTTTTAGTTCTAAAACATTAGAAATTTCTTTTCACAACAAGAATATTTTGTTCCACTTGCTACACATTTGTACATCTAAAGTGCCTATGAGTATCTTTCATTACTTCAGAAATTTGTTAAGGATTTAGTTTAAAGATCCCAGTCCTCTAGGCTAGCAAGACGGCTCTAGGAGTAAAAGTGACTCCTAACAACATTCTGTTGTACCTACAGACCAGTGTCTGCTCAGCCATCATCAGAGAAGCTTCAGTATAGCAGATAGGAATAGAAACAGAGACCCACAACAGAAAAAAAAGTGTAGAGAATTTGAGACCTTGGGACACTCAGTTCTAAATGGAATATCTCCATCAAATCCCTCCCCTCAGAGCTCAGGAAACCCTGTGGAAGAGGAGGCAGAAGATTATAAGAACCAGTGGGGATGGAGAACACCAAGGAAACAAAGTTTTCTTTGAGTAAAAACAAAATGAAATATTAGACCTCTACTGCTACAATCCTAATGTTAGCTCTGTCTCTTAAGTGGCAACTGTCTTAGTTTGCTTTCTATGCTGTTATAAATACCACGACCAAAGCCAACTTGGGAAGGAAAGGGTTTATTACAATTTACAACTCTCAGGGATGGTCCATTATTGCAGGAAGTCAGGGCAGAGAGTCAAGCAAGAACCTGGAGGAAAGAGCTGACTGACCATAGAGGAATGCTCCTTACTGACTTGTTCCCCACTGTAGGGATAATCTCTTGTGTAGAAGCATCACCTGTCAATAAACAGCTGATGGCCAATAAGCTGAGGCAGGATTACAAGGTGGGACATCCAGCAGAGACTGAGAGGAACTCTGGGAAATAGTGAAGGTGGGAAGATTCCCTGTCTGCACTGGAAGTTGGACGTATGAAACTAAAGAGAGGTAACTAGCCGTGTGGCAGATAGTATAGTATAAATGGGTTAATATGAGTTACAAGATAGTGGGAACAGGACTAGTTAATGGCTTAATGGCTCAGGCTTTTTTTTTTTTTTTTTTTAAATAAATAACTAAAAAGCCTCTGAATCGTTAATTCAGGAATAGGTGGAAAAGCCAGTGGTTATACCCAACAGCTTTCTCAGCTTTCTTATACAACCCTAGACTACCTGCCCAGTGCTGAGCCTTTGCAATTTGATTCAGGTGTTTCTCAACTGAGGTTCCCTTTTGCAAAATGACTCTTGCTGTGTCAGGCTGATAAAATACTAACCAGCACAGCAACACTGCATACTAACAATGCTTTATAAATTTACATTCTAATTATGGTAAGACTCACTGGGCAAAGTGCATAGACAGACACCTAACTAAAAATGAAAACTTTCCCTTACCATTAGCTGCTGTTGGATATTCATAAGTTTAGAAATATGTCCAGTACAACTGTCTCCATAGGGTTCACGATGTGATTCAGATTCAGAAGTCAATGTATAGATGTCCAATTCTCGATGGTGCCTCACCGAACAGTCGCCATAAGGGATTTCATAGGATAAACTGCTCCATGAATCTGGTTCACCAGCATTTTCCCTGCAAGCAAACAATCTTTTGTTAATATATTACTTCTACAGCAGGCATAGATTTTATCTTCTAAGAATGATGTAATATTTCCGATTGCTCTCTGAGCCTTCAGAACAGGAAATGGGTTTACACAGCTGCAATGATTCAAGGATCTGACAGGCATCTCCATCTTCTTTTCCCTCTTTGCAAGAGAACAGAAGTGACTTAGTCATTCCTAACAGACAATAACCTAACAGACAATTTCCTAAGGATTTTGTTTTGATCAAGACACGGAAGTCTGAAATATTTAATAAAAGAACTTCTGGGGGAATCACCATCCCTGACCTCAAGCTGTATTACAAAGCAATAGTGATAAAAACTGTATGGTGTTGGTACAGAGACAGGCAGGAAGATCAATAGAATAGAATAGAATAGAATTGAAGACCCAGAAATGAACCCACACACCTATGGTCACTTGATATTTGACAAAGGAGCTAAAACCATTCAGTGGAAAAAAGACAGCATTTTCAACAAATGGTGCTGGTTCAACTGGAGATCAGCATGTAGAAGAATGCAAATCGATCCATTTTTATCTCCTTGTACAAAGCTCAAGTACAAGTGGATCAAGTACCTCTATACAAGACTAGATACACTAGAACTAATAGAAGAGAAAGTGGGGAAGAGCCTCAAACACGTGGGCACAGGGGAAAAGTTCCTGAACAGAACAACAATGGCTTATGCTCTAAGATCAACAATAGACAAATGGGACCTCATAAAATTGCAAAGCTTCTGTAAGGCAAAGGACACTGTCAATAGGACAAAATGGCAACCAACAGATTGGAAAAAGATCTTTACCAATCCTACATCTGATAGAGGGCAAATATCCAATATATGTAAAGAACTCAAGAAGTTAGACTTCAGAGAAACAAATAACCCTATTAAAAAATGGGATACAGAGCTAAACAAAACATTCTCAAGTGAGGAAACTCGAATGGCCAAGAAGCACCTAAAGAAATGTTCAACACCTTTAGTCATCAGGGGAATGCAAATCAAAACAACCCTGAGATTCCACCTCACACCAGTCAGAATGGCTAAGATCAAAAACTCAGGTGACAGCAGATGCTGGTGAGGATGTGGAGAAAGAGGAACACTACTCCATTGTTGGTGGGATTGTAAGCTGGTACAACCACTCTGGAAATCAGTCTGAAGGATCCTTACTTATAATAAGCAGCCTTATTTATAATAGCTAGAAGCTGGAAAGAACTCAGATTCAACAGAGGAATGAATACAGAAAAATGTGGTACATTTACACAATGGAGTACTACTCAGCTATTAAAAACAATGACTGCATGAAATTCTTAGACATATGAATGGAACTAGAAAGTATCATCCTGAGTGAGGTAACCCAGTCACAAAAGAACACACATGGTATGCACTCACTGATAAATGGATATTAGCCCAAAAGCTGAGAATACCTAAGATAC
This sequence comes from Rhabdomys pumilio, assembly GCA_030674055.1. Classification (NCBI taxonomy): domain Eukaryota; kingdom Metazoa; phylum Chordata; class Mammalia; order Rodentia; family Muridae; genus Rhabdomys; species Rhabdomys pumilio. The sequence goes on along the minus strand of JANHMN010000003.1, from coordinate 69,770,006 downwards.
AATTCACAGATCACATGAGGCTCAGGAAAAAGGAAGACCAAAGTGTGGATGCTTCAGTGCTTCTTAGAAGGGGGAACAAAATATTCACAGGAGGAAATGTGGAGACAAAGTGTGGAGCAGAGACTGAAGGAAAGACTGCCCCACCTGGGAATCCAACCCATATAGAGTCACCAAATGCAGACACTATTTCGAATGCCAAGAAGTGCTTGCTGACAGGAGCCTGATACAGCTGTCTTCTGAAATGCTCTTTCAGAGCCTGGCAAATACAGAGGAGGATGCTCTCAGCCAACCATTGGACTGACCATGGGGTCACCAACGGAGGAGTTAGAGAAAGGACTGAAGGAGCTGAAGAGGTTTGTAACCCCACAGGAAGAACAACAATATCAACCAACCAGACACCCCCCAGAGCTCCCAAAAACAAAACCACCAACCAAAGAGTACACATGGAGGGACCCATGACTCTAGTCGTATATGTAGCAGAGGATAACCTTGTCAGGCATCAATGGGAGAAGATGCCCTTGGTCCTGTGAAGGCTAGATGCCCCAGTGGGAATGGGGAATGCCAGGATGGGGAGGCAGGAGTGGGTGAGTGGGTGGGTGAAGAGCACCCTCATAGAAGCTGGGGGGGGGACTGGATAGGGGGTTTCCAGAGGGGAAACCGGGAAAGGAAATACATTTGGAATGTAAATAAAGAAAATATCCAATAAAGGAATGTTTATTATACCATGGTAATAATCAAATAATGAACTATAAGAATAATGGCTTCAATCTGGTTTTCAATAGTAGCAAGAGCCATTAAGACTGGATTAAAAACAGGTTACACTATATGCTAACACAGTTCAGTTCTACTCGAAGGCAAGAGTCAGCTGCTCAATTCCTATAAAATACACCTCTGAAACAATAGAGGAAACACCTCCAAACTTCTAAGTCAACTACACAAGGGAAAAACCACAATGCTAAATATACTATTCTCATCAACACAAATCCTGTTTTAAATAAAGCTCTGGTTCTAGGAACATCATGTTAATTTTTTTTTTTTAATTTAGAAACCAGAAACTGGTTGTGTGGCTCAGTGGTAGGACCTTGGCTACCATTTGCAAGACCCGGGGTTTGATCTCCAGTACCAAAGAAAACACCAAAAATATAAAAATAAAACTCAACTTTGCTCGACTCATAAACATACGTGGCACACAAATAAAGTTCATATGAGTACAGATATGAGTAACTTCTGGCCTAAGAGTAAAACCGGAAAACTATTTTTTCTGATAAATGTAGCAAACTTCAGGTTTAATAAGGAAAGCAGGCTTACTTGAAAACATTTTAAAACAATTCAACACGGAAAGAAGTAACAACTTCTTTCATCAATGTTGTTACTATATCCACCTTGGTTTGTTTCCAGACAAGTGGGTTTCTTCTACACAGGCCACAGCACTTCTAACTTTACCTCTGCTCACCAGGGCCGCCCAGGCAAGGCACCCGGCACACTGGCTTTCTGCTGCATGAAGACATGTGAAGACATGTGTGGGTTTAAGATGAACAGGGATGAAAGACATCATCAGTGCACCATACGCTTTCATATTCTCCCTGTCTATATTTTGGCACACATTTCACGTTAAGGAGCCTCTTCTGCTTTCTTCTTGGAAGCTCTAATCCTAGGTGTTGCATCCTTTTTCTGTTAGTCAGATACAATGTATAATGCACAGAGTTGAGATTACTGGATTTAAATCCATGTATTGAATTTCTTGCCTATATGTTATAAAAAGTGTCCTAATTTCTCTGAAACTTAGTTCTAGAATCTGTACATAGGGATATGGTAGTTCAATCACTATTTCAAGAAACAGATAAAATAAACATCAAGTGCTAGGCACAGGGAAGGTACAGCTTGTGTTGCCTGTCACTCCCCATCCTGCCTTTACCATGGTCCACCCACACACTCTACCATTCTCAAAGCATGGACCTTCTTTATATATAAAATCCCCGCAGTTTTCATTCTAAAGTCGCTTTCTTTGTTTAGTATACTTCGTATCCACAAAGGATCTACTCAGCATTGTTTTAAGTAGAACCCATCCTATATCTTACCATAGGTAATTAAGTGGTTCCTTAGCTTTAACTTGTGCCTGGTTACCTAAAGTTTACTTTGGAAGCTGTATGCAATCATTTTATTGTAACTAAACCAAGTCTGACAGGACACAAAAGCAAACCTACAAATACACTACACAAATTTTGTTTCTTTTAGTTGGTAAATAAGGATGTCCTGGTAAAGATCTTTTTCAAAAACCCAAGTGAAATGGAGGCCTGCAGATAAATGAACTGAAAATAGTACAGAAAGCTCTACAGAGATCTCCACCACTTCCTCCTCTTCAACTCCCTTCTTAGATCACGGTGAGAAAACTTCCATTATGATGAAAGCAATAGGTATTTTATAATCAACTGGCACTTACACAGTACAGACATCATTTTATGACTACACTAGACAGTATTAAGTGTCTTAAATTGCCACATTCAAACAGATCCTGAAAAAAACCTTCAAACTTTCAAACTTCTTATCAAAGGTGATTTATACTGTTTTCAAACATTCTCGTGAGCCCTAAATTGTGTGGTTTCTTGCGTGGCTCCGGAAAACACTCTTCTGAGCTCGGCATAACTACTGTGGTTTAGTTACTTATCTTTAGCCTCACCTGGGGACAAGGGACACGTGTCTTCTGAACAACATGTTTCTCCACTGTTTACTGTACACCCCCTTGTCACGTTTTAGGTGCTCAGGTATTTGTTAAAATTTTACTCCAGAGGGGGAAAAAGTAAGAATTACTTTGCTTCTGGAGTGGTGGACAGATAACCTAAAAACAAAAGAAAACTTCCAAATGGCCCAACATATTAAGTACTCAAGATTTAAAAATCAGAAACAGCATGAAGAAACCTGAAGCCCCTAATAACCTAATGGGAGAAATTTACTTAAAAGATGATTACTGGGTTGCTAATAAAAGATGAAAATAAACTGTAATAGATTACAAAGTTTTCTTAATGCAATTTACACTACTCCCCATTGTTCTTAGATTACAATATGACCCTCAGGCTGGCCCAGAACTCATGATTCTTCTGTTTTGGTCTGCCTAATGCTGTAAACACACAAAGATAAAGTAAGTATAACAGAAAGTTAGCAAATGGTGAATTTAGATGATGAACATACAAAAGTTCTTAGTATTATCTTTCCATTGAGTTAAAAAATCAACACAAAAAGTTAAATACCAAGCAATTTAATACATGCAGAGGTGGTATTAATTCTTTCATTTTTTGTGTTTTTATTTATAAGGTAGCAGGGAAATACTATTTCTAGAAAAAACTAGGGACTTATAAGATTCAACGGCCTTGATAAGTACTTGAAGTGTATTATTTAATCTTCATATAAGTATTTGCAAACAGTTATTATTCCTACTTAGGGTGAGGAAATTGAGGCTCAAACAATATATATATATATATATATATACACACACACACACACATATATATGTATGTATATATATAAATATAAAACTTACTAGCACTGATTAATATGTGTATAAGATCAAACTTTACCACTTATAGAAATAACAGGGTAAAAGTTAACCTCTTTAAGCATACAATTTGACATAAAATGGTAATAATCCCTTTATAAAGTATGGCAATTAACACTGGCATACACCTGAAGTCAGTAAGTATGAACACCCTCCGTCCTCAGCACATCACCAATAAGTAAGGGGATAAAAAAATAATTTGTCTGATTACAAGGTGGGCTGGCTCCACACCTGCAATGACTCCACCTGCCTCCAAAAAGAAGTTTTCCAAGTCCATCCACAGAATTACTCAGCAGTATGGTAAGCACTGGTGACATTCTAATCAGATGGAGCAGAAATGGCCAACCTGAGTTCTCAATGCCTAGATGTTCCAGACTGAGCATCTTCAGCTCCAGCGAAGTGCAGCTAACCAGGAAGGCTGCTATGTATGCTGCAAGTGTCATCCCCATGTCGTTCACAAGCTGACCCGCCACACAGTCATCCTTTATGACTGTAAAGGAGGAAAATGCTCTATTTGCTATACCAGTTTACCCGAAACTCATCTATGCTCAACTGACACCTTTTCAGAGGCTAAGCCACAGGTCAGCTAGAGGAACATGAAGAGTGTTAATCTTTGAGTAGAAGTGTAACCTAATACCCAACCTAGCTAAAATGTTTCTTTAGATTACAATTTAAAATAGTACACGAGGCATTATGAATGTCTAAATTTTAAGTTTTGAAAGCATGTATACTGTGTTTACAAAGCTCCAGAAGATATTTATTAAAATGTTGACTTGCTATAAAATGCAAATATAAGTCTTATCAAACAGGAAGGGACTGGGTCAACATAAGAAGCCATTTTTTGAAAATGTACTAAGTTATAAGTATTTGTTTCAAATGTTCATACTGGTCTTTTTTGTATTATGGATAAACTCCCAAAATCTTGTTGAAAAGATAACATGGCATTGTATTTATAAATGCACTGTACCTAGAGCCTATCTCTTGTTTGTACTGTAAATCAAAAGCTCAGAAACTGTATACAAACTTCATTTCCTAAAACTGTGTCTCTTCTTACTTTCCAACATTAACTACCACTGTAGTAGTTTCAAATTATGGCAACATCCAAATGTAACAAAAGTTTAATATAATATGCAAGAGAAGTCCATCAGGTATATTAAGTACTTGCTTCACAAATTTTACAGGATCCACAACACATTTTTCAACTCTAGAATAATATAAATTAGAAGTTGTTCTATAGAGATACAGTTATAGCATCCAAACTGAGTCTATAATTGGCATCAAATCTAGTAGTTTACATATATGCAATTCAACAAAATTCAATATCCCTACAGTAGACTTCAACTAATACCAAGTAACCTAGCTGCCACAAAACAGTCAATAAATTAGCTCTCTCCTGTTTTCCCTTGCAACTTCAAAAAAAAAAAAAAAAAAAAATCAGGCTTAATGCTAACATACATACAAACCTTCAACAAATTAACTACAGAGAAACAGTCTTTCCAGACTTAGTAACACTAGTCATTCAGGAGAAGTCCAAGCTACTTCTCGTTCAATTACAACAAAATGCTAGTGAAAAGCAGTAGGGAAAACTAATTATAATACGTGGGTTTGAAAGCTGATACTTACACTTGTCTGCCCAAACACCATGAATATCTCAAGCCCATCCTATGTGGGTTCTGGACTCATACTATCACTTTAAGAAAAGATAAAAACACTGGGGCCAACCCTCTCAAGTGGGTTGTTCTACCCTGAGCCTACTTTTGACAAGGAACTGCAAGATCTGGTGGTTCCTTATTTGAGAGCTCCTGCAATACCTCTCATGAAACCACATCACTATAACATTGCCAAACCTCAAGGGGGCTTACGACATCAACCACAATGCCACTGAAATGGAGCTGAAAAGTCTAAATTCCAGAAGAGCAACAACTAGACCAAGGGAAAAAGAGTTATTTTACATAAAATGGAGCAGTCATCTTAGCTAGATATTGTCAGATAATGTTCATATATATGCAGATTCACTAGAAATATTATTGGCTTTCCTCTCTCTCTTTTTTTTGGGGGGGGGTTTTAAGGTGGAGGATGTATTGGTCCCTTGTTCATTACTATAAGGAAATACATTAGGCTGCATAGGTACAAACAAAAGAGGTTTATTAGAATAGTTTTGAGGCTAAAAGTTAAGGTAACAGCATAGACTCTGGGAAGACTCTCCTTGGTTGTATCATCTCATGGTGGATGGCACTGAATTCCAAAGCATGTATGGAAACAGGGGTCATAGTATTAGATAAAAGCTAAAGAATGTCTTGGGGGTTAGGTTTAGACTGTTATAACCAGCTTTGATTACAAGAACTGCATTCATCTCTTCCAAGTGTGGTCCTCTTAGACTTTAGGGTTGTCTAATATGTCTCACCTTCTAAGACCACTGTACTGAGGATCAACACACGAGCCCAAAACCCTATCCAAACCAAAGTAGGAGACTGAATTGTTTCTGTCCCCTAAGTAATCAGCACAGGAAAAATATAAAGGAAGAGAAAAGCGAAGAAGACACATAATTTGAGCAAGTATTATCTATCATTAGCACCAAACGTCTGTCTGTTTATTCAAAATTTAAGTGGCCAATGATCAAATAAATGGGGAGGTTATGCCAACTTATCAGTGAAAGCGCTCTTCTGATAAAGGAAATAAACACTTTCCAAGCTCTTTCTAGATAATGTAAAATACAAACTTCTTATATGCTTTTTAATATACAAGTTCTACTGGCTACAGTATAAAATATTCATTTAATATAAAAGTAAAGTCCTACAACTGTTGATATTAATTGCAGAACTACTACCAATTTTCATAAGAACAAGACAACTAGATTTACGATATCAGTATGGAGAAAATGTACTGGTACTAGATAACTTAGGAAGAACATTTTGTTTCTTAAGCCAAATGTCTATAAAAATTGAAAGGTATAAGCAAGAACTACAAATACTGGAGTTTTATAAACTTTCAAAATAGCATTTATTAACATTACAAAGGTCTAGGTGTGCTGGAGAAGGCTCACAGGGTATGTGACAGCTGTGCAAGCATGAACAAATTTGTTCAGCTCTCCAGCCCCATATCGAGAGCCAGAGGTGGGGCATAAACCAGTAACTGCAGAGCTGGGGGGCAGGGCCTGGATCAGAAAGATCCTGGAACCTCACCGGTAAGACGACCTACCAACTGAGAATTTCCTAGTTCAGTAAGATACTGTCTCAAAAAATAAGGTGGGGTGCTTAACTAGGAGTCAAGTTCAGGCCTCTAAATGTGTATACATAGGCATGTATACCAACACATACCAATGCAGACATGAATATTGAATATTAATGTTAAATAATATATAATTAATATAAATATCAAATAAAAATTAAGCTAAAAATAAAAAACAGTAAAAGAATTCTAAAATTATAGTTATCTCGTTCTATTTAACCATTTGGCATTTAATAGAATGTTCTTTTATAAATTGTGTTTTATAGAAAAGATAAAAAGAATAACCACACTGCCATCTCCAGATTTTATTGAAAAGAAGATGTTATCAAGGATAAACCATCCACAATCCACAAATAAAATATAAGCAATAAATGTGTCTGTGGAAAAATTAGGCACCCAATTCATTAATTTCACTAAGATCAAAATAAAACTCTAATTAAAGTACTTAAGGAATACAAATCCTTCTCTGTGTCTGTGGACACTAAACATGTAACATTGTCAAAATGACTGCTATACAATGCCAGCCAATTTAGGCAGCTAAAGGAATGTTGTTACTGGTTTAAATAAGAATGTTAATACAAATGCTTTCAACAAAACATGTCACTAAAAACTTTCATAACTTATAATACAACTAATTATAGATATTACTGATGTAGCATCAAAAGGCACATTCACAGTTAAATGACTGAAGGATGATCTAATACATGACAATATGGAGAAGTCCTTCCACTTTAAGGACAAGGTGTCAAAAGTTTAACTACTAAACTGTAATAAATGTACAAGATTGTAATTCAGTTTTTAAAACCATACAACTTCACTCCATGCTACTAATACTCAATTTGAGCCAAACATATTGTTTTGCAAAATGGGTATTCAATGTAACTATTTTTATGAATGTCTTTCAGCATTTATTATACATATTTTATGACATTTCCATGTATATATAAGTTATTGTGATCCACTTATCAAGTCCTTAAAAGGATCCTAAAAAGGCAATCACAGTGTTGATAACACATCTTACACAATAGTCCTATGTTCTACTGTGAGGTGTACATGTGGATTTCATGTAAGAGTCCTTTTTAAAAAAAAAAGTTATTTATTTATACGAGTACATTCAGACACACGACAGAAGAGTGCATCAGATCCTGTTACAGATAGTTGAGTCACCATGTGGTTGCTGGGAATTGAACTCAGGACCTCTGGAAGAGCAGTCAGTGCTCTTAACCACTGAGTCATCCTCCAGCCCAGAAGAGTCTTGAAAGGATTCAAAAACTCACAAACATAACCCCTCTGGGAATTATTTATATTTCCTACTGTACTATCCCGTGACTGAGTGCCTACTACTTAGAAGGCTGGGTCTGTTTCCTGTACATTTACAAATGTCATCAGGAGAATTTAGACTAAGCTTAGTTGTTACTTTATGGCCTGTGACCATGGGCAAAGGACTATTTCAGTTTCTACAACTAGAAGATACAGATAATAGTATTTATTCTATCCATTCATTGGGCTTTTATGAGACTCAAAATGTAAGACAATAGCTTCAGTGTAACCAGTTATACTCTAAGTATCCTCATGAGTATTAAAACTGTAAAGTCATTATAATAAGGACCCCACATTCTTCATACAGAGGCAGGGCTAATGGAACAGGCCGCCCTTCTGTACTTAAGTACTATTATAGTCTGCACGCCGGCAGGCTCTCCTTGAATTTCTTCTTTTTCTGTCAAATTTCTACACAGGGAAGAATGTTTGCCTTGTATTTCCACCAACGTCTGTGTCAAACCACTTTTTATGTATCCTAGTTAGTTTAGTTGTATGAACAACCATTTTTCATCCACAAATAACAAAAACCATTTACTTCAGAAAGGTCATTGTAGGGTTAAAATAATATCTGAAATGTATTAACTATGGATTCTACTGCAACACAAGCATTCAATACATAACTATCTGTTGAATCAATGTTAAAAATCAGATAAAGCTTACAAAGATAAATACTCATAAACTGGCTCTTAATAGCAATTGAAATATCTCAGCATTTTATGTAAATACTCAAGAGTTGACAATCTTCAGAGAAATTCTTTGCTTCTAAAGACAGAGGCACTGTAAGTCATTTTTAAATCAACGCGTGATATTCCTGAAATTGTTTCCATTTCTCTACTAATTTTAACTTTCATTAAGTCATGATATACTACAAAAAAGAATTCTCAGCAGACTAAGCAGCCAGAATTTCAGCTTACAGTAGAATGAACTTAACTTTACTGACATTTTTACACACAATTTATGAGACTTTCCAGGAGGTCACTGTGTAGTTTATCAAAGCATCTGCACACATTTCAACTAGTTCAAACTACCACGTGACTGAGGAAGAGCAGCGACAGAGATGGGGCAGTTTTATTTATCAAAGACCTAAAGCAGTGGCGTGGAGTGGACGAACGACTTTCTCTAAATCATGTATGTAAGTGAGGAAGTCAAGGCTTTACTGAAGCTCTTCACCTCTCAGCAATCAACACAAAACACAGTATCTCTTCAAACTCCAGTACTGATGCCCCTTTATTTATTCTAGACTCTCTAAAACCTGGCCACTAAGCCATAATTTTTGTACTACATACTCTAGGTCTCTAGCTATCACTTGAGGATGATAAAACATTATCATCCTTTATCAGATGAGGAAAGCAAAACTGACAGAGAAAAAGAAGCTTAATGCACCTGAAGCAACACGCTCCAGAGTGGTGGAGTCAAAATGCTACCGGGTTTGCACTTTTAGGTGCTACCTTGATCTCAGTGCCATCTGCACAAAGGATGCAGGTTCTAAAACTTGTTCTTTATGATGTGTGAGATGGTTGTCAAATGTGGTAACAATCTGTTCAAGCTTTTCTTCCTCAGATTGTTCCAAAGCCACCCTCATCTATGGTCATCACCTCTTAGCATTCAGTAATCCTGCCAACCAGAGTTCTGTCCCTACTTGATCCATCACTAACACGTGAGAGGTTCTGATAAAAACTGCAAATTGGAAGAAATGACTATGATCTACCTGAACCTGGAGCAGGACTACACGAACTCCCCTGGGGCCTAAGATTTCTCATAAGACTGGTAACATTTTATTGAAGATAAATTTTTTGATCATAAATATACTCACAGTAAGAGAATAAGATCAAAATTAGAGTAAACCCAATAAACATTCCTTTTCTTGTTGCTATACTAAGGAAAAGTTAATGTCCATGGAATATAAAATAAATAGAAAGAAAGAGAGAAAGAAAGAAAGAAAGAAAGAAAGAAAGAAAGAAAGAAAGAAAGAAAGGGAAGGAAGGAAGAGAGGGAGGAAGGGAGGGGGAGGGGGAGAGGGAGAGAGAGGGAAGGAGAGAGGGAGGGAGGGAGGGAGGGAGGGAGAGAGAGAGAGAGAGAGAGAGAGAGAGAGAGAGAGAGAGAGAGCACTAACAAAAATATCCTTAATAGCGGCTCTGGTGACAGGAAGGCTCAGCGGCTACAAGCTAGTGAGGCAGATTGGAATCCAGGGCCTCACTCTAAAGCTGAACCCTGAGGAGATGAAGGGAACGATGCACAAGGATGTGACCATGCAGAACCTCTCATCTTCATGGTCCTGATGTGACTGACTCCATTATCATAGAGAAACTGGGTAGCGTATTAAGACTGGGAAGGCTACGTGTAAATGTATGATGTGAAGAACTTGGGTATACTTTTTCTCATCTGCAAATGAACTATCCTAGGAAGGTGTAGAACTCAAAGTCTAAAGAGATGCCTCAGAGATTCAGAGCACTTGTTGCTTTTCCAGAGGAAACAGGTTCAGTTCCCAAAACTCACTTGGTGACTCACAACCATTCAAAACTCCAGTTTTAGGGGATCAGATGCCCTCTTCTCGACTCCATGGGCACCAGGTATACAAGTAGTTAGTGCACATAGATACATAAAAGCAAAACATGAACACACATAAAATAAATATTTAAGAAATAATTTAAAAAATTTAAAGGTGCAAAATCGATTGAATGAACACAAAAATTCTATTTTTAAGAATGAGTTGGGATGTGGGAACTGAACTGAAATATGAAATGATTTGGAATACAAAACATTGTCATGTGGGCACCATGTGCCCTTAAGCCTCTATGAGTGATGTAATGTCACCCATGCCATCCACTGCTCATCATTAGGGAAATGATGTTTGGAATGGTACTATCTTGGTGGTCATTTCTATTACATCTTTACTTTTGTCCAGAATATATTTGTAAACAATCCTTTACAATCTGCTTTCCTGTTGCTGTGAAAAAAAATAGGCTGAAAAAAGCGACTTCAGGATTTATTCTGGCTCACAGGGTTCAGTCCATCTTGGCCACAAAGTAAAGGAAGCAGAGGCATCAACTAGCTGGTCATACTATATTCACAATCAGGAAACAGAGCTCCATTTCTCCACTCACACGATTTAAGCCAGGGAATGGGGCCACCTACGGTGGGCAGTCCTTCCTTACCTCAATAAATTCGCCAAGATAATCTTACCTAGACATGCCCAGAATCCTATCTCCCAGGTGATAAGAGATTCTGTCAGGCTGACAACTATAGTAACCATCACAGACTAGAAGTTAAATAGCTATTTAGTTTTTTTTTTTTTTTTCTTTTAGGTGCATAACCCTTCCACAGTCTGGTCCTAATTTTAAAAGGAGGTGATGAAAGAGGTAGGCCTTGGCTGAGAGATGTTTCAGTAAAGTACTTGTTGTGCAAGCAAGAGATCTCAGTTCCTAATTCTAGCACCCACATAAAAAGCCAGGCATGGTAGATCTGTCACCCCAGTGCTGGGGTAGAGACAAGAGAATCAGAGTGCTGCCCAGGCAGTCTAGCCAAAACCAAAGAAACAAACAAGCTCTTGTTTCAGGACAAACAAAAACCTTTCAGGTAGAACAATAGAAGAAGTCACCCTGTATTGGCCTTTGTCCTTCACTGGTAAGCATTCTACATATATGCCCAAAAGAGCAAAGAATGCAGCACAGTCGTAAGAGGTACAAGCGGACCATTCCTAAAGCCCTGCGCTCAGCCCTTAGTATCACAAAAGGAAGGGGAAAGAAAAAGAATGATGGACAGAGAAGGAGACAGCATGGACCAGGCCTATGAGGAAGAAAATTAAAATATGAGGGAAAGACAGGCAAGTTATCCAATGTTTACCGATTTTACCATATACTGGAGAGATGTGTAGTCGGCAATTCTTAACTTTCAAAAAAAAAAAAACCTTTTATGAGTCTTCTAAAATAAACCTTTCCCTCAGGAATGTCCATAAGTTCGCTGTATTTAAAGAGCTACAGATCCCACCCTCGGACTCTTGGTAAGGATTCCACAAGAAGAAAGAACAATGAACAGTCTGCTATAAGATTTGTCACTCATTTCAGGCTCACTGCCTTCTTACCATAGACCAGTTAATTTGCCTGATTCCTCTCTAATGTACATACTTCGTTTATTCATCTGTTGACCAAAATTTAGGTTACTTCTCTTCTACCTTTTAACTTTATTCGAGCCTTTAAAAAACTGACATAAAAAAAAAAAACCCCTGCCTATTTATGGCGTGATTATTTTGACAGGTGTATACAGTATAAATCAATCTACTTAACATATTCGCCACCTTATCCACTACTTTTTTTTATGAGAATGTTTAAATCTCTTTTTGAAATCTTAAAATATATACTATTATTCGGATACATGCTATGTAACACAGCTGAATCATTTTTGTTTTTGAGCCAGGGTCTCTGTACATAGCCCTGGATAGTCTAGAACATCCTATGTAGACCAGAGAGATCCACGCACCTATGCCTCCCAGGTGATGGGATTCAATGTGTGTGCTACCATAACCACCTGACAGCTGAATCTTAAGGATATTGTAGGATAATAAAGAAACTAGATGCAGAAGGACAACCACTCTACCTTCTGCTTATGTGAGGTACTCAGAATGAGGATTCTTGGAGAAAGAAAGTAGAACAGAGGTTACTAGGAGGTGGGGACAGAGTGAATATAGAGCTAGTGCTTCATGGGTACAGGGTTCCTATGTGAGTTCATAGAAGGTTCTAGAAATGGATAGTAGTGATAGTTATATCACTGAGTTATGTAACCAAATTTGTCCAAAAGAGTACAAGAGACAGACAGACAGACAGACAGACAGACAGACAGAGTGAGTCCCTACAACAGAGAGAGGAAAAAAAATGATCTCTCCTGACATACCACCATGGTTGAAATTCTAGCAAAGCCTACTAGCATTCAGCTAAGACTGAGAGAATGAAGAGACCCACATCTACTTTTTCATTGGGCAGCTGTGACTCAGCACTTTCCTTGGCTTTAAACCAGTGACTACCCAGAGGCATTCACTAAGGCAGAGGGACCTCAGTAAGTGCTCATGCTCTCATCAAGTTCCTCTACTTCCCCTCACCTTCCCCGAAACATGAATCGTTAGTGATCTTCAGCTTTAAAATAAATAAAAATCTCCAAGAGTAATTACATTCCAAATTTCAAATCCTGCTACAACAACTGTCTTGTGACACCCGGGTTCAAACCTATACTGAAGCTGCTGCAATCATCTTACTTCCCCATCTGGATGGCGGTCCGTAACAAACTCCACTTCCCAGCAAACACTCAGCTGTAACATCAACTCTGGAGGAACTGCCTTTGAAAACAGTAATAGTTGTTCTGAGTTAATTGCTTCAATTTTTAGAACAATGCAGCCTTCTCTGAAACCGTGAGGCAAACAACAGAATGAAACTGATCACTGGCCAGACGGTAAGCATGGAGGAATAGAATAGACTACATTCTGGAATGTGAGACCCAGTGTCCAAAGCTCATCCAAGATGAAGGGTGTCCCTCCTTTCCACTGCTGCATCTCAGCACCACTGTAAAGCTGTCCGAAAAGACATTTCTGCCTGGCTTGACTAGAAAAGCTATAAGCCTAGCAAATGAAACAACTGCAACAACAACAACAACAACAAAAAGAGTTCTGCTTATATAACTGTAAGCTGTCTTAACTTTTAAGCCCTCTCCCTGGTCCTTCCTGATTACCTTGTTCACATGTGACTAATAATGACATGGAAATCCAACTACATGAAGTCTGACTCAAGCAAAGGATAATATCTGAGAATCTGGAAATATGCCTCAGTTTACAAAGAGCCTCTCAATAGTAAAAAAACAGGGAACCAATATAGTTTTGGCTCACATGATATGATAGATAAATGAAGACCATAAAACTAGTAAAATATACTAAGGAAGAAAATATTCCAATGAAGAAGCATTGGCTACTCTAAAGCATTTATTCCTTTATTTATAAAGGAAAAAACCATTCTTCAATGTTTTGACTAGTAGTCTTCCTTCAAAATAGTCTTTAAAGAAACACAGAACTGAACCCAAAGACAAACAGGATTTCCTACTGCATATTTCTACAACAATGTAATTGCTTTTAACTGCACTCATGATAAACTACTTCTCTTAACTTTATTCACAGAAATTGCATTCAAACCAAAATTCAACCTTTACCATATTTTATATACAATTATATAACATTGTATATTTATATATACTTTTATATACAATTATAACATCTAACTACTAATTTCTAATTATCTTGTTCATGTCTTGAAGACATTACAGGAAAAAAATGTAGCAGAGTAAAACTGTTTCTTCCTCTGCTTGGTCATATAATCGATACACTAGTAACATTACACTACCTCCACAGACAAGATTTCATTGAGTTCTCAATAAAATACAAGTGGCAAGAAGCAGTGAAAATAGAGACAAGAGAAAGAAAAATGGAAACATGACTCACGCTGGTCTCTGACAACGAAGCCATCAGCAGGAGCAAACCTACAGCCCTCCGTCAGCACAGTCGAGGTGCAGAGCCAGTGGGCTGTACTACTCTGAAATATGGGGTGGGGCTACTGACAAGAGAGGACCGGGAATGAACACTTACTCAGTCAGAAGCTGGTGAAGCTTGTGATAACCTCGCTCCAGTGCTAGGCTTACAGGCGTTGCCCCTTCCTTGTTGTGGATGCTGAGAGCTCCACGGCCACCTGGCTTCTGTAACAGGAACCATGTCAACCGCAGCAGCCCAAGCCGCACAGCAAAATGCATCAGGGTTTCCCGAGGGCCACCATCTGTGAATGGGGAAGAACACGATAATAAAAGCATGTAACAACTACCAACAAAGATCAAAACTCCACAACAGAAAAAGACCAGTCTAGGCAGATACCGTTGCCTTTAAGTATCTGGCATCTTGAAGGTCATCTGTAACATGCAGCAAACAACTTTATTCCAGGTAAAAATTGCCTTTCAAGAAAAACAAAAATAGGGCTAGAAAAAAAATATTATGACAGAAAATCTTCAACAGGAGACAAATACCCATATAGAGAACCAAGCCATTTCTGTGCTTTTTCAGAGAAGATGATACAGGTGTTTCCACTATGCTCCTTCCATTAAAAACAACTACAATAGAAGTGAATGCAGCTCCTTGGATCTAAGGTGAACAGTTTTCAGGACTCAGATGGGTATAACCTGAAGGGTATAATTACTGTTTAAAGAATGCTCAGACAGGAATTGGCTAGTTAAACACTACAAACAGGTTAGACTTGTTAAGTGCACACAGGTCTTTAGTCCCTCACACTAAGGGCGTATCAAATTGCTGGCACTACCAGCCTTGTGTTTGCTTAATGAGAATACGAAATGAATGTTCAGGTACAATGGGATGAACTGTAAGACTACACTAATAACTTTAGGAGAGAAAACAAGTGCTTGGTTTTATTTCACTAGAAATGAAGGATCCTTCTTGGCATACTGGGTCACTAAGAGTGTGTAGGATGAAAAAGGGCTTCAGATCAGGCAGAAGTGGGTCCAGGCCTGGCCCTAACCACAGGGTGGCTAGGCACGGTTCATTTGCTTCTCAGGGCTTCACTTTCATATCCCTGGAGCAAGCCACTATCCCCTCAGTGAGAGCTGCTGTAACAGAGAAGAGCAGGTGAAATGCTAGACTAACTAATGCCTGGCTGTAGGCTTAGCCTCCCTTTCCCTGCCTTTGGCCCTGTTCTTGGGCTTCAGAGTACACGCTAACTTCACTAGCAACACTCTTTCCCTAGCTCACCCACTTGTGTGAAGACAGGTACTAGGACCATAGCATTCTAGACTTCTCAGATGAACCCAGTGTTTTCCTTTTGTCTGAATTTTCAGATGCTTCTCTATGTGGATATCACAACAGGAGTCAACAATGAAGTGCAATGTTTTTATAAACCATTTTTAAAAAGAAATTTAGTTTCTTTGGGGCTGGGAGACTTTTCATGTGAGTGCAGTGTCTGAAAGAAGAGGGAGTTGGAGTTCCAGGTAGCTGCGAGCCACTAGACCTGAGTGCTGGGAACTGACCTCAGGTCCTCTACAAGCTCTTAACCACCGGGATATCTGTCCAGTCCCAAATGCACTGTTTCCTAACGTCACTTGTGTTACCCATGACCAACATAAATTTCATTAAAAGCAAATGGTCTTTCGTATTTTTTCTCTCCCAAATCCTGTTTATACATGGATCAACTCAGGATCTGCTACATGTACAAGCAGGGATGGAGACCGAAATCAAGGCTTCAGGGACACAGCTCAGGAACAGAATGCTCATTGAGCAAACATGTGGGCTGGATTTAATACTCAGAACTAAACCCTACTCCCACAAGAAACCAGAGAAAATATTATCCCTGAGGAAATAATTATGTTTCCAACCATAAATTTTAATAAACATAGCCTCTGAGGAAGTGGCGATGCTAGAGAAAAGGCAGAAAAGGCAGAAAACGCTCATCAGGATTAAATACTTTGGACTTGTGCTTTGTGCCTCTCACAAACATCCTGACAACCTTATCAAAACACCAGAGTGCTAAGCACTCATAGACCAGGAAATATGTGGGTATTTTTTTTTTTCCAGAGCTGGTTAATTCCAGCCTTATCAGGTAATATGTCCTTAAAGTAGTTTCCTTTCCAGCCTCTACTCTTTCAAGTGCCTTTGTTCTGAGTCACCATAAGGCCCAACACCTTAGATCATGGCTGTTTTCAGCCTCATTCCCCATTTTCTACTATCCTTTAAAATACAGGTAGTTCAAAAGACCTATGCAATCACCGGATACTCAGCAATTTAAGTCCTACAATAAATATCCTATCAATGTATTTGTTTTATCAACCATTTCTTTCAGATATTCATTCAAAGGAAGCTGAAGACATCAGACTAACTTGATAGTTACCATCTATCAAGAATTCAATACTGGAATTAAATGACTAAGATACAGGAAAATACAAGTATAATGTTTGATAATTTTTCGAGGCAATGTCTCACTCTGTAGCTCTGCCTGCCCTAGAACTCACTATAAAGACCAGTATGGCTATGAAACTCAGAGAGATATGCCTGCCTCTGCTTCCTGAGTGCTGGGATTAAAAGCATGCACCACCACCTCCAGCCCATTTGATACCTGGATTGTGAAACTCCCATCAAAATGTAGGCTATTATGAACATCAAACAAAGTTCCTTTATGCCCCTTTCTGGTCAAGGCTTCATTACTAGAGCCAACCCCTGTTTTGAATTGTTCATGGTTTCTGCCTATATAAAAAGTCTGCAGAGATGAAATGCTACAGTAAATGTCTTTGTATAAGGCCACTTTCATCTTTCCTGAGATTTGATACAGCTGTCATATGGTCCATTTTACTGTTTAGTAGAGCCACTTCATACACATATCTCAGATTGATTAAATAACCATCCATCCTTTTTTTGTATTTTACTGTGTTTTCACACAAGTCATGTGAATTCAGAAGAGACGAGGCAAAGGGCAAAGATGGAAATGTAAGTGGAATTTTATCCAGGCTGCTCTGCTCTCACAGCATGGAGCTCTGCTGTTACTCTCTAGCTCCAGACTGCTGCTGCTCCTCCTCCTCCTCTCATCTCAAGTTTTATAATTCACAATCAGTTTCCACTTGCTGTGGTTCCCCAGCCCATGGTTCTTGGTGTTGCTCTGTATTTGGGGAGTTATTAAAGTTCCGTGGGGTAGGTTGGAGGTGCTTGTGGGCGTGGTGACCAGGGAGCTCCCAGGGTCTATCTCCACCCAGCACTGGTGTTAAAGATGGAAGCCACTACACTTGGCTTATTATGGGGTGTTGGGATCCAAACTCAGATTGCCAGCCTTGTACAGCACTGTTTTTATCCCAAGCCACCTCCTCAGCCATCAACTTTGCCTTTAGGTTGCTAGCTAGATTTCCTACATTGTCACTGGGTCCTTCATTACAACAGGAATTTAACAGTATCACAAGCATCAGAACGGCCATGTAGTCTTTCCAACTCTTCATCTTTGTCCTCCTGGTTGTTTCTCCTGTACACTTAGGGCTCCAAAGTGTTACTTCTATGATCTGTTTTGGTTATGGTTTTCTTTTTTCTTTTTTTTACCACTGTATTAATTATTTCTTCCAAAGTTGTGATCAAAATACCTGACAGAAACAACTAAGGAAGGAAGGCTTTATTTTGCTCTTGGTATCAGAAATTTCAGCCAATCACAGCAGGGAAAACAGCAGTTTGAGGATGTAGCCAAAGCTTATTCATGTGGCACTACACAGAGCTGCAGTTAGGCCTGGGCTGGCACCAGGAATGTCTCCAACCACCTGCCCCTAGTGATCTCTTCTACTAGCAAAGCCCAATCTCCTAGAGGCTCCATAACCTTAAAAATATCACTCAAAAAAATGTAGACCAGTCTAGATTCAAATGGTAACAAGCACACTTAAATGCAAAGGTCTATCGTGGCTTGGTTAAACCACAGAGGAGGAGAGCAGAAAGGTCTATAAGTTCCAACTGCTGTCTGCTTTCATGCTGGATGCACTTTCACAAAGCCGCTCATAGCTTCAGGAAAGCTCATGTACCCAGAAGGCATTCAACCACAAGGGGTCTGATGGAAGATTTAAATCCTTTTCAAGCTATATTTCCTGAATAAACGGCTGTGAGAGCGGCAGAGTGGTATAACAGTCAAAGGCTGTATGTACTGTTCCATCCTATCAATGAACCCAACAAGCCTGCCTCACAGCTCTGTTTGAACCTGTAGCTGTGAGATTCCAAAGTCACCACCCTGTCCACTTCTGGCCTATAAATAAATCTGCAGACCCACGAGAAGCAGTCATCTTCACACTGCACGAGGAATGGAAATATCCTTAACAGGAAGAGAAGGGCTCTGAAGAAGACTGAGAACTATGACAGTAACGAGCCTTGGAGGCAGCAATCCTTTCAGAGTTTAAGCTTCCCTGCCAGTAGGTAGGTACTGTTTGTCATAGGAGCGCACAGTTAGCAATCCTTTGCAAGACAGGGAAAAGTCCAAAGCAATCTTTCTATATTTCCTTCTTTAGCAAAGAAGACAGCTAGAAAAACAGGCAAAGAAGTATAACAAGGACAGAGTTAATATGGAAAGCTATTGAACATCCTGAAAGGACAGTGGGAACTAAATCAACCACATGACTAAGGTCGAATAGCTACTAACCAAGGTCAACCAGTGAGAATGCAGAGCCTGTGCTTACAGATTCTTCTTAAGTCTGTCATCATCCCCGTTACCAAAGCTGTGGGTATGTATGGCTGCCACCCTCAAAGACACTAACAACTCGGTTTCAAGATGGACATATTCACTAGGATGTGTTTCTCCTAGCTTTATGTGCAACAAATATTTAATGGGCCCATTCTGCTGAGAGTGAAACTGACTGCTACTCTACCATGGTCTTTCAGGAGAGACCACTCAACGTACCACTCTCCCTAACCACAGAGACACTGAAGAACTAAGGCAACTAAATAAGATTTAAAAATTGAGGGGGGAAAAAAAAGAACGTCTGTGCTGCACACCTCACCTTCCACTCTGATGAACCTTCATTACCTGCACTCAAGAGAGCATATGCCAAAAATCAGAGTGTGGAGGCTTCCTTATATAAACTCAAGATCAAGGAACATGTGGAAGAAATAAAATGGACAAGTGCTGCGGAGGTGGCTCAGTGGTTAAGAGCACTTGATGCTCTTGCAGATAGCCTAGGTTCAGTTCCCAGCACCGATAGGGCTGCATCTGTAACTCCAATTCCAGGGGATATGATGTCCTTATCTGGACTTGGTGAACACTGGGCACACATATGGTACAAACATATACACCCAAGCAAAATACCTGTATCATAAAATAAAAATAAATGAAATACAGCTGGGTATCATTGTGCTAGCCTTTAATACTAGCACTCGAGACAGGAGCAGGTGGATCTCTATGAATTCTAGTCTAAGCTAGTCTGATCTCCATAGTAAGTTCCAGGACAGCCAGGACTACACAGTGAGGTGCTGTCTCAAACGTATGAATGAGTAAATAAATAACACAATCTTTTAAAGGATAAAAAACAAATTTCTCCTTCTCACAAGTTAAGACTATCTTCAGCAAAAGTAAGAGCAGAGCAAAGCAACCCCATTGCTCTTTGTAAACTGCTCTCTTGCTTCCTCTTAGGACTGACCCATTTATCCTTTCTTTTCTTCTTCTTCTTTTTTTTTTTTTAACATTGTTTAGTGCCTTTATTGATGTACAATAGAATAGTAAGTGGATTAAAAATTACATACTTAAGATCCAGAGGGAAGGAAGGAAGACATGGAGGTCTACCCTCCCCAGCTCCCCAGTCCTTTTTTGTTTCTGTTTTGTTTTGCATGCTGAGGATGGAACTTAGCATCCTATACATATCAGATAAGTACTCTATAAGCTGTGGGGCTAAGAACTATAGCTAAAATTCCTAGAGTCATCTTAGAGAACATGCCTTCAAGAACTGAAATCTTCTATCAAACTCAACTTTTTAGTTTCTTTTTTTTTTTCAATTTCACTTTCATTTAATATACTTTTCAAAGTCTCATTGCAGGTTCCCATTTATCCTTTCATGAGACTTGCTACTGACTACAAGGGCTTATTAATGTTTCGTACCTTGAAAAGATAATGAGCTAGTTGTCATTGTATAGTTAAACAACTAGCCTGCTAACCAGTACGAATTACCAGGCTATACTCTTGTCCACTTTATTGGTGAAATAATTAAGCAACAACTAATGCTTTCCACAAACTATCATAATAAAAACAAGATATAACGAGTTAACTCATTACCTTGTTTCTTTCCATTTAAAAAAACCCTGAAGCTAAGCCAGGGCTTCTTAACTTCATGTTCATGCCTGACGTTCAGCAGGCAGGGCTGTGAAATTGGTTACATGTAAATGCTTATGAGTAGGCAGCTACATGCATTTTTTTCCCTGAGGAGAAATAGGAACTAATTTCAAAGGAGTCATTGACCTGGGGTGAGAGTTAGGGTGAAGAGCACTGCACCTCAACAATTAATGAAAAGATTCCCATAAATCTTTCATACCTCTCCTGTACAGTATTAGAAGTATTACTCTGGAACAAAATTTAATAGCAAGTGGCTCTCTTATACAATAAGATGTCCTGTCTTCCTCTGTCTCGTCACAGACAGAGATGGTACCAAGCTTGTTTCATACTTCCTTCCTTTAAAATATATTTCATAACTATATAAAATGACTGGTATAAACTATATAAAATGACTGGTGTAAACAAATTATTCCACCGCAATCATTCTTTAATAGCAAACATAAGCTCTTAACTTATGTTCATCTATCCTGATTACAACCAATGTTCCTAGATTCTAACAGAACTGAGCAAACACTACAGACTGATTGAGAGCACTCAAAATCAGATTCATGGTTGCTGCCATTAACTTACATATTTTTTAAAACTAAATGTCTTTATAAACTATATACCCAGTCAGATAGTTTAGTAGGTAAAGGTATTTGCCACCAAGCCTGGAAATCAAAGTTTTATTCCACAAGCTTGTGTAATAAAGAGAACTAATTTCCTGCAGTCTGCCCTGACTCTACATGTGTGCTATGGTATGTATGTATATGTATGTACACACACACACACACACCCCCCACATAAAATAAATAGATTAAATATTTTACCTTGCATTTAACTAGTTCAGTTACTTTTAAGTTTTAGTTACTATTTAAAATGCAGATATACAATAAAATTTACTTTGGGGAGAATTCTGAGTTTTACCACGTGGATTAGGATCCTATAAGCTACCACTAAAACAGGCTGCAGAATAATTCCAATATGCACAAAGAATTCTCTCATGATAAGAGTATAACGTCAGACCTTTTCCCCACTCCCAACTTATGGCAATTACTGACTTTTAAAATTAATTAATTAATTAATTAATTAATCAATCAATTAATATTAAGTTTTTCGAGACAGGGTTTCTCTGTATAGCTCTGGGTATCCTTGAACTCCCAGAGATCTGGCTGCCTCTGCCCCTGCACCCTGCCCTCTATGCTGAGATTAAAGGTATGAGTCACCACTGTCCAGCAAAATTTATATTTATTTTAATAATACTTTTTCAAATATATAAACAGAACTATGTACTATATAATCTTTGGGAACTGACTCTAAATTAAGCACAAAGCAGTCAAAGTACATCCAAGTCCTTATACATACCAACATTTTGTTCCTTTCCACAGTTGAGTGATGTCCAATTTTATGCTATATCACAATTTGTTGGTATGCTCACTCAGAGGGAGGGATGTGAGCTGCTTCCATTTTTTGGTGGTGCATGATTAAGCTGCTGTGGGCACATTTGTTTATAAACATTTTGGTGAGGATATGCTTTCATTTTCATTTTTCTAGGGTAAATACCCAAAAGAGGGATGCTAAGTGATAAAAAACTACCAAACATCTTCAAAGTTGGCTTTTCTACAGGCAGCATGAGAAATATTATTCTGTAGCCATGTCTGAACTTCATAGTTTTAATTTTAGCTGCTTCTGTCAATCACTCTGGGTACTATAACAAAATGTGGGCATTTTCAAACAACTGGAAAAAAAGAGATTCCCATTTTTCCCCTCAGATGTCCCAAACTGACCATGAACTTGCTATGCAGCAGAAGGTAACCTCAACTTTCTGTTCCTCCTATAGAGACTGGAATTACATGTGTGCTTCATCACACCCAGTCTATGAGGTGCTGAGATTGATCTAAGTATTCACTCATGTTAGGCAGGCACTCTACTGACTGAGCCACATCTCCTTTGACTTGTGGTTTCAGTTTGTGAACTGGTTTCATTCTTTATGAGCTTAATGTGAGATAGTAAATCCTGGCAGACCAGCACAGTGGAACAAAGCTGCTTGCCTCATGGTGATCAGGAAGCAGAAAGGGGAAAAGCCAGTGACATGAAATAATACTAGCACATTCTCAGTGATTGACTTCCTTTATCCAGGCCTACATCCTGAGAGTTCAACCAAGAACTCATCAATGGATTAATCTACTAATGAGGCTCTTACCCCATGATCCAAATATCTATCTCTCAATAACACCACTAACTGGGTCCCAAGTCCCCCCCACCCCATTGCCTTTGAAATATTTCATATACAAACCAATATACTCACTGTTAAATGTATGTAATGGTATCATCTTGTGGTTTTATATTTTTCTATAATTAGCTTATAAATTAACCTTTTCTATTATCACTTTATACTGCAGAAAGTCTAGGAGTAGTAAAAGTACACAATGAATTAAAGCTTGCAGTTTCTTCTGATCAAAGACCAGGAAGGAACAGACTAGAGAAATGACTCAGCACTTGAGAGCTCTTGCTGGATCTTACAGGACCAGAGTTCAATTCCTAGCATTCATGCTGAGAAGCTCACAAAACCTACTGTAGTACATACATACATACATATGGATATATATAAAACAAATATATACACATACACACATGCCTGGGAATGGAGGGGTGTCTGTTTAAAACCAAAAAGACATGTAGCCTGAGGCACAGAGCTTCTGACTTTTGCTTCTCTAACTATTCTTTTAGATTATGAGAACATGACCAAACTAAGTCCCGGGCACCCTTTAAGTAAGACAGAATAAAAGTGCAATGGTAATTGTTCCCGCAGTGACACAGAAATGGCAGGGTTAGGAACACAGGATCCACCAGTAAGTTCTCTGAATAGGTACAGAGGGTCTAAATCTCACATATTTAGATCCTAATGTCTTGGCAGTGCTAAGATAATTTGTGTGCTATGTGGGATATATATATCAATTGTATTTGCTCTAAGGACAGGAATGGGATGTTATTTATGAATCAGAAATATTTTATTAAAAATATACATATTAGTAATTATAAAATTTAGATATAATTTGCTATAAGGGCAATTATATGGGAAAATCCTTGTCTAATTAGAGTTATTTAATGTAAGTATTCAATATACCAGGGTTCTTGTTTGTTTTTATGCAATCTTTTAAGAACCTTTATATAGAATCAATACTCTGGTGAAAGAATTGCCGAGTTTCTCAATGTTCACCTTGAGCTCATGCTTCCCTGACACGCTCCTCTACTACTGCTTCCAACAACTCCACAGTATTTTTACAGAACCTCACATGCAAAAAAAACCCTATAATTATAATTTTGTGAATAAACAGCAAAAAATTACTCTGTTACTCTCATAAAGCATAAATCAACTGCCTTGCTTGAGCATTCAATCCAGATAGAGATGTGCCAGTCTACTTAGGCTATGTCCCTGGGAGGAGAAAATACTGCGCAGAAATTCTAGTTTACTCAGCCACTGAAGAGGTGTGAACCACAGTGGTTGTTTAAAAGGGAAGCAGAGGTACCCTAAGGCAGTTTGTAAGTCTGTGAATCTCACCATGCAAAGTGTGATCTGTCCCTAGCACATTCCACTCTGCAGGCAGCTTCAGGTGTCTGAATGCCAGCGCAACCTTCTCATCGAGAGAGTTCACATCTCCAGAAGGAGGTCCTGATCGATCAAGGAACCGTGTGAAGTTCAGAGCCTGCTGATTTCCAGCACTGGTTGCCAGGAACTGAGCTGCATCATAGGCCTCATCCTGGACGAAACGGAAGTCTTCTTCAGCGACTACAAACACAGGCAGGCCCTCTTTGGAAGCACAGAGCAGCACCTTCACTGTCTCACAGCAGTCATGACCTAAAGAAAGCACAGGAGGCAAAGAAAACTGAATATAAACTGAATATACTGATGGAAGAATCCAAGGGGGTCCTTTCAGCTTTTTAAATGGCACATAAGATCTCTCCTTCTTTAAAAAAAAAAAAAAAAAAAAAAAAAAAACCTTCTTCTCCTGATTTCTTAAAATTCTATTTTTGGTTTTCTCCTTATTATTTGCAAATATGAATGATACCTTTAACAAAGGCTAACAATATGAACCCCAGCTTTTACCATTCTGGTAACATAGTAGGTAACAAAGAACAAGCTGTAGTAACTATTGCTGTTACTTTCGAACAAGTTACAGAATGACAGCTCTAAGATCCTCTAAGGTCCAGCATACAATAGGTTCTCTACATCTTAACTGAGTAGAGTTAGGTCTGAACTAACAATAGGAAAATCAGGGAAATGGGGGGAGCCGCACAAATAGCTCCACACCACCATACAGTAAATCAAAATGTACAACAGTCAAAAGAAAAAACTTTCATGCTTCGAACAAGCCAAGGTCCAAATGTTACAGAACGGTTGCTCCAAGATACCTTTTACCTGTCCCAACCACTAAGACAATAGCATGTCAATCAAATCACCTGGTTCAAATAAAGATGATACAATGCTGTGGTTACAGGCCCAAGTCAGAAAAGGGCACACATGAAGCCGACTGTGCTCCCCGCTATATAGTTCAGCCGGCACCACATGACCTGAGACAAGCAGCTACATGCCACTGAATGCTCCACTACAGCCGAACTTTAAAGACTTACCAACACAAAGCCTCTGTTGCAGAACACTTTCTTCTGCACACTTTCCTAGCCTTTCAGAATTAAGTATTTCCAACAAGGAGATTGTATTCAACAAATCATTGACTATTTTTCCTC
Organism: Rhabdomys pumilio; assembly: GCA_030674055.1. Classification (NCBI taxonomy): domain Eukaryota; kingdom Metazoa; phylum Chordata; class Mammalia; order Rodentia; family Muridae; genus Rhabdomys; species Rhabdomys pumilio. The sequence continues at coordinate 69,744,323 of JANHMN010000003.1, read as the reverse complement.
AGTTTTTGAATGCAGTTCTCAACTAGTTAGAGTTATATGTTGCTCCTACTATCATCCATTTGATGGAGAAAGAGAAAGAAACAGAAAATCATGTTTTCCCAGATACATAAAAAGAATAAGTTAGAAGACAATAGTGCTGAGTGGTGTAAGCTATGAAGGCCCAGCTCAAGAGGTTCAGGAGAACATTAGTTAGCAACTGAGCTAGATACCATTTTTTTGTGATATTTTGGCAAAGAACGTAGCTTCTTTTTGTCCTTGTCCTAGAATCTGGCTGTTTCTGGCTGATTTCACTGGCAGAAGAGATTTCAAGATTTCAATATTCCCCTGCTGTGTGGTATCAGCAACCTCTCTTAAGCAGGTTTAGAACAAAAATGACCCAGCAGGCAAGAAGAAATACAAAATATGCATTCCAGGGAGAAAGGGGGCATTAGGAAATGTTTTGTTGGACCCAAGGCTTATGCTGAAAAGATAAAAAGGCCTGACATGAAATGGAATAAAGAAAGTGATACTCTTAAAGCAAGACTGGACTCCAGCTAAACTTTTAAGTTGAAACAAGAAAAGGCATAGGAATTACCTGTTCCTAAAAAAGCAACAACAAATGTAACTCTAAGAGGCAGTTAGGTTCCATCTTAAGCAGGCGACAAACTTGGGAGCATTGGCCATAGTTTGAGTCAAGAAAAAGACAGGAGTAAAAGGGTTTTGGAATGTTCTTCCACCATTAAGGAAAGCCACCAAGACTAGGCATCTGGCAAGGAAGGCCCTGTATGGAAGCCCCGAGAGACCACTGTATGTAGCTGGAAAATTGAAGCCTGAATTATGTCGAAGATGTCAGGATGTTGAAAGTACCAGAGCCATGGGAGGCCTGCTAGGAAAAGTTGCATAGAGGAAGTAGAACCAGCCTAAGAAAAGTGTGTCACAGACAATAAAGCTGGAAGGGTATTTCCCCAACATCAGAGACTAAACTACAAGGATTTAAGAGTTTGCCCTTTTGGTTTTTAGTCTTGCTTTGGTCCAGTTTTTCCTCACTGTGCCACCATTCCTCAACTTTTGGAGTGGTAGTGGTGGTGGTGTGTGTACAAACACTGAGTCTGCCTTGAGTATCAGAAGAGATTTTCGACTTTGAAATGATGTTGAGACTGTGAAAGATTATGTAGACTTTTCATGTTGGACTAAAAGCATTTTGCTTTATGATACGGTTACAAGCATATTAAGACCAGAAAGTGAAATGTGGTGGTTTGAATGAGAATAGTCCCCATAGGCTCATATGATTGAATAAGTGGTCCTTAGTTGGTGAAACTGTTTGGTAAAGATTAGAAAATGTGGCCTTATTGGAGGATGTGTGTCGCTGGGGTCACGCTTTGAGGCTTCAAAAACCCATGGGACTCCCCATTAGTTCTCTCTGCCTCCTCCTTGGGGATCATAACGTGCATTCTCTGCTACCACTTCAGCACCACGCCTACCCGCCTGCTCCCATGCCTTCCTTCAAAGCAATCACGGACTCAGCCTCTGAAATGGTGAGCCCCAAATAAAATCTTTCTTCTCTAAGTTGGTCTTGGCCATGGTGCTCTGCTACATCATTGAAAAGTAACTAAGACACCTCCATAGGCACACAAGTGGAACACATATACATACGCAGGCAAAACAAGCAAATACGTAAAATGAAAGACAAATCTAGAAAACCCACTAAGTACCTATGATGTGGTCAAAACACTTAAGATTGGCAGAGTATCACTATCAAGCTCAACATTAGTTTTGAATCCCTGTATCTTTTCAAATAAAATGAAAAATGAAGGAGGTTATCATTTTTTAAAACTAAGAGCTGTGTCATACAGATCTAGGAATAAAACTGGTATCAGTGCAGATGAACACATAAAGCTCACTACTGTACACCTGCTCTAGACAGTCGACTGCTGGAAGAGAAGGAACATTAATCTTACGTCCGCCTTAGTCTACTGCTACACTACAAAGGCAGGATGGGAAATTATATCAAATGTGATACAGTAAAAACAGAAGTTGTCTGGGGAACTGCAACAGTTTTCAACTAGTTTCCATGGTGTTTTTGTTTCCACTCAATTTCCTGGTAACGAGGAACATAATCAGAGGTATTTTTTTTTTAAAGGAAAAGTACTGAAATTTTACTCAATTTCTAAAAGCTATCCTATAGGACTCAGAAACAAAGAAACAAAAATCCCAGAAATGGTTGACAAGAGAAAATCCTAAGTTTAAGTGTATCTTAGCCCCCTATAAGGTCAATTTTGTTTATAATAATAGAAACAGAAATTATTATGAAGTATGAGGGATCTGTTACCCACCAAGTAATCTATAGGGAATAATGAAGGAAACAGTAAATATGGGTGCCAAGTTCCCTTGCAGATAGGTTTGGTTATCCTAATACACACTCTGCCTTTAAGACTTTTCTCTGACTATAAAATGTTATCAATTCAACCTTACCAAGTGTTGGAAATATCAGAAGGCTTCACACAAAGCACATGGCAAACAGGCACCAGAAACTGGTAGTTATACTCAAAATACTGCTGCTGTTTTTAAGTAACACACACAAAAATAGATCACTAAATCTTGACAAAGTGTTTCAGAAGCCAGCAAGCCTGTAAGACAAACTGATGCTTTTAGCACTGTAGAACTGAAAAAATAATGGGAGAAAAGACAAACAAAAACACAAGAAGCACCCAGGTAAGCAGCAAGTTATCTAAGGTTAACAGTCTTCTTAAACTCAGTAAATTCTAGGCCCTGTGGGTTAAAAGTCCCTGTGCCTGAGGTTGGGAGACTCCCTGCAGGCTTCTTTGCCTGTAAGCTTTTCATCACTGTCTACAGCATCTGCACCCATGGAAACGAAAAAACTGCTACAAATAAACAAAAGTACTGAACTATGACCCAAAAATTACTTCATTTCCTGTTAAGCTAAAAGTGGAACACATCCCACCCGGGGCCATCTCTTCTTCTGAGACTAAAACAATCCGGCCTTTGTTTTTATCATCGATCTAAAAAAGTACCCTGAAAGCACTTACGGGACCAGCCCAAGTCAATCCCACACAGAAGGAGTAGACTATAGTAGTCGGCAATGGGCTATGAACTAGATTTACTACTCAGTTTACCACAGAAGTGTTTAAGAACCTGGTATGGTTTTCTTCCTCTGGAACAGTAAAAGTAAAATGCTCAGTTTGCAGACGGCCTTCCAGCCCTCAAAAGAGGATTAAATAAAAAAATATATACACTATCACACTGCTAGATCCTGGAGACTAATGGCAGGTGAACAAATCTGGTACATTTATAGAATGTCTCTACATACAAGGGAATAACAGAGTGGGAGAAAACATAAAAACAAACAAACAAAATTACAACAGCAAACCTAGAACCTCATCATGTGCACTGTGAAAAAGGGCAGGTTACTGAATTCTGTGACTTCTGTATTTGCAGCCTAAACCCTGAAGGCAGTGCTTTCCAACCCTTCTTCCTATTATCATTACTCCCGGACTCCATTTTAGCCTTTCTTTATTCAACCTCTACCTAGTAAAATCGGAGTCTCACTGACATGCCATAGATTTGTTTATATGTATATATACTTTGTATATAAAAAAGTAACAATCTCTCTCTTTCTCTCTCTCTCACACACACACACACACACACACACACACACACCCAATATAAACAACCAAACTGTAGCATTCACGCTGTAACACCCTAGGATTACGGTGGTGGTTCACCGGCACAAAGTGATAAAATGCACAAATGATGTGTAACGCCATTACTACTACCCACACACGTGGGTACTTTTTCCTCTCTTCAACTACTTCCTGGTTTGTTTTTCCAGTACAACCCTTATATGAACTGCATTCATTGATTTTTAAAAAACAAATAGAAAAACTCGAAGCTGTCAAGAAATAATCTTATACTTGGATTACATAGACTATTAATGGATGGAACTAAAAAGTATCATCCTGAGCAAGGTAACCCAATCACAAAAGAACACACATGGTATGCACTCACTGACAAGCTTGACATCGCCAAGATACAACTCACAGACCACATGAAGCCCATGAAGAAGAAAGACCAAAGTGTGGGTGCTTTGGTCCTTCTTAGAAGGAGTAACAAAATACTCAAGGGGGCAAATATGGAGACAAGGTGTGGGACAGAAACTGAAGGAGGGGTCGTCTGAAGACTGTTCCACCTGGGTATCATCCCATGTGCAGTCACCAAAGGCAGACGCTGATGTAGAAGATGCTAGGAAGTGCATGCTGACAGGAGCCTGATATAGCTGTCCCCTTAGAGGTCTGCCAGAGCCTGACATATACAGAGGTGAATGTTCATAGCTAACCATTGAACTGATCATGGGGTTCCCAATGGAAGAATTAGAGAGAAGACTGAAGGAGCTGAAAGGGTTTGCAGCCCCATGGGGAAAGCAACAATACCAACCAACCAGAGCCTCCAGAGTCTAAACCACCAGCTTGGGAGCACATAGGGAGGGACTCATGGCTCCAGCTGTATATGTAGGAGAGGATGGCCTTGTTTGGCATAGATGGGAGAGGAGATCCTTGGTCCCAAGAAGGCTGGATGCCCCAGTGTGGGGAAATTCGAGGGTAGGGAGGTGGGAGTATATCCTCATAGCAGCAGGAGGAGGGGAATGGTATAGGGAGTTCCTAGGTGTGTGTGGAAGATGGGGAAAGGGAATAACATCTGAAATGTAAATAAAATATCCAATAAAAAAAAGAAATAGCAACTGATAACTTTGTAAGTAGGGAAACTATAAGAATTCTTGACTGAACAAATTAAAAGTTCGTAGCTTTTTATTTCAAAATACTTTTTGATTTGATAACCAACCCCTGCTCCTGATGAGTGTCTTGGGTCAAAAGAAATAAAAATTACATGGCACTATAAACATAGGGCCACTTTTATGATCCAAGCTCTGAGTTTTCATTAGCTAAAAGGTACTTGTAAATATAACAGATTTTTTTTCATTTCACAATGAAACTATCTTACATATCAACTATCCTTGAAAAGTATTAAACAACAGAAAAATACTTAAAGTGCTGAGTCTAATTCGATATCAATGAAAGTTTGTAATTTTACTACCAAACAGAAGCCTTTGTTTGAATTCTAGAAGTATATTAATAGATAAACTAAAAAGTTTTCATTTTATCCTATACCAAAGCCTTTCAAAACACAGTGTACAGAACATACTAAATCCCTATTCCATTTGTAAACGATAAAACCATTGTATGCCCTGTCTAAACTGACTACTGAAAGTGAACCCCCAAACTTTATTATACATTCTAAGAATGCCTTTGAGATAGATGGCTCAATAAAACTGAAATGACATTCTTCAAGCAGCCATCTGAAAGTCTCTACATTTTTGTTTACTTATTATTACTGGAGGAGAAGAGAGCAGGGATGCACAGGGATGCACAAGACTTCGTATGGAAGTCAAGTCTCTCTTTTCATTCTGGATTCGAGAGATCAAACTCAGATAATCAGACTTGTATAGCAAACATTTTTACCTTCTAATATCTCTCTAGCCTTCAAACTTATTTTGAATGGAGCATTTTACTATGAATTGTGGTTAGTCTCTAACGTTAATTACTGCAAAGATGAGTTTAATTTTAAGAATTTGTTTCAAAGTTTCTGAAATATTTTTACTAAATGTTCCTATATATCATATATATGGTATGCTCTTTACAAGGCATTCAGATATCTAAAAACATAAAAAGTAGAAGGGTCTCTATGTTATTTACCTCAAGATGAACTATATTATATCTCCAGACTTCAATAGAAGAAAGCAAAAAAAAAAAAAAAAAAAAAAAAAAAAAAAACCCTGCTTTAAAAGCCTTTACAACATCTTTATAGTCCTTTTTACTTTTTTTTGACTTTTCATTCTTTTTTTTTTTAATTGACATTTCAGATGCCAATCCCTTTCCCCATTTCTCCTCCCCAGAAAACCCCTATTTCGTGCCCCCCCTTTTCCATTTGGCTTTTATACAATTTTTTTTAAATGTTAATCAAGGGCTTTGTAAGTATGGTAATGCTTAATCAGAAGTGTAACCTAATACCCAACCTAGCTATGTAAACTATCTTTGACTAGTGGAGACACGGGAACTTCTGCCTCCATGCCCCCTCTCTCTTTCTCTCTCTTTTTCTCTCTCATTACCGAGCTTCTCATCTACTTCATCTTCTCCTCTCCTTACTCCATCTTTTCCTCTCGGTCCTTTTTACTTTTGATACAGGATCTCATATAGCCTGGATCATTCTTAAACTTGTTATGTGGCTGAGGATGGTCTTAGCCTCCTAATCCTCCTGCTTTATAATCTCTTTTTATTGTAAGATTCTTATCAGAAACACACACACACACACACAAAGGAGAAAATGAGACAGTCATGGTGGCTCATCCATGTAATCTCAGTGCTCAAAGATGGGACAGCCTGGTAACAGTGAGATCCTCTCAAAAGACAGCTTCCACCAAAAGACAGACATTAGAAGAGAAAGATGTTTATAACTGTTTGACATGATCTAATTTTTCCTATAATTTAGAAATGTCTCATGTTCCAACCTATTTAAAAAAATATTTGATAAAAGGTTACAGACTAGCATCAAAATGTAGTGGCTTTCTGAAGGTCAATCAATCATCTGGTTTTAGTAAGAACTAAATGTAACAAAACACAGACAATGAATCACACAGAGAACTCAAAAAAAAAAAAAAAAAAAAGCAAAAACATAGCCTGCTATCTGAATAAAGCATGACATTAAAGGGGAGCACAAGGCACAAAGCTTGTTCTTCTTAGAACTCAGATGACTGGAAATGGCAGAGCTCGCCCTCGAATAAGCAGAAAGGGCACAGAGACATCCCTATCAGAAACACCTGCTACAAAAGACAGTGAGTATTTTATCCAGGAACTGCAATGCCAAAGAAATGTACAGACTTCTAGTAAGAATGCTGATTGGCAGACACTGGCCCTCAACAGACAGGAAATCGGAGGCTATCACTATCACTGACTGACGCACTGAAACCATCAAAGTCATCTCTGGAAAGAGAACACAGACTTGGTGTGACAGGCTAGGAATTCAACTCAAGGCATCAAACTCCTTTTGTAGTTCCCCGAAGAGGGAAGAGAGGGTAAGACAGGCACCGCTCTAGAATGTCTGCTCAGATGCAACAATGTCCACCAAGCAGCAGGGATTCCTAGAAAAGCTGAATTAGTATACAGGGGTGAAAACAAACCCTTGCCCTCATGAAGCTAGCACTTTAACTGAAATAAAAAGGAAATGGGCTAAACATACAGCGTGTGAGAAGCTGAGTGAACAGATAAAACGTAGAGCGAGGCCAGGAAGTAGGACAGGGTGCTGACGAATTGGAGTGTTTTTAGAAAAAGCATGCTGAGGAAGTACCTAAGGGAAGAGAAAACAGAAGTCTAAGACGACCACAAGAACAATCTGAAGCCAGTTTGATCCTAGGTTACAAAGTTAATCCCATGATACGAACAAGATGTTTACAGTTGTTTTGGGTTCTGCACATGACCCACAGCCTTGAATATCCATCTCTACTCCTTCATTACAAAATGTTGAATGAATCCAAATGACAATAGCTGAAAGAGGCCAGTAAACAAAAAGTCTCAAACAAGATAACCAAAGCCGGGGGATCCAGTTGGGAGCCTCCACCAGTTTCTCACACACCATCCAGAGTACAACAAAGATCCACACGTTAAAGTGATGCCATAACTGTTGCACCTACCCTCCCATGGGTACTCGAGAGTCTTTCTGAACTCTGATGTGACTGGGCACTTCCTATCAGAAATCTTAATGAAATTAGGCGAGAGGAGGAATAATGAGGCTATTGAGGAGAGAAAATTCGAATCAGTAAGCATGACAGAGAATAAAAGACTTAGGTAAGGGAAAAGCTGATAAATAGAAATCGAGTATTCTGAGCTACAAGTGAATGGATGGGTCAAGAATACAAAAAGGTCAGAGTACAATGCTGACTCTGGGTGGGTTAGATCACTAGGGCAACAGTGTTCAGAATCGAGAAACACAAATGGATACCCACAGAGGGTGTGGGTAGGGTGTTCCTGGAAAAAACACACACACACACACACACACACACACACACACACACACACACACACACAGAGAGAGAGAGAGAGAGAGAGAGAGAGAGACAGAGAGAGAGACAGAGAGAGTGAGTGAGTGTGTATGTGTGTGTTGGGGGGTTATTTTAATAAAAAATTCTTTCTAATTATGAAGGAATAAATCCATACAACTCATCTCACTTCCCTTCCTGGCAGAAGTCTACCCAGGGACTTACTCTTAGAGAATCCTTTTCCCCTTTCCCAACAGGCAATGAATTAACAATGGTAGTACTGAATGGTACCTGCTAGAGAACACACCCCAAGTTTCAGATCAGCATTTTTGATATGATATGCATCCACAGGACATAAGATGGCTGGAGGCTTGAGTTATAAAAGAGAATATCTAATATTCTTTAGGAAAGAACTCACAATCTCTAACAGCCACCTTTTTTATATTTAAAAAATACATTTCAAGTAACTGCCTGGAATCTTAACAAATCTCAAAAGTAGGTAAAAATATAACAAACTACTATAATCTCAGTTCTCTGTATGGCATAATTTTCATAATTTCATAGCACTGTACATTAAGTTTGCTTATAGGAAACTGCACAAGAATAAAAAACTGGCAGACTTATCTGGCACAGTAAGATCCAATACTCAAAGTGCTTCATAAAGTAATAATTTTAACACCACCTCTACCAATAAAGGGGACCACTAGAACATGCTGGCACATTAGCCACATCAATTTTATTCTTTAATGAGAAATAGCAAAGCTATCAATATTATTTGGAGTATTCCTCAAAGTGTGTTCTTCTGAATTCTGGTGAAAACTAGTCCAACTGTTAACTGTAAAGAAAGACTAAGGAAAAAACTCAGCCCAAAACATAAATCAGTGCATCTTCAGGTGTTGGACATGCCAAGAGATATCGTCCAACAGCATCCAGTAGCCTTATCATCCAATAGCAGTGCCCTGATGACTTGTAATTTTTTTTTTAACATCATGTTTATATTTACAAATGTAGTGGTAAGTAGCCTTGAACTCCATAGGGTTCTATGGTTTATAGATAGAAGGCACTGCCCTTATGCAAAAGACATAAGACCCAAAATTAACTCGTAAGCCCCACCTACCCAAGTAGGTAACTTCTATATTCTGGGAGCTGTAGTTCTTAGAAAATAACAAAAAAGCCACACAGGATAAAGTGGTTGAATGGTTTTGCCCATAAAAAGACCTACAAGTGTCTTGGGCCACTCAGCTGGGAGGGGACCTGGCCAGAGTTCACCTAGCCAGTATTTAATATTTAATAAAGCTTGCTTCAAAATTTGGAGGAATTCTCCAAATAATGTTGATAGCTTTGTTATTTCTCCTTAAAGAATAATGGTAGATTGGTCTTTCTCTTTCAAATCTCAGGATTAACGAAGACACTGCACCCCAGATGCATGCAGATGAGGCATGTATTACTTTTTTTTTCTCTTTTTTTTCATTGCAATAAATTTTTTTATTGGATATTTTATTTACATTTCAGATGCCATCCCCTTTCTCCATTTCCCCTCCCTAGAAAACCCCTATCCCGTGCCCCCTTTTCCATTTTGCTATTATACAAATTTTTAAAAATGTTAATCAAAGGCTTTATAAGTATGGTAATGCTCAATCAGAAGTGTAACCCAATACCCAACCTAGCTATGTAAACTATCTTTGACTGGTGGAGACACGTGAACTTCTGCCTCCAGAGGCATGTATTACTAATTAGGTCTTCTGTTTTGGTTTTGTCACCATGAAACTCAGAATAAAATCTGAAGCATCATCATGATAATCACATCAGAATGTATACCTCCCAGTTATATCTGGGAGTTATGTATATCTCTCAGTTTTCTCCAACCAACTCTCAGCCTCCAATAAATTAGGAGGTTTTGCTTGTTTGTTTTTTGTTTTGCTGATCCTGATATCCTTCAATTTATAACATCACTTTATATCTAGTTAGGTTCATACGTGTGTGGAACAAACAAAAGCATTATCAATATACTTAAAGATCTAACAGCTGTTAGGTTGCCACCATGATTTGCTCCTTCTATTACTCTATACTAATCAATGTATATGTGTGGGGGGATGGGGAGGGGAGGTCCACGAAGAATAAAGAAGCCCATTAGTAATTAGTATATTAGTATATGTCAGCAATCCCAGCACTCAGGAGGCTGAAGTAAGAAACAGAGTTTCATGCCCAGCCTTGGCTATTTGCTGCAAAATCTGGCCTCAAAGTTAAAAGCAAAATAACAAGTAACTAATGAAGGCTAGAAAAGACACCATTCAGATACTCACCAGGAGCAACTGTCTCCAATGTATCAGAACTGACTTTCCGGGTACTTGTGCAGTGATAGAGGGTAGAGCCAGAAAATATCAAGTAAAAAATAGCATCATCTTCAACTTTGTCCTCTTCAGCAAGCAGTACTCTAACGACACAATCGCCCTGGAAAAGAGTCCACAAGTCTACATTAGTGAGGTTCCTGTTGGAAGCCTGCTAAATTCTGCATCTCATTAATTACTAAGTCTATCCATTTCCCAACACAGGTGAGGGTATGCAGATCTGCCTCGAAATGGTAATGTGCATTCAAACTCCACCTACAAAGATTTCTTTAGATCCATCAAACTTAACTTTCTTTGACTTGTATAAATGGAAGCAACCCTTCTGCCTTTAGAGTTGCTATATGAAACTCAGGAACAATGTGGACCTTCCACCTATTTAAGTAAAAGGTCACTTTGGAATAGCCTGTGCCTTCCGACCATATGGCATCCCTGTTCTCTTCCTTTACCCAGCCTTCCAGGAAGCCTTTAAAATGAGGTGTCATGGCAGTAACTATGCAAGCACCTTTGCAAATATTTATGATGAAAAACATCTGTGTACGTTATCAGTTTTTATAATTTGGCTTATTTTTTAAAAAGCTAAAGCTTGTAGTTAAATATATTCTGTGACATACAGCCCTAATTACCATTCTTCTCAATTATAAACATAATTTGTGTTATAACCATAACCCTACAACAACAACAGGAAAAAACCTTTAACATATCAAAGTTTAGGGTACTTAGACTTAATAATATTCTTCAAATCTTAATAGTGAAGTATAGAAACAATAATTTGGTAAGAAAAAACTGGACACTTTAACATAAAATTGGGGAAAGAATTATCTTTGTCTTTCATTTTAATCAACAATAAGATATGTAAGGGAATCATGCCACCCTGTGGCCACATTATTAAACCTAGAACCAGTAAAACAGAAGGCAGCATTTTGCTATATGTTGAAAATTCAAAATTATTAAATCAAACCTAAGATTAAGTTTAATAAATGTTAAGAGCACTTTATAGACTGAGTTCAAAGTATTTCCTGGAGCATAAATGTCGCTTTTATTTTATACCCAGTGCTCAAGTCCACCAAATGCTATACATGAGTCAGAATGAATCATAACTCCAAATAAGCCAGAACTTATTTGGTTATAACTGGAACACTCCAAAGCACCATAACACAGAGATATCATGGTCAGAAATGAATTATCATTAGTTTTGATCACTACTCCAAACTGTAGTTTGGTCTTATATACACGCCTTTCTCTGGAAATGACAGTAAAAGGCTTAAACCAGTGAAATGCCATCCTTTAGTATGATGCAATCAGCTTAAATGTCTGAGGCACAATGAGAACAGTCCATTCTCTGTAGGGACTGAAGACGTCTCACCTCGTACAAATAAAAACACAAGTTTCACTCTTTTCCTTCATGTGTTGGAAACTACGACCCATGGCCCACACCCTGTCTCTAGCTTGGTTTGTTAAACAGTAACTCCGTGCCACAGTTGTGCCCGTCCATTCACACTTACACTCTATGTCACTTTTACGTACCACCTACACCTTTATAGGAGAGGAAGTCTACTCAAATTTCTAATTGCAATTCGTTCACTTAGCTTTTCAGAACCATGATTTTCCCTCACGTGAAGAGTGTCTTCTTGCTGAGGTACTGTCTGTGCCCATACTAGTTAATTTGGGGCTTCCTTTCAACAAAGGCAAGAGATGGCTGACATAAGCAACTGACATCCTTTTAACAAAGCTTTAATACAAAATGACTAAGTTCTGGATCACTTTCATACCTTTAACATTGTTTTAAAGCTAAGTCACATAACCTTATACCTAAGAGAAGAGAACAAAGCTTTATTCACCTCAAGGCAACTCCAAAGCTAAATTCCAAAGGCACTTGGAACTGAACATAGAGAGCAAACACTCCACATTTCACAGGTGCAAATAACTCCAATTTTATGGTGGTTCACGAGTTACCTAGTGTTACTGGAGACGTCTTTGGAAGATTAAGCAAGTGGGGTTGTCGGAGAAGAGTCTCAGATTTCCGTAAGAACTTTTATCCAGGTGACTGGTTGTTTGACGCCTACTCTCTGTGAGAGAAGCTCTGATTGATCACTCTGTCGTTCAAAACTAGGCCCAGTGCACAGAATACACAGATTAGAGTCTGGTTGCACAGCTAACAAGTCTGCCACACTACTAACTACACAGATGAGCTGAATAACAAAAGTAACTGTCAAGATATTCTCAATTCTTCTTTTAGTCAGACCCAATGACAAGAAAAGATTGCATCTGTCATCAGTCTCTAGCAACATAAAGCTAAGACAGACAGTGCTGCCCTTACAAAGACAAAAATTTCTCTCTTCATTAATAAAAAGTGTATCCTTGAGCTTGATCATTTTTAGGGTCATAATTTCACAATAACTATGAGAAAGGCAGTCTATATTAGCATTATCTTATAAGCATAGAGGATCTCCCAAACAAAAATGTATAGTGATTAATAAAAATGTTATCCAGAGTAACTGTTTAGTCAACCATAAAAATGGGTTTTTCAATTTAAGGATTTAAAAAAATAAAGGAGGATTCTAAATGATGGGAAGTCTCAGTTGCCCATATCCTAACTTACTTATACAGAACAGTTACTGTATTAGTAGCACTGCAAAAATTACGTCATGATTGATATAAAAATTGTTTTAACTCTGACATCTCCATCAGAACTATATGAATATGTGTTCTTTTTCCAGACCAAAGATTTTCTCTCTACAAGACCTTGGTAGAGACTCTCTATTCTACAAGATACTAGTCACCTAGGGCCTTTCTTCAATAAGTAGGAATAATCTGGGAAAAGGAATAGAATGGAGAAGAGCTGGGCATTTCAGAAGTGAATTAATTATACCGTAGAAGTGGACTGAAGAGTCAGGATATGGGAAGCAGGGTAAATAGAGATACAGGAGAATGGAGTAGGAAATTTTGGGGGAAGAAATGGTAAAAAAGAGAAATCACTGATGTCTTAGATAAGGTTGGCCACACATATTAGAAGGTAAGCCTGGTCAGCAGCAGTATAACTATGGCAATAGCTTGCACCAACTTGTATAAACTCGTGAGAGCCAGCTGTTAATTTTCTGGGAATTCTACAAGCAACTGATAAGTACAGTCATTATTAGAAATTAACCTTACAAATAACTAAGATAGATTAAAAGCAAATATAATACCTAAAAGCCCTGTATTACTAAGTCTATACTGTACTATATCATCTTGAGATTTATATTATGGTGTGCATATGGAAGAAAATCTACATAATAGTGTGCTACTAACATTTTTTTTTCCAGGATTCATTGTTTGCCAATTCAACATCAGTAAAAAGGTATGGATAGCTTAAAATCAATCCTTGGGGGAGACATTATGTTATTAGAATTGCCAAATACTACAAAATCAGGGCTGTCTTTTCCTGCTGCTCTGATAAAATATTATGATTAAGTAACTTAAGGGAAGGAGGGCTTATTTAGCTCAGTTCCAGGTTACAATCCACCATGGGAGAGAAGTCACAGAGGCAGGAACTTGAAGCAGCAGGTTACATTCAGTCAAACAAAAGCTAACCAATGTCTAAGCACTACTGCTCAGTTCACCTCCTCCTTTTAAGTCAGGGAATGGTGTCACCCACAGTGGGTTGGTCTTGCCAGCATAATTCATGTAACCAAGATAATCTCCACAGGTAAGACTAGAGGCTTATCGCCCAAGTAATTCTAAATTCTCTCAAGCTGACAGTTAACAGTAACCATTATGGGAGCTTTTTATTCCCCTTTAGAAGCAACAAACTGCTTCCAACTGGTCAGCAAAAGGCAAGACAGAAATGATTTTTACAACAGGCCCAGTTAAGGCATAGATAGCGCTTCTGTTTTAACTTGGAAGTATGTTACTTAAATACCCTGAGCTATAAAAGAGGACAGCAATTCTGTTTACCTCATGAGATTACTGAAGGAATCAAATGGCTGATTAAAAAAGAAATAATAAAAAAGCACCTGTAGCAATTGCATCGGCCACAGTCATTTTCAACAGCGTCAGCATTAAACATGGAGCTTAACTAGTCAAGAAATCTGAAAAGCTCCAAAAACAAAGAAACCTTTTTTGGGTCATCAGTCTGTCACTGTGGTGGTGTGAATGACATGTCCTCCACAGTCTCAGATACTGAATGCTTGGTCTCCAGTTGGTAGTATTGTCTGAGGAGGCTTAGGAAGACTGACTTTGACGGAGAAAAAGTGACTATTACAGTTACTCAAAATGTTTTGGAAGATGGTGGTTGTGCACACCGTTAATGCCAGCATTCAGGAAGGAGAGGCAGGTGGCTCTTTGTTGAGTTTGAGGCCAGCCTGGTCTATAAATCGAGTTCCAGGGCAGCCAGGGTTACACAGAGAAAGCTTGTCTCAAAAAACAAGCAAGCAAGCAAGCAAGCAAACAAACAAACAAACAAACAAACAATAAATGACCAAAAAGCTTTGGATGTGAGAGCATTTCAGATTTCCAACTTTTATATTTGGGATGTTTAACAAATCAAATCTCTTCTCTGCAAATATTCTAAATCCCCAAAACAAATTCAAGTTCCAAAAACTTCTAAAGTACTTATGAGACAATTACATAGCCAATATTACATAGTAGAATGTAAACTCTATCAAATCCTTTTATTCAGTGATATCATTTCTGTCTATAATATAAGTATAAAGTATCTAGTGTCTAGCAATATATATATATTGGGAAAAGCCACCAAAACTGAGAACAATTCTTCCTAGAGAGTTGAGCTTTTCATATTTCTGAATTTGGTGCATATAAAAATGGGCATACATGCCCAGATGTACGTGTTTATGTGTGTGGGTCTATGCATGTAGAAGCAACTATATTCACTGAGGCAGGGTCTATCACTGAACCTAGAGCTAGCTCATCTAGTTGGCTAGTCGAGCTAGCCATCTTGCAGCAGGAAGCCTCTGTCCCTGGCTCTGAATACTAGGATTACAGGTAGGCTGACACACCAAACCAGCTTTTGTCTGGGTTCTAGGGATCCAAATCCTAGCCCTCGCACTCAGATGGCACACTTTATTCATCGAAGCAACTTCCTAGATCATCTTTCTACATTTTGACAAGACAACATGGAGTCTGCTGTGGCAGTTTGCCTTTTTTAATTGGCATGAAAGGTTAACAGGATTTGTTATCACATTTTCACACACAATTTGCTTTTGTTGTTCTTCTCATCTCCCCAAGCCTTGCAAAAATCTTCAGAAAGACATTTTTGAAACCTACTGTTATTATTCTGCTAAGAAACACAGCAATAAAATGACTCCTAATAACAGGTTGCTGTGCCCACAGCTCAGTCCTTGGTTCAATCCACATCAGAGAAGCTTTTTCTTACAGTAGATGTGAATTACCACACACCCACAACTGGACAGTCTGCTGAGAGTGACACTCAGTCCTCCACATGATATCTTCATCAAACCCCTCCCCTCAAGGTCCAAGGATCTAAGTGAAGAGAAGGCAGACGGATTCTAAGGGGTGATGGATGACTCCAAGGGAACAGCATGTTCTAGACACAGCAGGATTGATGCATGTTTGAGCTAATGAAGACTGTGGCAGCACACATAAAATCTGCACGGGTTCAAGCTGGACAAGATGCCAGTACTAAAAGGGAGAAGTAGGCTTCAGGTCCCAATCAAGAAGTTGTCTGCACCTGACACCCACTAGCAAAGAGAAAAATCAGTTTTTTTCCAACCCATTCTCATCGGGTATATCAACCACACTTCAGCGTTGACTCCACCCTAAGTGTAGTTGGTCAACAGAAAATGAACTCAGTGGTATTTTTGTGAACTGCTTTAACTTTTTTTGTCTTATTAATATTTTTCTTGTTTGTCTTTATTTTTATTTTTGTGGGAGTTTCATTTGTTGGATTTTTTTATTTTCTTGTGTTTTTTGGTGGTGGTTGAAAAAGTAAAGTTGAATGGGTAAGGAGGTGGGTGGGAAGGATCTGGGGAATGGAAAACACCATCAAAGCATACTGTCCGGGAAAAATATTGAGACAGGGATTCTCTGCATAGTCCTGGCCATCCTAGAACTCATTCTGTAGTTCAGACTGGTCTTGAACTCAGAGATCCACCTGTCTTTGCATCTCAAGGGCTGAAATTAAAGGTACATACCACCACTGCCCATGAGGATAGTTGAGTGGATGGGGGTGGGGGTGAATCTGGGAGGAGTTGGGGAGGGGAGTAAGTGTGATCAATATGTTATATGAAATCCTCAAAGAATTAATAAAGGTATTTTAAAAAAGATTTCCTAGCTATATACAATGCATGATCCTGGACTGAATGAGGTTTTGTAATTGCTATAAACACTATTAGCACAACAGGCAAAACCTGAATAAGATTTATACAGTTAATGCTGTATCAGTGTTCAAATTCTGGGGTTTTTCTAATTATGCTGTGATTATATGACAGTTCCTTGCTTCTAGCGAATTACATAATGAAATATTAAAGATAAAAGAACATAATGACTGTAACATATCTTTAAATGTTTCAGAAAAATATAGTGGTGGTGGGGGCTACAGAGATGGCTGGGAGGTGAAGAGCATGTGTTGCTCTGGCAGGAGGACCTCAGATCTACTTCCAGCACTCAGGTCAGCAGGTCACAGCCATCCCTAAACCCAGCTCCAGGGGTAATCTTTGACTTCTGCCCTCTGCAGGTACCTCTACTCACATGACCATACCCACAGACGTACAGACACACATACACATAATTTTAAAATAAAACTTTAAAAAAGTATATGGTGAGAGCATGATATGCCATGATAACAAGAATGAACTTGAAGTTAAGGTATATGAGATGATATTTTTAGAAATCAATTTTCCAAAATGAGGTTTAGTTCCACCACAGCACAAGGAAAAGTGAAACCAAGGAAGTCGGTAATACTGAGTAAACCTGAGCTCTGCTCCAAAGTCTTGTCCTTCTGTGTGATGGAAGGGAAGAGACAGATCCGCCTTGTTTATAGAACTTAAGTACACAACCGTGTTTGTTCCTCTGCTTTAAACACACAACTGTTACCATTTTCCAAATCATTTCCTAGAGCAAGCAAAACTTGATGGCCGATACAACTTCCCTATAGGCAACAATGCAAAGCCTTTTTCCTTAGAAACTCAACTCAATCAGTGCCCAATGTCAATAAAAGCTTTCACAACAAAGAAATACCCCATAACACTAGTAAAGCCAGAGCAGACTGTAGTCATTAGTAGTACCATTCTTCAGTAAAAGAAAACAAAGGCTCCTTACAATGGTTGGTGCCAGGTCTGGATCAGTGTCTGTTAGATGAACCTAGAACACTCTCTTGTGATAGAAAATAGGGAGAGAGACAGGGAAGAAGTCAGAATGTCAGAAAGGCCTGCCTTTAAGTACATAAAGACCAGACCATAGTGGCTCCTTCTAGACAAATCTGGGACTATTTAAAAAAACAAAACAAAACAAAAACCAATAATAAGTTATACACAATTTTTAAAAATAAGAAGTACCATCCTAAGTAAACCCATCACACTGGTTTGAGAGTGTTTACTGAGAGTATTGATTTGATCACTTTAAAAATAATTTTTAAATAAAAGGATTAAAAACATTGTAATGCTCAAAAGACTCTAAAGAAATAAAGGACAGAGGACGTAGAATCTGCCAATGTAGATGTATACAGATCTCCATCACTAACTGCTAACTCTGTAAGGTCCACTTAAAACTGGGTCCTGCGCTCAGACCACGCAGCCTGTCTTACCTGTCTTCACACAACTGTCCCTTACTTGGATATACAGATAAGCACATAATACAGCACAGCATCTTCCACATCAAATTTGTTTCTTGAGCAGTTAATATCATTTGAGTATGTGGAAGAAGAGCTAACACCTACTGTCGTCACTTTCTGAGTGCCTGCTGCAGTTTGGAACTGAACTACGTGCAATGCGATACTACTGGGTGTTCTTAGTTCCAGTTTAGTGATAAGGAAAGTATTTACTTATTTATTTTACGTGTGTGTCTAAGTATATGTATGTACACCATGTGTATGTATGTACCCCATATGTATGCAGGAGTCTGAAGAAGTCAGAAAGGGCTTCAGGTCCTGTGTAACTGAAGTTACAGGTGCTATGAGCCATCAAGTGCTACAAACCAAACCTAAGTCTTCTGCAAGAGCAGTAAAGCACTCTTTTTTTTTTTTTTAATTTTTTATTGGATATTTTATTTACATTTCAGATGCCATTCCCTTTCACCATTTCCCCTCCCTAGAAAATCCCTATCCTATTCCCACTTCTCCTTTTTGTTTTTATACATTTTTTTTAATGTTAAAGGCTTTATAAGTTTGGTAATGCTCGATAACAAGATGCCCATACAATCAGAAGTGTAACCCAATACCCAACCTAGATATATCAGTTATCTTTGTCTGTCAGAGACATGTGAATATCTGCCTCCATGTTCCCTCCCCCTCTTGTCACCTAGCTCCTCCTCTCCTTCTCTTCCTCCTCTCCTTACTCTTTCTCTTCCTCTCCTTACTGCTCCCACCTTAGCTCCTCCTACATATCACCCTTCCTGTTAAAATAAAACTTTTCTCTTAAAATACAATTAGAGCATAACTATACCAATTTGGGTCAGTAAGGTACAAGATAGACCTAATACCCAGTCCATCATTTTGTTGACTAACCAGAACCTCTGTCGTGCAGTAAAGCACTCTTAACTGCTGAATCATTCTTCCAGTCCTAAGGCCCAGAGAATGCTTATTTTAATGCCTCATCTGAGAACAAAATAAGAATAGGTCAAAATTCAAATTCAAGCACAATTCCCAAACTTTTATTTTTCCACTTTTTAATCCTGAAGTAAGGGCCAAAAACACAGATGGAAAGAAAATTGGTGTGTGTAAATGGGTATTAATTATCAATAGAAAAAAGATGCATGAAATACAAACTTTCAGTAAACACTAAAAGAGATGTTTAAAATAAACAGAGAGGTTCACTTAAAATATTTCCTATTTCTCTTTAACAATCTGTTTTTAGTAATACTAATAGTTGGTAAAAATAAAAGTCTTTTAAAGACAATATAATCTAGACAAGATATAACTGTTAGCCTTACTAATTAGTTAAAACTAGTTTATATAAAGTTAAAACTCTTGCCAATTGTTGTGGCACACCCCTTTAAATTACAGTACTCAGTGAGGCTGGTGACTATGTAAGCACATTGAGGCTGATGACTATGTAAGCACATACTGCTCTTCCAAGGACTCAAGTTCAGTTCCCAGCATCCTTGTCCAGCAGTTTGCAACCAACTGTAACTCCAGATCCAGGGGGATCTGCCATTGCTGACTTCCAGGACAGCGGGACTCATATACATATACCCCCACAAAAGAACAAATAATTAAAAAGACTTAAAATAATCTGTTTCCTAAACACTTCCTTTGATGTATCTTACTTTATTTCAAATATGTGCTGCTAGTACAAATTCTCAGTCTAGGTCTACTTAGTAACTTAACTAGTAGAAGTTTATTTTGTAATCTGACACAAATGTGTTCATTACTTTCCCTTTCATTCTGTTCTCATTACTACAATCTTAATAATTTTCTACTACATTAATTATTTTCTGTGCTATATAGGGGCAGGGGACACACACTCACTATGGTAGATGTGGAGACGGTCTCCACTGCAGTCTACCATGTGGGGTTCTGGGATCAATCTCGGGTCATCAGACTTGGTGGTGGGGCTTTTACCTGCTAGGTCATTTTGCCTACCCTTTATTACCACAATCCTCATTTATTCTTCTTAAACATTACTTAATTACTGAAAATTGAGTCTATACATTTATACATTATACATTATATAACACACACACACACACACACACACACACACACACACACACACACACACACACCCTCTGCTACTAAGCAATACAAAAATCATGAAGTTACTTAGTACCTGGCTCCTGCACTCCAGGAACAATGACAGACATGCATCTCAGTAAGTAACATACACACCATCTTTCTACATGTAGAGATGAATGCTCACATGCTAGCTACACAGAGAACTGTGACCAGGAGAGCTTCCGTAGAAATTCCTATGGCCTATGATGCCCAGACTCAAGGCAGATCATTTAAGGCAGACACACAAGCCCAGAAGATGTCATCCCAACACAGCTGAGTAACAGGAAGCACTAGTTTGCATTTGCACTCAACAGCTCTTTAACGTGGCTGGCCTATAGCAAGTCAGTCCTCAATGGTTGTTGAGCCAAACCCAAAATATTTCATATTTTAAAAAGGAACCTTAAAATGCTGCACGTAAGCACACTAAGTCTTATCATTTCTTCTCCAAACAGACACTAGAGAGCATGTGAGTGAATGAGCCTGAGGCTATAAAGACAAGACAATTCTTGCTTCTTGTGGGCTCACAGTCTCTTCCTTCAGAGAGAGAGAGAAGATCCATAAAGCTGTACAAAGCTACAGCTGAATAAGAAGCACTGCAGGAAAAGTAGGATCAGGGTCAGGAATTAAAGGAGATCTTGGCATGACTGAGCCAAGTAGATAGAAAGGCTTCCCACAGAGTTATCTCAAACAGGTCACGAAGGGGCCCAAAGACACAAATTCTGTTGCTTGACTTCAAATTTCTTCTCAAACAAGGAATTGTCAAAGGTGACAAGGGAGGAGGTGAAAGAAATTACAGACTAAGTCCAGCTGCACAGGGGTCAGCTGTGGAATCTGAGAAGCTGTAAACAAGCACTAGCTACGTCAGAACTTTTAACAAGCCATGTAACAACAGCAAACCTGAAATTAACTTTCCATCTTCATGAGCTATTCCTTATATTGAAAGTTATCCCAAAAAGCAATACCACAAAATTTAATTATGGGACCCAAATTATGGGAAAGCGGGAGATCATCTGTGCCCCCCACCCCAGGCCTTCCTCTCCACAGTTCCATTTCTTACATGCCAGACACTCCTCAGGAGCATGGCATCTGCCACCACACAGGATGCTCAAGTAGGAAATGCTGACTCTCCAGTAACACAACTTGAAACTGACTTTATAACAAAGTTAACTCATTACTTAATGACTGCCAATTGATCATGTGACATTACAAACTGCTCACAATATGCATAGAAGGAGCTTAAGGCAGTCAAACACAATCAGATCATAAAATGTAACCTTAAAGGGGTTAAAATGTAACCTTAAAGGGGTTCCCCTTGGGGGGGAAAAAGGTTAATTTAAAAAAAAAAGAGGCTGAAATGTTCATGAAGCAGGGGTAAGAAACATTTTCATACAAAGTGTGCCAATAGTGGTGAGAGAACTTTCCTCTGAAAAGTCACATTTACACTAACTCTTGATGGGATCAGGTCAGAGAAGAGAACATGGCAAGTGGAAGGCAAGTACAAACTTAGCATCAACAAGGAACAAAGTTCAGTCAAGAGACACAAACACTCACTGATAGGAGACAACACAACTTTGGAGTGCTTATATGGGGGATTTGTTTTCCGTGTGGTGTTTAACCACTAGGAGGAGAGGCAAGTAACTCAGTAACAGGATTCACATTTTAAAAAAATTACAGTTCCTATGTGAGGGAAATACTATTTGGGCAGGAATTACAGAAAGGGGAAAGTCACTTGGGAGGCGTGAATTCCTGCTCCCCAGGCACACATACCCCTTCCCGTCTTTAAAAGAGACCGGATCCAAGTGCTGAGGAAGAGGCGCTGTTCTCGACTCCTCCAGCTCATCCTACTTGGCATGCTCTACCTGCAACCTGCTCCAGTCCGCCCTTGAAAATGCCAAGTGAAAAAGCAACATGTCACAGACGAAGGAGCCTACAGCCACAGACAGGTGGGCCACTCTCTCCTCCTGTGGCCCACAGTCCTGCTACTTACTGCTTCTTGGGCAAGTCTTAAAAGAGCCGTGCCGACGGCCTCCCCTACAGCCAATGTCGCCAGTCCTCAGAAGTAGTGAAGCCTGATACAGGGAGCAAGGGTGGAGGGTAGGGAAGCAGGTACCACTGCCACCACACCGGCCAGTTGCTGTTGTATGTATGGGTGGACATCTGTTCCCCAGAAGCAGGCTGGGACCTGTTACAGAGATCTGCACTCTAAGTCACAACACCACACCCCCCTCCTTAGCCTTTGAGTGGAATCCATGCCAACTCAGAAAGACTGGAGTCTGAACTATGTATGGCAAAAGGAAGTTGAACTCAAGAAAGGGGTAAACCTTTCTTTTTGTATCATACAACACCATAAAACAAGTTTCTGTTTTGATGCTAATGTCCAGGAACTAAGATGACCAGCCTTTCTCTGAGAAGACCAAGGCTACAAAAAAGGTCAGAACAGTCTCTACCACGCATGGTTGATCTCAACTTCAATATAGGGGTAGGAAAGTGTTCCCTGTGGACTAGAGAGTAAGAACTCTCAGCTTAGTGGGACATATCTGATTGCCCTCACAATTACTCAAGTCTCTTTTTGAAACAAAGACAGGCTGGCAAATGGCCTATGTGGTAAATCTGGTACTTGTGGGAACCCTGCCCCTTAAACCTCCCAATCTCTACATAGAACTTTGTCAGATCCACAGAACCCACAGGCTAGAAGAAGAGAACCTACTCCCACAAACTGGCCTCTAGCTTCTACAATCATAATCCCCTCAAATAAATTAATAAAATTAAAAAGATACAACCCTGTTTCAACAAAATTTTGTTTCAGAAAACAGATGGTAGGCAGTGATTTACAGGGTATACGTCTGTAAACTGCTTGTCTAAAAGGCTTTTGGGAGGAAATGTGATGTGGTCTCAGCACTGCAGCATAGGCTAGGTAAGAACTTTACTGCACCAGCCAAACTCCTGTATTGGCTTAGTTAGATGAAACCATGCTACGTGTTCTTCAGAATGGACAGACAGAAAAGTCTACATATATTTTAGTGAAGCTCACACTACCTTGCCCCCGGCCAAAGACAATCAGAAACGCATGAAGAATTAATTCCTGACAAAGTAGGAGACACTCAGGCAAACTAACCAAAACAGAAGCTATAACCTGAGCAAAATAGAAAGAAAAGGAAATATATGAGGCAGCTATAGAATAGAAAAAATTATAAAGAAAGCAAAACAGCCTGAATATTTAAATGGGGGGCACAAGGAGGAACTGAAGAGACAGACAAAGGATTCATCCATTCAAAGGACTTGAAAGGATGCGTGCAAAGGCACAAAGTTAATAAGACGGCACAGTCATGGAGCAATATGCCATGGCTTGAGGATCAGGAATGCATTATCCAGGACCACAATTCCCAGTTCGTTATACACTAGACAAGGGCATCCATGGAAAGGCTCCATCACCTGCCCCATGGAAGTCTATGCATGGCTGGAAAGGGTCACATCATGCACACTAATGATCATTATCCTTCAAACATGTGTGGACGAGTAAGAGCTCTCCCGCCCCACCTCTTACCTGAGTTACCCTGCTTCACCTTCTCTTGTGACACCTGTTATGTGACTCATATATTTAACACATATACAGTAATAGACGTACAGAATTCTTAGACAGCATACTTATCTGAGTTAAGGGCATACTTGTTTTATTCAATGCAGTATCAGTGCCTAAAAGTGTGTCAAGTCATTGTAAGTGCTCAATAATGTTGGCTGGACAAATGAGTATCTAACTGTACTCTGCAAATCTCTCTCCCCAATTTATCTTAGGTAAGATAATTGGATGAAAAAAAATCAAAAGATCTAAAACATAATGCTCTGAGGATAAAAAGATTTCAGCTCATGTCCATAAAATGACAATTAAAAAGAACCAAGACTCAGAAACAGTCCTGATAAAAAAATGTAATAGGATCGCCCCTGTCCTTAATGCCAACTCCATTAGAGAGAAAATGCTCAGACACATTCCAAGAGCCTTGGGTAAAGCCCACTCCCAACTAGCAGGCAAAGCCCTCAGCTTTACTTAAAAGCTCCTCAAACAACATAAACAAGAAATCAACTGAGGAGTTCACTTAATTTACCACCAACTAGGTCACTGCAAGTACAGGCTTGGACTGATTTCACTGGTAGAAAATATTATACAGTTTCTTTGATGTTTCTATTTTGCCAGATAATGACAATGGTCAACTAAATCCACTTAGCAATCTTCTTCTTTTAACATATTCATGAATATTCAAGTTAAAAGTATCCCTCTCCTCAACGTAAACAGAACTCAGCTTCTACAGTGCTACTACTAACGAAGTCACTGCTGTCTTCCAGCTTCCTAACTCTGCATCACCAACACAGAAGCAAAGTCTTAGCCATCTGCAGGTTTCACTTCTTTGGTCTATTAGACAAAACCAGTAGATGGCGCCCAATAAATCTGTTTCTTTCTCCCAAATAAGAATTTTGAGGAAATAAAATAATAGCCATTCTGAAAAACATTTAATGTACATAAGTGTCCCCAAAGAGAGCAGCATTCCTAAAGTTCCGATCTTCCAATTCTTTCTGTCGCTGTACACAGCTTGCTTTAGTTTGTTCTTGCTAAATAAGCATAGCTAAACTGGATGGAGGGTACCCCAAGCTACCCTGAGCAGTCTGCTATCCCACGGAGGACCTCCATCCTCCCACCACTTCTCTGTCTACCTTTATCAGACCTGTCTTTCTGTTTTTAAAGCAGTGTCTCCCTTTCTTAAAACTGTTTCCTAACTATGTGGAACGGCTACAATAATTAGGTCAACATGTAAAGAGACAGTCTCCTCTCCCGTTTGAAACAGGATCAGATATTTGCTTAAAGTGTAGAAAACAAAGTTTCTGTTGCTGTTGTTTATTAAGTTTCCTTTAGAAAAGCTCACAGTTGGTAGGTAACATCAGCCTTCCTTGGCTCTCCATTCTCCTCCTCTTCCCCTCCATGGGAACAAGCTACTTAAGCTATGCTCTTCTACGCTGCTGCTGACAGAAGGGGGCAGACTGGCCTGAGTACTGAACTCACCCAGTTCTCAGTTACTTACTATCACACTTGGTTATATATTAACCTTCTTTCTCTTCCTTCTCCAAAGTCATCAACGAAGCCAGTTCAGTGGGCTTCTAAACTACCCCTCAACATACTAGAAGGTACAGAAGACTCGCCAAAAATCTGATCAGGCACCCAATGATGTCAGAATAGATACTTATTGCTAACCTTGTGGGGGTTGGCAGAGACCTGGTTTGCTTCTAACTCTGTCCCTTACTAGCTTCATGATCCACC
Organism: Rhabdomys pumilio; assembly: GCA_030674055.1. Taxonomy (NCBI): domain Eukaryota; kingdom Metazoa; phylum Chordata; class Mammalia; order Rodentia; family Muridae; genus Rhabdomys; species Rhabdomys pumilio. The sequence goes on along the minus strand of JANHMN010000003.1, from coordinate 69,718,701 downwards.
AAGTGACACAGGTGCTCTGACACTGTTTCCCCCTCCTTAATACAGAGTAGTCATTTCATGAAGCTATTAGAATTACATAAGAAAATTAAGTAAGGAATACAGCATACTGTGTAAATATCAGTCACCTAGCAGGTGTCAAATAATCAGAGGTAGATATAATTACAACTACAAAATACTTTTTCCGCTACTCCCGTCTGCATGTGTATATGCACATGTGTGCACGAACATTCTCTCACACACAAACATATCACAACCGAAAAAAGAGCATTATTCTCAACTATACTATCCAGAAAAACTAAGGTTTTCAACATGTCTTCAAACATCTGTCTCTCTCTCTCCTAGTCAAGAAATAAAAAGTTAATTCTGAGTAAGATACAGACAGTGTTTAATCATGCCCACAGATGTGGCAAGAATAAGGAATGTCACTGAGATCTAGAAAACAGATTCTGTACGGGAAAGATGAATAACTGCAGACCTAGCTTCTTAGGGTTTGCTCCCTGGATTTCCTTAACACAAGGACGAACTAGCTGTCGTCAGCTAAACCTCAAAATAGAATTTTGGTATACCAGAGATGCCTCATAATTCTATGTTCATTAAGAGTAGGTTAAGTTCATTTCTGATCTTTAAACTAATGCAAGATAACAAAATTGGTAGGAAATGGGTCCACATCCAGACTGGTGGGTCTCATGAACCAAAAAAGGAATGTACCATTGCCCGAGCAGTAAGATAAAACTCACATTTCCTTCTGTGGACAAAACAAAGAGAGACAGCTGAGAATTCCACCCCAGCTGCCAGATGCTCTGTATATCACATGGGGTCAGCAGTTAATCCAAACACAGTTCTGTGAAGGGCTCCAAGGATATACACGAGCCAACAGCTCTTTCTTGGTTTAAAAATGAGTAAACAGAGCCAGGGAGATAGGTTAGCAAGTAAGGGTGTTTTCACCCAAGCCTGCAGACCTGTGCTGGATCCCACTGGCCTAGACATTAAGAAAGAGAATTAACTCTTGCAAGTTGGCCTCTGACATCCATGGGCATGTTGTGGCACTTTGTGTGCCCCAATACACACAAATTAAATAAATAAATAAATAATGGATGAATGAATGAATGAATGAATACATAAATAAATAATTTTTAAGAAAGTGAACAAGGAAGCTGGAGAGATGGCTCAGAGGACTCTTCTTACAGAGGACCTGACTTCAGCAACCATGCTGGACATGGGTGGTTCACATCTGTCACATCTCCAGGTCTAAAGGATCTGATGCCACCTTGTGGCTTCTTCAGGTACCTGCACTCAGTTGACACAGTCACACAAACAAATAAATAAATGTTTTAATTACAAAAAAAAGGTCTCATTTTCAATGTACGTCTCAAAGAAACAATGGAAAACTTCCATCCTCAAGAAAACACACTGGTAACTTTAAATATAAATCCTACCCCAATTTCTTCCTCCATCAAATGAAAAAAACAATTCCTAATTCACTGCTGTGTGGGAGCAGTAGAACAAGATTACTAAGAAAGCACACACACAGTTTCAAGTAAATAACAGATACAGGACAGCAGCTTGGCTAAAACTCACATTCATGCTCAGTCAGCTTCGCTGCTTAGTTCTCAATAAAGGCTCCACCCCAGAGGTCAAAACAAAGGAACACTCTGTCACTTGCTCCAGATCACAAAGTTCTCCTGTGTAGTTTCATCTCCTAACTGATCTTCCTTTTGAGGACATAAATCTTAACGTCTTCTTGGGATAATCAAACCTTTTTAACCATTCATGTGGGACAAAGCTCTTTTCTGAGGATAACTCAGAATTCCACTAGAAAACGTTTAACTAAGACTCCCATGCCTATTTTGTGCAAGATGCTGAGATAAAGCACAAATAAGAATGGAAGCAATAAAAACAATTTTCAAGTGCTACCCTCAACCTTTACAAAGTGTCCAACAGAGCAAATGGGGAAAGTACATACACAAAAATGCATCCAAAGTGCTTACAGTATTCTCTGCAGCATACCTGAGACAAGAGAGGCATGATAGATTCCACAAAAGGGTGACGCATAGGCAGAGCGCCAGAGACAAATGGCAAGAAATGAATCCTGAAGGCTAAACGGTTTGGTGGTGGGAGTGTGTGTGTGTTTGGGGGCAGGAGGAGGTGATGGTGTTTCAAAGCAAGCAACAAACAGTGTATTTGGAACTGCTTTATTACCTAGCATCCACCAACTCATAGTAGAGATCCTTAAGCTCCCAAATGCTAATGTCAAAATACAGCTTGCATTTATGCTGCACAGTTTCTACAGGCAGTCTACAGGCAAGTTAAAAAAAAAAAATCCTATGGGAATCAGGCCTATTTGCATCATGCTTTCCATACTGCTTCCACTACAAAGTAGATGTGGCTTTTGTTAGCTACATCCACACAAGGAACCTATGAAAAATTCAAAATGACATTAAAAAAAAAACAAAACCCCAAAACAAAACAAAAAACCCTGTGAAACAAAACATGAACTTCTGGCTCTAGTAAGGAAGCAGCCCTCTGAAAGTCACCACTGCCAGTGACGTGATGTAACTGATGCTATTATATTCAGTAGTATGCACCTTAACAGTGACTTCAAAATCTATTAACAATTTACGCAGAAAGCTGGCCTTAAAGAGAAGTTAGGCACTTGTCCTTTTGAAATAACAATCTACATAACCATTTTCTGTTTATACTGGATGGGTTGCTTTATCAGCCATGTTGCAAGACATCAACCAACCCAAATTGGTCTGATTTAACTCATCAAGGGCTTTTAAAACTAACCTTTTTGTCCAGTTGGTTCATGACTAGATTTTAGTAGGATTACAGGATTCTGGTTTGCTGGCCCCAAGCCCAGCATTCTACATGTCTGAAATGGAATGTTCTAGAAGCTATCCTTCCTGAGGGTCCCCATCAGTTCTGCAGTATCTCCTCCTGCTCCCTGTCTGAACTTCACTATGAATGCAATGCATCTGGTCCTTGAACAAGCTACTGCTTGTACTACTTTACCAGTCATGTATTTGAGCCTCTGTCTCCCAATCAAAGAATTCAGTCTTCTAAGACCAAAGCTCCCATTCATGTAACAAGTACTTCATAATACCCATTTTAAATGAATTAAGCATACGGAACATTGTATTTTAATTTCAGTGCCCAGCAAGGCTCCTCTTCAAATGCTAAACAAAAAATTTAACTCCCCTCATTGTTATTTGAAAACTTAAAAAACACAAAACTATTATAAAATGTATCCTTTAAATAGTTACCAAAAAGCACCTTTGCTAGTTCTTAAAATGCCATGAAAATAAAATGTAAAGATCAAACCACTGGTAACTGATTGGAAAGTCCAACAGATGGAATGCAAACAATATTTGCCTTTATAAAACCATACCATGGACAACAGTTAATTTCCTTATTATCTTTTGAAACTACTCACAAAGTACTTTTATTTAAATTATCAGATCTGGTTGGATAGTGCACCAGCCAGGGAAATACTGAAGCAAGGCCTATCAGAAATATACTGTTAAACAAATAATCCACTTAAGAGGTCAGAATGCTAAATAATAAGGCTCAAGGTTGAAACAAAATATAACCTAACGGTAAAGTGAGTCACAGATTATTTCAGTTCCTGTGTGGAAACAAGTTTCCCAGGAACAGGAGTGGGAGGGAAATCACTAACAAATTAGTCCTCTTTCCTACTGAGGTCACTGAGAACATTTAAGTACAGGTATCCTAAGTTCTGTGGCTTTCTCCAATTTTGTCTTATGCAAACTGCATTTAGGAATATTTTTAAGTGGTTCCTCTTTTTTCTTTCTTTCTTTTTCTTCTTTCTTTCTTTCTTTCTTTCTTTCTTTCTTTCTTTCTTCCTTCCTTCCTTCCTTCCTTCCTTCCTTCCTTTTTTTGGATCAGGTTCCTCTCTCTGAACACAGTACCTGCATAGGCACTACCAGATGAAGATTTTAATGGCATTAGACTGAAATCTGTTCTAATTATCATGAACAAGCACATCAGTCCAATGCACAAAGTGCGCATTGTCAGGAAGCTGAACACAAATCCAAAGTGGGAAAAAATCCAGTGTAGTAGCCCTCAGTCATTCTATCTCAGAACCCAGACACAGATCAAATGGATCTGGTCTTCTGATTTCCCATCTGCACATGACTTCTGAGCCTATTTAAAATCTGAATACAAGTCCACTGAGGTGGTTTGTGGATCTTTTTGAACTCATACTTGCCAGAATGTAAAGTGGAAACATTAGCCAAATCCTATATGCTTACCATGAAGAGCATATTAGGTAATGCATATTAAATGCAAGCCATAGTATCTTTCCCCAATTAAAAAGTCGTTTGAAAGAGTTTTCTTTCTTTCTTTCTTTCTTTTTTTTTTTTTTTTTTTGAAAAGCAGACACTAGTAGCTTGTGGATTAGTCTAATAGAAACAGCTAAAATCACTAGATCCAGTTTTGTTTTGCATAACTTAAATGAGAAAAGGAGGCATCTGGTGCTGGCTATTCTTTTCATATAATACTTGTCGATTATCAGGATGTTTTCTGTCTCATCTAAGAAGTTAGTCATACAAAAATATTGGTGCCAGGGGAAAAAGAGAGAGAGGGTAACATAATAAACCCTATTTGTTGGGGTTCTGGGAATCTGTTTTGCAATTGAAATGGCTCTTCCCCTTGAAAATCTAATAAATAGGAGTCTTACCCCAAACATAAGGTAGGTAATGATTATTAACCCATGTATTGCCTTGGAACCTGTTTTGGAAAGAATTTCTCTCTCATGTGTGACTGGTACTTTTAAAGGCATTTACTCTGTCGAAGGGGTGCCTTGTGTCCGCAAAGAGTATTTGAAAGAAATGCATTTGATAGAAATTCTTCCTCTGACGCACAGCTGAAAAGTAAACAGGCAGCCTTGGAGGCATAAAAAAAGGCAATTTGCAACAGAGAACTATGAGAAATACAGTCCTACTTTCTCCTCCTTAATGTGTTTTTCTGGTCATTTTATCAAATTGCCAACATCCAATATAAACCATCTGGGAGAGTGTTTGGCACAGCAGTCTCTTCTAGAGTTACAGCTAAAAATAGCATTAACCACAGAAGACTCAAAGCCCACTAGAACACTTCAGAAATCAGTAAAGAATATTGTTCTAATACAGAAAAAGCACCTGGAAATGCAGAAGCTGCATTCTGAGAAATACCTTAACGGTCTAGTGCCTTTGCCTCAGTGGCTCAGGGCTAAAAACTCAGCATCCTTTTAAGGATGCTCTACATATGATGAAGTACCTGGCTAATTACTTCCCTAAGATGGCTACTCAACTATGTCAAAATTTACAAAATATGATTCAGATTATTTCTCCCACCTATTTCAAATAAAGATGGCAAACTATTCTACCTTTCTACAGTTCATGAAGATGTCCCAACCAGTACCTGTTTGTTCCACCAAGAACATTCAATGTTCTATTCAAAGACTTCCTTTTCCTCCAGTCTTCCAATCGCTACATTTCTCTTAGTCCGTTTATTCTAATTCTTATCCTGCAACTTCTCTTTGCATGTTGTCTTAAAATCGAATTAACCCAAGTCCTGTCCCCCTCACAATGAATAAGCTAGCAATCTAAGAATTTTGCGACCTGATCAGATCTGGCCACTGTAAAACTACAAGCAATTTCTTCAGTCTCTTTATTGCTCAGTTTGTTCCCTCTTTTAGAAGACACAACTCAACAGATACAGTAATTCCTATGGCTGACCAAACTATTCCCCAGGCCTAGGCTTTCACACAAAGCCCACTTCACACACAGAGTTAACTATGAAGAATTTACTTGGTATAAAGTACTACAGATATATTCATATTCATTCTCCACCACAACCTCAAATATAAACTAAGAAACTCATTCCACGTCTCCCAAGTCTTGACCTCCTATACCTACTGTTTCATTGTACCTTAGGCCCCAGAGGCAACAAAGACCCGTTCCTTCTCTTAACATCTAAAAATCTGGCTTCATTTTGAGCTGTTCATCTAGGAGGGTGTATTTCCTGTTACTAGTGTCCACTTGTTATATCATGTAGTATTTAGCGGTAGAGCAGATAGTAGGTAATAGCTGTGTTATAAACACCAACCTTTCCTTTACGTGCTTGGCTTTCCATTGACTGTGTAACAGCACCCCTCACTCTTTGCCCTTGGGAAGGCCACACTTTTTACTTCATAGCAAGAAAACCAAAGTGCACATGTACGTGTTCATAAAATATTGGCAAGCACTGGGTGTGGTGGCAGCACACCTATAATCCCAGCACTTGGGAGCCAGTGTCAGGGGAATCTCTAAGTTCAAGGCCAGCTGGGCCTACAAACACACACAGACACACACAACTCAACTTTTTATAATCTTATCTGATCTGTTTCTTCACTTGTTCTAAGACCACTGCATCCATATTACCTACTACTGTATCCATATTAGGTATGGTTGTTACAACTCAGCTGGGAAAGACATTTGTTAAGAACCAGATGCAAGAAGCTGGAGAGCTAGCTCAGCAGTTAAAAGCACATGCTGTTCTTCTAGAGGATGGGTTTGGTTCCTAGTACCCATGTGGTGACTCACAACTATCTGTGACTCTAGTTTAAGGAAATCTAACACCTTCTTGGCCTCTATGAGACCAGATAATCATGCTTCACAACCATACATATGGACAAAACACTCACATACATAAAAATTAAGAAAAAAAGAATCTGGTATGCCCATAAAGGTAAAGATGAAGTTCTTTTCAAATCTCAAGTAATGTGTTCTTTATAATGAGCTCCCTACTGACAATGGTATTAGCTGTCTTTCTTATTGTTGTGACCAAACACAACAAAAGAAGCAACTTAAGGGTACAAGAATCTACTTCAGTGTGGCAGAAGTTTCCCTGTCCAATCTATTTGCAGTGGGAGGCCTGTGATTGGACAGGGAAAAGGGAGACAGAGCTAAGAGTGGCAGGGAAGGCAAATATGGGGCAGATGTGAAACTGGCTTTAGTAGTCTCAGGTAGTTATGCATATTAAAAGGTTAGGATAATTGGGATACTTTGTCTAAATTGTGTGAGCATCTTGTGCCTTGAGATTTTATTGATATATAAATTTGTTTGGTTAACTATAAGCTTTAAGAGTTTTGATTTACCGTGTTAATGGGTATTGTGATATCTAACCGCAAGGATGGTGGTTATTGCATAGGGCTAGCCTAGCACTGTGGAGGCGATGGGTTGGCCTAGGGGCCAGGCCAAGAGCCGTGGAGGCCAAGGGTGGCGGCAGGTGGAGACAGCAGCCACGACAACATCTTGGGGACTCTGGTCAGGGGGCCACTGAGACCACCAGCTGGTGTTGAGCTTAGTTCAGGAACATGGAGGCTGTGCTAGGAGCCACCTGGATGCATCTTTTCAAATACCTCCAGCTACACTCTTGTTCCAAGTTTAAGGAGACAAAGTCCATTATGAGTGGGAGAGAGCAGCAGTGACTCCACATCAATGGGCATATGGAAAAGCTTGCCCTTGTTTAAACAGCTATGCCATGGAGACTGGGACCTACAGAGAGGCTGGACTATCATCCTTAAGGCCTGCACTTCAATGACCTGCTTTATCCAGCTACGTTCCACCCTATAAAATCCCATAGTTTCTCAAAACATATCACCACCTGGGATCATATGTTCAAACACATGAACTCCTGGTAGACATTTCCCATTCAAAACCAGAAAAAGCCATATTTAGAGATACACCTTACAGAGAATAAGGGTGCCCCATTTCAGGAAAATCCAATATGCAAAAGATGCTTCCAAACTAGAGACAACATTAGATAGAGAAAATGAGCAATTTAACCTACCATCTTATGAAGCTTCATTCACTAGCTTAACCAACAGACCAAAGTGAATTCTCCAATACTTTAGAATGAATTAATGAACAAATGAATGAATAATGCCAACTGGAAGTGGTGGCACACACTTTAATCTCAAGCACAGGGGAGGTAAAGGCAAACATATATCTCTAAGCCTCAGGCCACCCTGGCCTACACAGCAAGTTCAGGTCAGCCACAGCTACACAGTAAGACTCTACCTCAAGACAATAACAACAAAAGAAATAAAGTTACCGAAAGAAGGACACTGTTTACTCAGTAATCCTACAAAACCAGAGGAAAAGGTCACACAAAGCAAAACTGCTACAAAAATAAATGGCTTATGTTTTTCATAAATCTCAGTATGAAAAAAGAAACTTTTCTTGATTAAGAGACTAATGAGATATAATCACATTCTAATACTATATCAAATCCTGAGCTAGGAGGAGAGGGCTACAAAAATTCTGAGATAGTAAAAAAAAAAAAAGGATATAGACTCAGATTATCTAAGGTCACTACACTGATGTAATTCCCGTTTTTGTTTGCTATACTAGGTTAAGAAGGAGAATATCCTAGTTATGAGAAAATAAATGCAGAAATATATACGAAGAATGGGATAACTCACTTTTCAAATGACTCAAAATACAAATACAATGTAAATGATGACACTCAAAGTGACAAATAGAGGTTATATCACTTATTTGTAAGCTTAAACTTATTTCAAATGAAATAATTAAAAATGTTAAAATGAAGTAGGTCAATAAGTTTAACCTTGTTAGAAGACAAAAGAATTTCGTTTATGCAAATGGTGTAAGATTTTTTTATAGTTAATGGAAGAGCTGTGGGGCTTCCTAATTACTTGGTATACAGAACAAAGAAAGTGCACTATCCTGCTCACTCACTAAATGAACCATCTTATGTTTTTCCAGTCTCACAACTGTGGTGTGAGATCTAAATGACATAGGTATGCCGCGCCTTTAACTGTTAGGTACTGCCTGAATAAGCTTTTTTTTTTTTTAAAAGGTGTTGTTATCTAAAACTGTTACCAGTGGCAAAAATGAGTGTGTGTTACCAATGGTCTTCAAAGAAGATAGTGAAATGATGACACTAAGTTGTATTGACCACCACTTAGGTTTACAAATGGACTAAAAACAAATTTTGAGAATATTTTTCCTTTTTGTTTCAGTTATTAATAACTTTTCTGTTGCTCTGATAAAAACACATGACTCAAGAAACTTAAAAGATTTATTTCAGCTCATGGTTTAAGAAGAAATACAATCCATAATGGTAGCAGCACTGTAGAAGCTGCCTAATTTTGTCTATTAAGGAAGCAGAGAGAAATAAATGTTGGTCATGCTTTCTCTTTTTTATTGAGCCTAGGACCAACCCATAGGGATCATATCGTCCACACTCATGGTGGGCCCTTCCTCCTCAGTTAAACATCTAACAGACTCATCAAAGGTTTGTCTCCTAAATCCTGTCAAATCAACAATCAAGATTAACTGCCTTAAAAATTCGAAGCAACTGAAGGAAGCTGGAGTGGGAGCACTGGCCCTCTCCAGGGAAGAGCACACCAACTGCTTAACCCTGTGTCAAATGGTCAGCCCTGAAAACACACATACAAGTACCATTATATGGTTTAAAAGGTTATATTTAGAAATGTATATTCAGGGAGAGCAGGGAGGAGTATATTGGAGGGTTTAGAGAAACAACAAGGAAGAAACGTAATAATATTAAACTGAGGTGGGGGGAGGGAGGGGGGCGACAGACAGACAGACAGACAGACAGACAGACAGAGAAGTTTACCATCATACCCTCACAAAGTAATTCAGATATAAAAGAACTTTTCCAAAAGCAGAATCTTGATAGCACTGTTCTAAGTTTAGCTTCTTGGCTAAACTACCGATCCTCAGTTCAAAAGAAGCTATTCACAACTACAACACTGATATCAATGACTACATAAATTATTTTTTTGCTCAAATATATAGTCCAAAATGTATATGTTTCAACTACCTAAAAATCCAGGGTTCCCAAGGCCAGCACATGCTCATTAGGATAAATCCCAGCATCCAAAGAAACTCCAAGCTGTTGCATGGTTAGCTTTTAGAGCATGTGAAAACAAATACTGTACTTCCCTGTGTGGGATAACAGGTCTAAGGAGATTACCTAAAGGCCTTTGATAGCCTATAAGATCTAGCTTCTCCTTATTCCCTAAGTCTCTAACCTCATCTACAGGAGGTCAGCCCTTTCCAGCCGTGTGCTCACTATGCCCAAGCACTGTCTGCTGTTCCTCCATGGCACCACGCCAGTTTCATGGGGAGCTGCTGCACTGGTTCCCTTGAAGATATGCACTCTCCCAGGCCACCCAGGTCTCTGTTTCAGTGATAAGGCCAGAAGCCTTCTCTGCCAACCAATCCCAAAGAGCCCCTAGGCAGGCACCATCATATCCTCTGGGTTTATGTAGCTCATAAAACACTTTCCCTCTTTAAAGTATCTTCTGCATCAGTTGTCTTCCTCTCCTTGCTGTAATGCAAGTGCCAAGAGGCCTTCCGTTTTGTTCATGGCTCACTCTCCAGCATCAGGAACAAGTGCTGGGTCAAAGAAGGCACCTGAATTAAAGGATGAATTTCCCCAGTTCCATCCTAATTTTCCTGTCTAATCTTGATATGTGTCTGAAATTAATTATTCCTGGAATAAAATACTAATAGCTCAAATATTAATTTGTAGGTATGCCCAAACTTTGACCCTGTTACATAACATTCTCACCTACGCAGTTCATACCTGAAAAATCAAGCAATCAAAATTTTCAGATTCATGACTTTTGTGTTGAGAGGCAACCATCATTGTGTCTGGGCTCAGCAGCTATCCAGCAGGTAGGTACATCTGGATCTACTTGTTCTTGTCCAGTGGGGCACATGGATCTCTTACTGAATATTCCTGAAAGCTTTCTGGAATTCTTCTCCTGATTCAACGTTGTCTTCTTCCTCGACTGTCCTCTCTACTCTAACACCATCCACTCCTTTATCTTATCAAAGAGCTCATCTATCCTCACAGTCAAAAGTACCAGTATTTTAGTAATGATACAGATATCTCCACTCCAAGTTTTCCACCCTAGAGTTCCAAGCTCAGCAACTCATAGGAAAGCTATGTGCCATATGTACTTAAAGAACAAGTGCATTTCCTTCTGCCCACCCCATCACTTACAGTGGCTTCAGCTGTCACACTCATTCTCAGTCCCATCAATCATTTGTCACACTTTCACTTCTCATTTTAGATAAAGCATTTGGTTCTCTTGTTCTTTTAAAACTCTGTTTGCATCTACCGCTGTCTTCCATTTTTACTCTCATTACACTATCAAGATCACCACACTGAGAAGGATATTCCTACAAACTTTCACCATTTTAATCACTAGACAGAACCTAAACATATCTTGTAATTCGCCCTAGCAACCATCAATACTTTTGTGGAGGTGCAAGGAGTACATCGATGCTGATGTCATCCACGTACCTAACATGAAGGCTGTTCGCACACAAGAACTACCATGTAGAGAGAACACACACTGAACAACTGGTCTAAGTTACAATCTATTGACTCTACATCCACCAAAAACATTTCCTCCAGGAAATAATTATGCATTAAGGCAGCCTCACCTAAATTATTTCACAATACAAGCATCTGCCTGGTGCATAACTCTTATTCTGAGGCAGGGTCTCACTCTGTGAACAGGCTGACCTCACACACATGATGATTCTTCTGCTTTCAGCCCCATGATTGCTGGGATTACAGGTATGTACCACTATGCCTGGCTCAAAGTTTTTAACTACCGCAAATTATTTCGTGTAAAACTCTACTCAAATGACTGAGTAAAGTAATTATTTGGAGTCCAGTCTGCTTATCTTAACTTAGAGATGAAAGGTCTCAGGACTGTTTTCCTTCTTTTGAAGCAGTTTCTCTCCTCTGCTCCTAACACCCTAGGAGACCTTAAATATGTAATTTAAAAGAAAACTTCAACATAGTCTTTGATCTTTTGCTCACTACTTCGTTTTCTAGGTGCAGAGAACCGACTCTCTGGCTAACACACTGTTATACTGAACCTGCTTTTCTTAATTTAGTGCATATACAGTGGAATATACTGTTAGTGTCTTCAAAAGACACAACAAACTGTGCCACTGACTATGACTGCTGACAGACATTGTAAGCTAAGCTTAAGGTTTCTTCTGTAGAGCCTGTCGAGTCCTTTAAACATACAGTCAGGCATAAAGTGCTTGTTTTATTAGTAAGAATCCTTAAAAATGATTTTTGCTTTTTGCTTATTATTGTTGTTATTCTCTCTCTCTGTTTCTCTCTCTGTCTCTGTCTCTCTCTCTCTCTCTCTCTCTCTCTCTCTCTCTCTCTCTCTCTCTGTGTGTGTGTGTGTGTGTGTACATGAACATATGTATGAGGCCAGAAATCAGTGCCTGGTCTCTTCCCTATCACCATGTACCTTTTTCCCCCTTTGAGGCAGTCTCTCTCATTAACCCCAGCTGGAGTTCACCAATTGGTAAGAACAGCTGCACTGAAAGCTCTCAAGATCTTCCTAGATCTTCCTATCATCCTGTCTCCACTTCCCAGCCATATCTGGCTTTTTAAAAAATCTGTGCTGGAGATCTGAACTCAGGTCCCCATACTTTACCTACAGAGCCATCTTTCCCACCCCATGCATGAAGCTTTTTAAAATTTAACATGTTTATAGTACTTTCTGACTCATCCAGAAGACAGCCTCCAATCACAGCTTTGCCACTTTATCACATGTTCAGACCTCATCTTCTTATGTCTAAGATAACAATGGGTGAAGCAGATCATTCCTAAGTGATTATTTACTCTACAAACATTCGAATCTGGTACAGCCCATGACAGTAACATCGGAAGGAATTTTACCTCATCTCTTTGCCACTACTTTCTCCTTTCTCTGCTACTTTCTCCTTTACAATTATCAGTCAGAAAACCACAAACTAAATTTTACACACACACACAAACACACATGAATGGGGCACAGGAGACAGCCTCACTATGTAGTCTTGGCTGGCCTAAAGCTCCCTATGTTAACCAAGGTAACCTTGAACTCTGAGACTGCCATTCCCAGCACTGACATGGCAACTCACAACTACCATTAACTGCAGTTCCTGGGGACTCAAACCCAACACCCTCTTCTAGTCTCCAAAGGCTCAAGGCATGCATGTGGCACACATACATACATGTAAGCGAACATTCATACACACAAAAGTAAAATCTTTTTAAAAATCAAAATGGCAATGAACAGAACAGCAATTTTTGCATATCACAAGCCTGACAAGGAATTTGTTTCTAAAGCATATAATCTGTTTATAAACTCACTGACAGGAATAACCCAATTTTTAGATATTTCACATAGGTCTGCAATCACTCAGCCAACATATGCTCAGTGCTTCCCACTGTTCTAACATCTGTCCTTTGTCCTAAAAAACCTGTGGAGGCTTCTGAAACAACTAACTGACCCTTGTTTTCAAGGTGACTCAAATCCCATTACAGAGGAGCTTCTCCTAGTCTTGAATCACTGCAGCACAAGCCCAAGGGCTTCCTACCATTCTGGCTGACTCCTCAACCCCAGATACCTTTCCCCACTTCAATGGAATCAATATATTTCTACAGGCATAAGAAAAAGCTATCTAGAATTTACCTCATTCAGCTTGGATTTGTCCATTTAGCCAAGTCACCTTACAATGCCCTTGTTTGAGGGAAATGATATACCAGTTTTAGCCAGAGTTGTGAGATAAGTAGTATTTTATCGAATGCCGTGGCGTCACATAGTTGTAAGGCAGAGTACCTCAAAGGGCAGTTGAAGATCTCCATGCTATTTTTACAGAAATGTTCTCCAAGTGAAAAAAAGACACCTCAGTAGCACCTGCAGGGCATGCTGTTTCATATGAGCATCCTACCACACTGACTAGATGACCTCAAACAGTAAAATACTATTGTTCTCAGTTCAGCTCCATGTACATATTAGTCATTTAGAACTTACTAAATCAAGGCTAATTTCATGAGTGTATTATTATATCAGTTAAAGTGTGTAGATGTAAAAATGTTCCTAATTTCTACATGAGATTTCAAGTTAAACAAACACAGGTAAGTATAAAAATCAAAATAAACCACAGTATTTACTTACATATAGTGGAGCTTGTTGTGGACTAAGTTTCATGACCCAGGACACTGAAACAAAAAAGAAGAAGAAACAGATGAGAATAAAACCAAAATTTGTCAAACAACATTAACCAACAACAACAACAACACAACCAGCTAACAGTTGTAGATGCCACCTGTGGCTCTGTGAATATAATCTCGAGTCTGAGTGGTGCATGTTCATCTCGCCTTAGAGACTGAAGAAGACGAAGTCCAAAGGCTATGGAATACTTATGTTCCAGTCTTTTCGGAAGAGGATGAATTCTCAGATTGACAAATCAAGGCCAACAGCTTCCCAGTAAACATCCTCAGTTGGGCTTTCACATGAAGCCTAGGCTCACCAACTACTGCTTACCAGTGCATGAGCCCAAGACCCACCAGGAAGTTTGTGGTGAAAGTAGGGAACAGAAGACCACTAAAGCGCTCTCCATGTCTGCCTTTTACTCGGAAAAGGAAGGCTATAGTTTGCCTTTAACAGCTAATATCAATGGTCAAATTTCTGTAACTGAATTCTCACCAAAAAATTCACCACCACCACCACCACCACAAACAACAACAACAACAGCAAAAATGAACAGACACTCTGAGATAGAAGGGGTAAAGCTCACAAGGCCTCAACCCTAGACAACTGTAAATATCTAAGCAATGCCGAGAGCAGGAGAAATCATCTTCCCCAGAGAAGGGCACACCACGTGATTGTTCAAGACCAAATGGTCAGCCCTGAAAACACATTCACACACCTAACATTATACCAACTGAGCAAGTTGTATTTATGGATTTAGGAATACACACATATAACAACAATCACTAAATAGAAAGAGGACATGAATCCGAGAGACAGCAAGAGGGGTACACAGGAAGTGTTGGGAGAAGAAAAGGGAAAGGGAAGAAATGATATAACATAACCTCAAAAAACTAAAAAATCTTAAAAGATACTACTCTAAAAGAGAAAAAAGAAAAAAAATAGCATATTCTTAAAAGTTTGGCTTGATAATTTTAACCGGACACCAGAACAACAACAGGTCCTTCGCTCTTAAATATAAACTGATCTGACCTCAGCGAAGTCAGAGGAGACCAAAGAGACTCGATTAAAACTTCACTTGAAGTTTTACTCATAATAGATAAGTTAAGGCAAATACTAACCAGCAACCCCAGCAGTATAGAAACATCACTCAGTGAACACAGTAGGTGAACTGCCACCGTGAATTCTCAGATTTCAAAAGCCCAACAATAAAACTGAAATCTAAACATCGTAAAGTTAGAGGTTTTCAATAGTCAAGTTTTCATCATCACAAATAATCTAAACACTTTTCAAAATAAGCATTCTTGTAGAACTTCCACAGATCAAGGAGAGAGAGAGAGGAGAGGGGGGGGGAGGGAGAGAGGGAGGAAGAGAGGGAGGGAGGAAGGGAGAGAGAAAGAGAGGGAGGGAGAGAGAGAGAAGAAGAAGAGAAGAGAAGAGAAGAGAAGAGAAGAGAAGAGAAGAGAAGAGAAGAGAAGAGAAGAGA